>CM038214.1:216657846-217003093 GCA_021442155.1 Cymbidium sinense | reverse complement strand
TTATTAATCTTAGTCTTTATTTTGTTTGTGTTTTGTCTTTAGTTTATTTTGTGTTTAGTTTAAGTTTTATGTTTATTTTAGTTTAGTTTATTTTATCTTATTTAGTTTTGTAGTTTTATTTTTTTTATTTTGTGGTTCTATTTGCTTTTATTTTATTTTTTAGTGGTTTTTTAGCTTTTTATTTTAGGTTTTGTGGTTTTTTTTTTAGTTTAGGTTTATTTTAATTTTATTTTAGGGTTTAGGTTTTATTTATCTTAGAATTAGTTTCTAGTCCGATTTATGTTTATTTTTATTTTGTTTTATTTTAGTTTTGGTTTTTTTTAGTTTATTTAGTTTTTTTTTTTATTTATTTTAGGTTAATTTTTAGTTTAGGTTTTATTTAGTTTTTATTTTATTTAGGATTTTGTGCCATCATCCTTCAAGATCTTTGATGACATTGGGAACCCACGATAAAATATTGCACACTTTGTTATTGGCGCGAACGCACTCCTCTTTCGTGATTTTCTTAAGCACTGGTGTTGCATTTGATTAGCCGAACCGCCAATGGTTCGATGAAGACTTTTGTCGAAGTTGAGCACCTATTCATCAAGAGCTTTGTCGGAGCTTAGAGGGTGATTATGCACCTCATTGTAGATACAAACTCAACGAGTCCCTTACTAATTACATTCTTAGGTGGTGCAACCTGAGCATAAAATGTGAACCACAACTATCCAAACAACATGCTATTGAGATTCTTCTCAAGAATATATATGGCCAGTTAGCCTTCATGCTTAAGGGCTTTACTATCAAAACATTCAAGAAACTTAATCAACAAGGCGGTTGGCCTACAAGAGGAAGCCAACAATTGCCCTTTCCAGACCAATCATCTAGGCCCGTCGAGAAAGTAGAGAAGAAGCCGTGGATAGTCAGGGCTGATAGGGAAGCAACTAGCTATATTTCAGTATGTGAGACTATGAGCTTAGCAGACTCCTTTGTCGCATCCTCTTCCACCACCTCGGCCATCACACCGATCACTACAGCCGCCACGATGACCATTTCCACCACCTCAGCAGCCTACCTAGTAGCGGTATTCATATCCATCCTCAGGTAGCTACTTTCCACCTACTCTTGCCGATAGATTGAATAAGCCAAATTCATTCAAGAGGGAGGTAGTTAGAAAAATCTTTAAGAATCTCTTAAAGAAATCTGACTTTCAGTTACTAGAGCCTAAGAGGCCGAAGGAAGTGGGCAAGAATAATGATCCTAGCTATTGCCCCTACCACCGCATGCTTGGTCATGTATTAGAGGATTGTATCACTTTTAAAGACTATCTTGAGCGCAACTACAAGTTGAGAGTGATAGTTATACTTAAGGAATACTTATTAGAACAACCATCCAGTTTTATTAGAGTAATCCTTGGTGATACTTGCGAGCCTCTTAAGACCAAAGAAGGTTAAGATATCTCCCTATCCCGAACCTCTAAGAAGATCATTTCTAAGATCAAGAAGCTTTCCTTGCAGGTGCCTGAAGTAGCTCAAATCTCCAACACCAAAGAAGATTTGCTAGTTGTAAAGGACAAATTAGGGAGGGTGATAGCCCAGCAGTAGCAGTAGCTCACCATACTTTCCTGGATAGTCAGAGCATATCGCCAAGTTCAAGATTCTCCACCGCTGCTAGCTACCACCTCTCTCGTAGCTCCTCTTCTATCAGAGCATTGTACTCTGATAAGGGCACTAAATCCCTTCCTCTACTTACTTTACTTGATTTCTATCATGTACCTCCATCCAAAAAGAAATTAATGAGGAAAGTTGAATCTACTTATATATTGTCTACTTCTGATGCTCTTGATTTTATTCCTGTTGAAAGCTCTCCGAGTCTAAAAATAAAAATATCTCTAGTAGTTCCGATCCTTTCCTTTCTGATTCAGAGTTGGACTATCCATCTATGAATCAATCAGGTTCACCTCTTAAGATTGACTTGGAGTCAACTGACTCTGAGGATCCTATAGGAGAAGTTGAATGTATGCCTGATGATAAGGTAGAACTTTCCACTAGCTCATCATTCAAAGAAGTCACTGAAGTCAACCTACACAGTGGCAAAGTTCTACCTCCTAAGGTAGCACCTCAGGATAAGGGTATGTCATTGGTTCTAGTGAGTAGATAGCCCCTGCATAGGATGCTCCACCCATGGATATGCTTGTGGAGGACCAAGCTATAGTTGATTACAATGTCCTAGCCCACCTTAGAAAGTTTCCAACTAAGTTAAGCATATATGATGTCCTTGTCTTATCCAAAGAGGTGAGGGAATCTCTAATCAAGGCCTTACTTGATCTAGAGATATGCTTAGCTTAGCTGGCCACTATTAAAGAGGAGACCTGCCACTCGAAGGACATCTTAGGAGTTACATTCAATTATGAAGACTTACATTATAGTGGATGTTGGCAGATACAAGCTATCTAGAGTTCTAGTTGACCCAGGTGTATCAGTCAACATTATGAATCTAAGAACCCTTGCCTACTTGAGGATCGACTTCTCCAAACTTCAAAAAGAAAGGATGATGTCGAGAGGAGTCAATGAATAAGGCGAGAACGCTTTGTGGAGTTTTTTTAAGATGTAGGGGTGGGGGCTACTTTTTGATGTGATCGGGAACAACATTGAGATATGATGTACTATCTTGAAAGATAGAGACATCACCCTACAATGGACCTAATCACATAATAAGGGCTCCTACAGCATGATGGGTCTTTGAATGTACTTGAGATTTTTCCCCTACTTTACATGGATGAATAAAGTAGGGTTTATATTAAACCAAGTTCTGTTCTATGGAGGCAAGCCTCCATAATTAATTACATCTTAGAAATGAAATTTCTTCTAATATTCGATTAAAGTAAACAATTATCTTCCAAAGATTTCAAGGTTAGACTATCAAAAGATTGGTTGTATTTGAAAATCATTTGGGAAAGTTCAAGGAGAAGACTTATTTTTGGAATCCAAATGAAATAAGTTTAAAATGCTCATGATTCTAAGAAGCCTAGTGAGCATTTCAAACAATCCTATGGTTGGGCTTTATAACTTTGAAGTTGAGCAGATTTATATGTTTTGAGTTGAAATTTAATTAGATTAATATGGCTTATAATTCACCAACATAAGGTTGTGCTCATGCTAAGAGGTGAGGATTTATGCTCATATCCTGAAGGAAATATCTACCTCGGATCCTAAATCTAGGGAGCTTTAGTATGAGCTAAAGCAAGAACTAAATCTAAGCTACAGGTATAAGGATTTACCTCTAAAAGAGAGAATAAATTATCAAACTTTTGGACTTATAACCTCCTAGAGTAGCCTCCAACTAACTCTTCCTACGATTTTAAAATCATGTAGTCCAATCTTATGAATTGTATGATAATTAGGGTAGTTATTTAATCAGAAAGAGACTAAAGTCCTAAACACACTCCCTAAGAGACTAGAGCATGACTGGTATGGGCATATGACTTAATCTATTGAAGTGAAATCTTTTTAAATTTTATTTAATTTTAGATAGATCATTTTGATAGAGGCTTTAGGTTTTCTTATGCCTAAATGCATGATGAAATAAGTTATGATCAAATCAGCTAGAATAAGGTGTTCTCCACCATAAGGGATGCCCTTACAGGTCAAGCATTCCTTTATCATGTAAGGATGGAGATCCTTCATGTTCAAGAGAGAAAGAATATGCATGCATGATGTGAAACACACACAAAAATCATGCCTAAAAACCCTAAACCTGAATGCATCATGTTCAAGGATGGAGATCCCACATGTTCAAGATAAAGGGGGTATACACCCTCGCTTCCACTCAAACACACATAAAATCATTCCTTAGAGGCCTAGCTACCCAAGATTAGCTACTAGATCCATTCCCTAAGCCACCAAGCTCGTTCCTTGATCAAAAAATTCCATTCTCGTCTGTCCCAAAATAGGACACTCCCATTTCTGACCAAACCTCCCCATTCTCTATCAAACTCAAATTAACTTTGCACACACCTTCCTTAGGTCTCATTGAGCAAGAATGAATCATCTTGGGTAGCTAGGGCTCTAAGGAATGATTTTTATGTGTGATTGAGTAGACATGAGGGAGTGTATACCCCCCTTCATCTTAGTTAGATGGTGGGATCAGGTTTGGCTTCTAGTGGTCGTTCAGCCATCTCAGGGAGTTGTGGGTGGTAGGTAGGAGGTAAGTTGGCTAAGCTTTGTTGGTTGAAGGTGTGGAGGTGGCCGCCAAAAAGGAATCATGGGCGCCCTATGGGTTTCAAATGCTCTAATGGGGAGGGTGAGGTGATTTCACCTCCCATGGGTCATGACCAACCCAACCACCCCTTGGGTTAGGTTGGGCAGGGTCCTAGGTGCCTAGGTGGACCATTGGGAGATTACCAAGTGACCAAGGAATGGAAATGACCACTTACTTGGGTGATTTATCTCATGTGATGCCCTTAAGCCAAGGGTAGAATGATCATTTAGCATTGGATTTGATTTGGGAGGATTTTAAATGAGCCAAAAGTGGGTTAGCCCAAATTTCAAGTCAATTGGAGTTAATTTTATTAAGTTTAAATCAATTTGACTCATTTAGGTCAAATTGGGTTAGGTTGGGTCAAGTTGACCAATGGTCAAATTAGGTTAAACCAAGGGTTGGGTCAAGTTCATATGATCATTTGGAATGTTTTGGTTCAATTGGTTTGATTTAGTTTGGCTTATATTTGATTTTGGCTCATTTGAATTCATTTGGGTCAAATGGAAGTTGACCAATTTGACTAAATTGGCCAATTGGCTTGATTGTTTTGGGTTTAGTTGACCAATTGAAGATCATTGTAGGCTTTGGTTTCAATTAATTTGGATTTGGTTTTGATTTAGGCCAACTTGAACCTTTAGGTCAATTTGGGCTAAGTAGGCCAATTGGGTTCAATTGGGTCCAATCATGGCTTTGGTCATGTTCAATAATCAATTTAGAATAAACTTGAACCATTGGTTGCAATCAATTTGGTTTACATTTTGATTTGACCAAATTTAGTCTTTTAGGTCAATTTAGGTCAACTTGGGTCAAGAGAGCCAATTGGGTTTGGTTTGACTCAATTGAAGGTCAAGTCATATTCAAATATTGATTTTGATTTGGTTTGAATCATTAGTTTCAAAGGAATCAGCTTAGGTTGCAATTTGGCTAGTTTGGGTTCATATGGGTTAAGGGGTTGACTTGGCCAAATGACCAAGTTGACTTGGTTTGATCAAATTTATGACAATTGATCAACCTAGGGTGATCAAAAATCATGATGGGAGGTTTTGATGGGCTTGGTTCAATCCAATTTGGGTAGGATTAGAACTTGGCTCAAATAGGTCAAATTTTGGGTCAAGTGGACCAATTAGTTGGTTTGATTTTGGGTTGAGTTTGATTTAGTTGAGTTTATGTATGGATTTGGGATTGATATATAAATTTAATTGCAATTGGCTTGGGTTCAAATGGGTTTTGGTTCATTTGAACATTTCAAGTCAATAAGGTTAAGTTGGGTTTGACTTGGGTTGATTTTGGTTTGACTTGATGATTGTAGATTTCATTTATATTTGTGAATATGATTGAAGGTACTATTGATTCATAAGAAAATCAATTGAATTTGGGTTTACAAATGAAGGAATTTGTCTAAGTCCAGGGAGTTGAGTCATGTGGCTTAGGTTTTATTTTTGATTTGGCTTGATTTAGTTTTTATAATTTAAATGTACATTTCAATTAAATTTGTGAAGATGATTGAAAACATGATCGATTTGGGAGAAAATCAATTGAGTTTGACTTAATTTGGATTAAGATTTTGCTAAGTACATGGGATAGGTCATATGGCTTAAAAATGATTTTGACTTAATTTGATTTAGTTTGATTTAGTGTTGATCATTTGAATGTAGATTTGATTTATATTTAGGAAGGTGATTGAAGAAATAAATTGATTATGAGAAAATCAATTTATTTTGGATTGATTTAGATTAAGATTTGTCTGAGTCCATGGGATAGGTAATATGGCTTAGGAAGGGTTTCAAGTTTGGATTTTATCATGGGCTTCAATCAATTGGTTTTAGAATTTGGGTTTGGATTTGGATTTGAATTGATGTTTGAATTGAACTTGAGGTTTGGTTTGGTGAATAACAAGGATTGGATTTGGGTTGTGGGTGTGGATTATCCTAATCCCAAGGCATAACCTATTTCTATGGTTAACCCTTCCAAGTCTTTAAGCTTAGGTTAAGTGTTCACCTAATTCTTAGAAGTGTCTTATGATTAGGGAAGTCAGAGTGTCTAGAAGACCTAAGTCTAAGATGGGAGATTGAATCACTCTCAAAGTGAGGTCAACGCTTTAGGCTCCATAGTATGCCCTTGAGTTAGATGATTGGAAGACCAAGCCAAGTTTCACATTATAAACTTAGATACATCTTTAAAGCTTTGAGAGACCATGGATACATGAGAAAATATATATTCATCCTCTCTAC
This sequence comes from Cymbidium sinense, assembly GCA_021442155.1. Taxonomy (NCBI): domain Eukaryota; kingdom Viridiplantae; phylum Streptophyta; class Magnoliopsida; order Asparagales; family Orchidaceae; genus Cymbidium; species Cymbidium sinense. The sequence goes on along the minus strand of CM038214.1, from coordinate 216,996,620 downwards.
ATTAGTGTACGAAGTTTATGAGAGGTGGGATTATCTACTATGTCAAAGGAGATCTCAAGCCATTTACAGTTCATGAGGTCAGCATATATGAGGATGTGGCTTACTACCTCCCTCAAAATTAATAAGTCTATTCTCATGAACTTGGCCAAAGTTTAAAAATTAAAGAAAAATAAAAAGAAAAAGAAAGAGAAAAAGAAAAAGAAAAGAAAAGAGAAAATGAAAAAGAAAATGAAAGGGAGTAGAAATAGACTTGGAGGAGGAAGTGGAGCCTGACATTAGATTCCACCCACAGTTTGTTACTCCATTAGAACATATGAGTATATGACCTAACCTCCATAGGGCAAAGGAAGCGGCCAGTTCATAGGTAGTCCCAGGGGTGGAAAACCTCCTTATTAGGAATAGAAGATATGTCCCAGCTACTAGGAGTATAACTACTATCTATATAGACTTAGAATCTAGTTCATAGGATGAGTCTTATATGGTTAGCACACCAGCCGGCTCTTCTCAACAGTAGATTCCCTTGGAGGTGACACTTAAGCCAGATAGCAATGAATACTAGGGTCCAAAGCAAAGCATATGTGTATCCAAGTCTATATGTGAAACAATTAGGCACCGGTTGGGAACCTTAGCTCTAACCCCACTTTCCTCTCAAAAAATTGAGGGTTTGGTAGTTAAGGAATCCCATAAGTCATTCATAGGTGTGAAGACTTAGAGGTTCTTTTTAGGAGCATCATCCTTAAGTCAAGAAGTTAATGTAAAACTTGAGGATGATTCATAAAGATTTAATAGAATTACCTTTTGATTAGTACTTTTCTTGTGTTCCTAATTTAGCAAAGAAAGGACTAATCCCACATACTTCGCTACTTTGAAAGAATATTGAAGAACATATGCAAAGATCTCAATCAAGAATGGGACTAGGATTCAGAATAGCCGATCTAGTCGATGATTATGATTACTGCTTAGTCATCACCAATCATTTAGAATTTGATAGGTTCATCTGAAATCATATTAACTCATATGAGGAGCTGTGCTTAGAAACTTTATATGATCTAGATGATTTTTAAGTCAAAGATGCACTACCGAGTTCAAAGAAGAGATCAAGTCAACCATCGAGCTCAAAGAAATCAACTTAAGAACTAAAGAAGATCCACTCATACATACAAGTTCTTTATCGAATGAAATTAAAAGCAATGACTTAGTTAGGCCATTGATTGAGTTTAAGGACTACTTTTTCATAGAGTTATGAAGAGATGCCTAGATTGGCTCCTAATGCAACGATCCATAAACTAGCAATAGAGCCAACTACTAACCCTATCAAGTAAGCTCTTAGACGCATGCGATTAGACATAAAATAACAGGTCATTTATGAAGTCAAGAAACTGAATGATGCTAGCATCATCTGGGAAGAAAAATACCCTACCTGGTTAGCTAGTGTAATCATAATTAAGAAAATGAATGGCTAAATTCAGATATGCATTGATTTTAGGGATATAAATAAGGCATGTCCAAAAGATGAATTTTCACTATCAATCCCGGAGCTGATGGTGGACATTGCCTCATCTCATGTAGTATTCTCTTTCATGGATGGCTCATTTGGATATAACCAAATAAAGATGGCCCCTAAAGATGAAAGAAATATTGCTTTTAGAAGTCCTATCAAAATTTATTGCTACAAGGTCATGCCTTTCAGCCTTAAAAATGCCAATGCTACATTCCAGCGAGCTATGACTCAAATCTTCAGTGAACTCATTCATCATCAAGTTAAGTGCTATGTCGATGATCTCATGGTCAAAAGTAGAGAAAGGATGACAATCTCTTTGACTTGAGAGTAGTTTTCAAACAGTTAAGATAATTTTAATGTCAAAATGAACCCCAAGTTTGCATAAGTAGTTTCAAGGAAATTCCTTGGGTTTGTTATTGACACCGAGAATCAAAACAAATCCAAAGAAGATCAAGGCGATATTAGAAATGCCACCCCCTAAAACTTTAACTCAACTCAGATCATTCCAAGGGCGGTTGGCATCTTTAAGATGCTTTATATCCAACTTATCGGGAAGATGTCAAGAATTCTCATTTTGTCAAAAGGATGCCATGTTCAAGTGGGATGAGAAGTGTGAGCATGCCTTCGAAGACATCAAGAATTACTTGATGATGTCATCGGTTCTAGCAGACCCTATCCCGAGAAAGCTGTTCATACTTTACACTACTATTTTAGATGACTCCCTTGGTGCTTTGTTTGCCCAAGTCAATGATGAAGGGAATAAAAATGCACTCTACTATCTAAGTCATCTTCTAATCCCTGCTAAGGATAATTATCCACCCATTGAGAAGCATTGCCTAGCTTTACTCTTTGCATCCCAAAAGCTAAAACACTACATGCTTCTTCATAAGGTAAACTTAATCTCTAGGAATAATCCACTACAGTATCTCATAACATGATTGCACTATCCAGATGGTTGGCATGACATTTCATGATCCTCTCACAGTTTGACATTACCTTCATACCACTCTGTGTAGTGAAAGGACAAGTGTTAGTGAATTTCTTAGCATCACACCCACTTCCTGACTTTTAGTGATGATCTCTCCATGAACAAATTATGAACTTAGGGATACTACCATTCACCAGAGATGTACTTTGATGGTGCATCTTTGTGGTGTTTTATTTTGGATGTTTGGTGGGTTGGGACACCACATAGATTTGATATGTACTTATTTGGGTGATCGTATGACATTGAGGAATGATGTACTATCTCGAGAGCAAGTCACCATCCTACAATGGACCAAAACACCTAATTGGGACTCCTAAGGATAATGGGTCTTCAAATGTACGAGATATTTCCCACTTTACATGGAAAAGTAAAGTAGGGTCTATTTTAGACGGTTCATTAAGTTCCCTATGGAGGTAAGCCCCATAGTTAATTACATCCTAAGGAATGAAATTCATTGGGAATACTCAATTAATGTAAATGATCATTGTCTCTAAATATTTCAAAGATAGGTCTATCAATTTAGTTATTTCTAGAAAATCAAGTGGATTGAGCAAGAGGAGGGATTTATTATGGAACCAAAGGTAGATGAGTAGGGATACTCATGATATTATTAAACCTAGTGAGCATCCCAAACTATTCTATGGTTGGTCTTTATATTTTTGAAATTGAGGAGAATTTTTTTTTGTGTTGAATTTTATTAGAAATTTAGGGCTTACACTTCTACAATATAAGATTGTAAAAATGCTTAAGAGGTGAGGATTTATGCTTATAGCCTGCAAAAGAGAAATAATAATCTTAGATCCTAAATCTAGGGAGCTTTGGTGAGGGCTAGAGCATGACTTAAATCTAAGGCAAAAATGGGTATATGGTTTACCTCCATAAGAGAGAGTAAACCACCCACTTGCTTACAACCGCTTGGGGTGCCAACTAACTCCTACAATTTTGAATACATGGCAAGTCTTATGCTTTGTAAGATAGCTAGTTTATTGTTCATTTAGGGAGACTAAGTCATTAAACTCACTCCCGAGAGACTAGATCATGAAGGGCATAAATTCATGACTTAATCTAATGCAAATTTTATTACGTTTTATTTTGCTTTTGACATTTTATTTGACAGTTATGGGATTTCATATGCCTAATGCATGAGAAGATTGATTATGGGCCAAAATCAGAAAGAAGGAGGTGCATTTCCACCATGGCTCTCAAAGGTTAAACCATTTTCTCTGGAAAAGGTGGAAGCCCTCCATTAGCTAGAGTGAAGCAATATGATTTATGCATGATATGAGACATACAATATCCAGCTAAGGGGTTGCTAAATCTTTTATTATCTTGATTTATGTCCTAGACTTTAAGTAAGATTTTTAAGTTGATTAATTGGATAGAAAATTTATTTTTCCCTAAGTGCCTAATCGCATCCAGGTCATTCAACAACCATCAAATAATTAAGAAACTAGGAAAATCATGTCATCCTAATTGCACAATCATAAACATAACATCAATGAATTTATAAGATTAGTATAAAAGAATAAGAAGTTGATATGGTTGAGTCCCATAGCACAACCTGAAAGAGAAAAATGTGTAGCCGAGCTCTACCCTTATACGACCTGGATTACAAATAAATAATTACAATTATGAAATGATAAGTGTTATGGGGGTCTTCATTCTTCATCCTCCATTCTTCACTCCTTGTCCTTCATTCCTTCACCTTGATTTGCTCAATTTCTTTCTTTTGGGTTATCTTGGGATGTAGCTTGCTCCAAGGCTACATGGTACATAAGACATAGTCTTATGACCAATGTTCATCTAATCCCATAAAACTTGTTCCAAATCTTAATTGAAAAATTTACATCAAAATGGGAAAAGCAAATCTAACAAAACCTACAAAATAAAGGTTAACTAAACATACCACACAACCCAAGTAGTTATGAGAATAATTTGGACTTAGCACCCCACACATGGGTAACCAAGCCCACTGTAGTTTGAATTATGCTTAGGGTATAAGCAACCTGCATAGCAGTAGCATTTATATTTTTATTACAGTGCCCCTTAAGCACAATCCCCTACAGAAGGCATGATTAGACTAAGATCGCCTTACCATCAAGTCTACGCACACACACCCTAACATCCAGTCTAAAAACATTATATCACAAAACAAAATCAAGCATCAAACCATGCACCACCATAACATAGAGCTAGAAATGGTGACTTTGCCTAATGTGTGTGTGCCATTTAAAGCTTGTGAGGCATGTCCTAGCTAGGCTTTAGGGTTGAAATTTTTTAAGTGTGAGAGATTCAACTTAGATGGTGGTTTTAGTTTAAGTGATTTAGTTAACTTATCAATTTTAATTTTGTGATTTGATTTGGTTTGAATGAATCTACACTTAATGACTAAATGTTGTGAAGAGAAGAAAAGAGAGGAGAACACTTTTTCATTCCTACCTTAAAGCATTTGTAAGGTAGATTCATTAATGAATTTCTTTGGTGAATGATTTATTACATATTTTTTAATTAATCCTAAGTTTAGATTTATTCTAAATAATCCTATTCAATAAGAAAGGCATCTTAAGATTAGTTAGTGGATTACTATCACATAACACACACCCATTCATTCTTTCATGTATATGAATAATCCTATGCATACATGTACATGCAATGCAAATCTTAGCACACTTTGATGATGAATGCAAAGAGATGTGGTTTGAAAATTTGGATGTTCCATGAATGCATATCTTTGTTATGTAGAAAAGAGGGACTCTTTATCCATTATCTAAATGCACATCCACATGTATAAAAGTTATAAGTGAGTACGATGCCATTATTTTCTACACCAAGGGACTTACAAGACGACCTACTTGGGCTACTTAAAGACTCGACCTGGATGTCCATCGATATACCACTTTTCTTAGATACATGTAAATGTATAAAAAGAACTAATTGGATGAAGAATCATGCAAGAGATTTATGTTTGATTTGATTATATTTACATGTGTAGTATGAAGGTGCTTCCTAAGTTTTAATATAGAGATGCATAGGAATAGATTTAGGTAAGTGATATGTTCTTTTCAAATGAACTATACACTTACAAATCCTATGTGAATCCATATTAAGAGAAGAGAAAAGAACTTACACACATCTTATGCTATCATCACATGCAAGCTTATAAATATTTATAACTAGCATCACTTTATTTATAATCTTTGATTTATAAGTTTTGAAAAGATAATTTTGGTTTAATAATAATAGCCACTCATATCCTTAATTTTAACCAACACATGCAATTTGACATAAAAGAAAACATTTTATTTAATTAATTTTTAAAAGAAATGAATGCATGATTTCATGTGGCAAGAAATATTTAGCATGATTGAAAAGAAATGAAGGGATGTAAGTACATAACTTCATTCACCCTAATTAACCCCTAAAGACAATCATATAGAATAAGATCATTTAAAATGAATCAAAATTCTTTAAAGAGATTTTTATCTCTAATTTGATTTGATTTAGGAGATATGAAAAAGGTTTGCTAATCCTAACCCATTCCCCCTTGAGTGAATTAGTTTGGTTTAATTTAGAACAATTAGGTTGATTTTATATTCTAATTAAGTTAAGGTATGAATTAAATCCATTAATTACCCTTACATACCATTTAACATAATTAACCAAGTAACTATGAGCCAACATATGATATGCAACGACATGTAAAATTAAATCTGCAATGCACCTAAAAAATAAAGGGGCCTAATGCAATTAGCTCACAATTATTGGTTAATTAAGTTAAAGGGTTTAATTAAATACTTTATAACCCTCCTACATGTAGTTTGATTATAATTTTCTTTGGAATCATCTTAGTATTGAACACCTAAGAATCTATTCAATAATTGAATGATTAAATTCTAGAATGATTTCATTTGAGTTTGATTAATTAAACTAATTAATGATGATTAAGCATTAATTAATTACAAATTGATTAAGTGATTTCCAAGTGAAATGAACTTAGGGAAAAAGATTAGAAAAGAAGTTCTAATCTCATTCCCACTGTCCATTCACTATTCATGATGATTTAACAAGATTAATTAATGAATTTATCAATGTTTAACATGTTAAATTAAGAGTGTGATTAGGGATGAAATAAGAAATTCCCCTAATTAATCAAGTAATAAATTCCAAGAAAATCATTGGAGGTAGAGGTCATCCCACTGATTAACCTCAGAAAGTTTAAGACTAATTACTGAATTAATTAGAGTGTCATTAGCTTAATAACAATTCCAATAAAACATAAATTGAGTTAAAATCACTATTCAAAATTATTTAATTTTAATTTTCTATTATTCTTCTCTAAATTATCTTTAAAATGAGTAATTATTTGTATTTTTTTAGATTTTTCTATAATTAGTTCTGAATTTTGGAAGTTTCATCATTAAAATCAAATTAATTAAGCTATTAACCCCTAATCCGAGCCATGTGGTGATGAGCTCATGCAAGATGCCCTTTCCACACATGGGATGGGTTATTTAAGTTGTCACATCCATCGAGTCACCCATGACGCATAGGGGCCCTAATCTAATATCGAATGGACGAGATTAATCCCGTAGTTTAGGCTTATATCAGAAAGGATCTAGCGTGATCTAATCACAACCATCCATTCCAATCATGCAGAACATATGGAATGTGATCCTTCTCCTTCACGAGTGATGAGAGATGAACATCGTTTGTCTCTCTTCATTCAATTTGAGCTAACCTGAGCTCAGATTGAGATAAAAATGATCCCACACCTTCGAAAGGAGGGGGATGCACATCCAATGATCAAGATTTGATGGGATGATAATTTCCTTCAAAAAGGACCAACCAAATTTTCCAATGGATACAATTTTGAGCAATTACCTCACTGGAGGCTATCACCGGTGCTTCCAATGGAAGTGGTAGCTTCATCTAGTAGAGACGAAGCTCTGTTGAAGGAATTGGATCTTGGTTTGGAGTAGATTGCTCAGTTGACCAAGCTCCCCTTCAATGGAGATCATCATTGATTGAAGTGATGCTTCTTGTGGCTTGGGGACTTGGGAAATTACTTGATTGAGCTCGATGAAGTCCACTAATGGTGTGTCCAAGGTTAGTTTAATTTTGATGGAGAATTGAGTGAGTTGGATTTTCAATTCACCTCCCCTATTTTGACTTTGAGCAAAACCGAGAGTAGGAAATGGGGGAGCTCAGGAATGGCTTGCAAAGATTTAGAGAAGCTTCAACTCAACCTCCTTAGCTCTGTGGAAATGAATCCTTATGGTTTGAGTGGGAATGAGAGGTGGTATATCTCCCCCTCCTTGGATCGGATGGTGATGGGCTATTTTGCAATTTTGATTAATGGCAAGGATTGGAAGCATAGTTTGAGTTGCAAAACACCCCACATGGGTCACTTTGGGTAGTGGAGGGAAGGAGAGTGGATGCCCATGTGCTAGGTGAGTGCATTTGGAGTTCCAAATGTTCAATTGCCATTGGGGAGGTCAGTTTTGCCTTGCCTTGGGTCATGGCCAACCCAAGCTCATTGGGTCATTTTTACCACCTCCCTTGGTGCCCATGTGGACCAATGGAAGGATGCCAATTGGCCTTGAGAGAGACATGACCAAATTCTAAGTGAATTTGGAAAGCCTTACCTAAGGGCAAAGTGGTCATTTAACCATTTTGATTTTAGCATAGTTTAGAAATTAGGATTTAGGGTTTGGGGTTTACAGTTTAGGGTTTAGGGTTGTAGGTTTTAGGGTTTAGGGTTTAGGATTTAGGTTTTAGGGTTTTATGGTTTAGGGTTTAGGGTTTAAGGTTTAGGGTTTATGATTTAGGATTTAGGGTTGTAGTTTTAGGGTTTAGTGGTAGGGTTTTTTTCTATTTTTTTATTTTTTTTATTTTTAGGGTTTAGGGTTTAGTGTTTAGGGCTTAATTTTTATGTTTAAGGTTCAAGTTTTAATTTAGGGTTTAGGTTTTAGATTTGGGGTTCAGGTTTTAGTTTAGGGTTTAAGGTTTTTGATTTTTTTTGTTCAATAGAGAACAAATTCAGATTAAACATTTTTTTTGATTTCATCAAACAAGAAACACTCCAAGCTTTCTAAGACACAAGCAATGACATAGATAAAAAATGTGGACGCATAAAGCAAATCAAAAATCTTAGATAACTAGAATCATATCTACTATAAAGACACAATTCCAAAAGAAACAAATCAGATCAGTCGTTCTTTAGTTTCTTTAGTTCTCATCAAAACCACCCTGGCCTCTCAAGTAGTGGGATCCACCATCATATCCTTGACCTCTCCCTCCATCACCACCACAACTGTAACCTCAATCGCTCCTCCTGCCTCCATAACCACCACTTCTCCGACCAACACCTCGATATCCACCACCACCTCTAAATCCCCCACCACCACTATGATAACTGCCACCTCCGCCTTTTCCTCCACCTTGATTGCTGAGCATGGTTGATGGTTCTCTCAAGGTTCTCCCATTCTTAGGGTTTAGGTTTACTAGGTTTTAGGGTTTAGGTATATTTTTTAATTAGTTTTTAAGTTTAGGTTTAGGGTTTAGGGTTTAGGGTTTAGGTTTAGGGTTTAGGGTTAGTTTAGGGTTTTGGGTTTTGGGTTTTGGGTTTAGGGTTTAGGGTTTAATGTTTAGGATTTAGGGTTAAGGGTTTTAGGGTTTATGCTTTTAGTGTTTAGGGTTTAGGGTTAGGGTTTATGGTTTATGATTTAGGGTTTAGGGTTTTTTAGGGTTCAGGGTTTAAGGTTGTAGGTTTCGGGTTTAGGGTTTAGGGTTGTAGGTTTAGTGTTGTAGGTTTAAGGTTTAGGGTTTAGGGTTTTTTTAAATTAAGTAAACTAATAGATTTAAGTTTGTTTTTATTTTTATTTATTTTAGTTTATTTATTTTAGGATTATTTATTTTAGCTTAGGTTTTTTATTTTAGTTTATTTTTTATGTTTATGTTTAGGTTTAAGTTTATTTTCAAGTTGAGTTTTATTTTTATTTTATATTTTAGATTTAGGTTTTAGATTTTTAAGGTTTAGGGTTTATGGTCTAGAGTTATGGTTTAAGGTTTAGGGTTTTAGGGTTTAGGTTTTAGGGTTTAGTGTTTAGTGTTTAGGCTTTAGGGTTTATGGTTTTTAGGGTTTAGGGTTTAGGGTTTAGGGTTTTGGGTTTGGGGTTTTGGGTTTTAAGGATTAGGGTTTAAGGTTGTAAGCTTAGAGTTTAGGGTTAGTTTTAGGGTTAGGGTTAGGGTTTTTATTATTTATTATTTATTATTTTATTTCATTTATTTTTAAGGTTTAGGGTTTAGGTTTTAAGTTTAGGGTTCAGGTTTTAGTTTAGGTTTATTTTAAAATTAAGTAAACCAATATGTTTATGTTTTTTTAGTTTTTTTTAGTTTATTTATTATTTATTTTAGTTTATTTTATTTTATTTTTATTTAGGTTTATTTTTTATTTTAGGTTTATTTATTTTAGTTTAGGTTTTTTATTTTAGTTTATTTTTTAGGTTTAGGTTTAGGTTTATGTTTATTTTTTAGTTTAGTTTCATTTTATTTTATTTTTTTTTTGGTTTAGGTTTTATCTTTTTTATTTTAGATTTAGGTTTGGGTTTTTATTTTTTTTAGGTTTTGGTTTTAGGTTTTAATTGAAGTTTATTTTTAGATTTTATTTTTTAGTTTAGGTTTAGGTTTATTTTTAGTTTATTTATTTTATTGAGTTTAGGGTTTAGGTTTAGGTATTATTTATTTTAGTTTAGTTTATTTGATAATGTTTAGTTTTATTTTAGGTTAAGGTTTTTTTATAGTGTTAGGGTTAAGTTTTATTTTTTATTTATTTTGAGGTTTATTTTTTTAGGTTTAGGTTTTATTTAGTTTTCTTTTATTATATTTTAGGTTTATTTTATTTTTTATTTTTTTGTTTTTTATTTTACTTAGGTTTTTTAGCTCTATTTTATTTTTTAGTCTATTTTGGGTTTTTATTTACTTTATTTTAGTTTAGTTTGAATTTTTTGGGTTTAGGTTTAGGTTTTGGATTTAGTTTAGGTTTTATTTTAATTTATTTTTATTCTATTTATGTCTAGGTTTTTAATTTATTTTTATTTATTTTAGGTTTTATCTAGTTTAGGTTTAGATTTTTGGTTTTAGGGTTCATGGATTAGGGTTAAGGGTTTAGGGTTTTAGAGTTTGGGGTTTAGGGTTGTAAGTTTTGGGGTTCAGGGTTTAGGGTTTTTGGTTTTAGGGTTTAGGGTTTAGAGTTTAGGGTTTATAATTTGGGGTTTTAGGGTTTAGGGTTTTGGGTTGGAGGTTTAGGGTTTTGGGTTTAGGGATTTTATGGTTAGTTTTAGCGTTTAGGGTTTAGGGTTAAGGTTTTTTTATTTTTTATTTATTTTTAGTGTTTAGGGTTTACAATTTAGGTTTTTGGTTTAGGGTGCAAGTTTTAGTTTAGGGTTTAGAGTTTTTGGTTTTTTTCTTAATAGATAACAAATTTAGATTCAAGATTCTTCTTTTTGATTTCATCAACCAGGTAACACACCAAGTTTTCTAAGATAGAAGCAATGACATAGATCCAAAATGAGCATGCATAAAGCTAATCAAGGACCCTAGATAACTAGAATCATCTCTACTGTAAAGACACAATTCCATAAGTAGCAGATAGGTCATTCCTCAGTTTCTCCAGCTCACATCAGAACCACCGAATAGCGGGATCCACCATCATATCCTCAATCTCTCCGCCACCATAGCTATAACCTCCATCACTCCTCCGCCTCCAAAACTACCCCTCCAGGCCACCACCTCCATATCCACCACCTCAGATCACCACCACCACTGATAGCGCCTCCACCTTCGCTTCCATTGTCAGATCTAGACAGAGCTTGGTTGATGGTGATGTTCCTTCCATCAAGGTTCTACCTATTCTTACAGTTTAGGTTTAGGTTTAAGTTTATTAGGTTTTATAGTTTAGGTTTATTTTTTTAATTCATTTAGTTACTTTAGGTTTAGGTTTAGGGTTTGGTGTGTTTAGGGTTTACGGTTTAGGGTTAGGGTTTAAGGTTTAGGATTGAGGGTTTAGGGTTTAGGATTTAGGGTTTTAGGGTTTATGCTTTTAGGGTTTTGGGTTTAAGGTTTAGGGTTTTGGGTTTAGGGTTTAAGCTTTAGGGTTTAGGGTTTAGGGTTTTTTAGGGTTTAGGGTTTAAGGTTTAGGGTTGTAGGTTTAATGTTGTAGGTTTAGGGTTATTTTTTATTTATTTTAGTTTATTTTATTTTTTTATTTTTATTTAGTTTAGTTTATTTATTTTAGGTTTATTTATTTTAGTTTATGGTTAGGGTTAAGTTTAGGTTTATTTTTTAGTTGAGTTTTTTTATTTTATTTTTTAGGTTTAGGTTTTTTAGGTTTAGGGTTTAGGGGTTAGGGTTTAGTGTTTAGGGTTTAAAGTTTTGGCATTTAGGGTTTAGTGTGTAGGCTTTAGGGTTTAGTGTTTTTAGGGTTTAGGGCTTAGAGTTTAGTGTTTAGGGTTTTGAATTTTGAGTTTAAGGTTTAGGGTTTTAGTGTTTGGGGTTTAAGGTTGTAGGTTTAGGGTTTAGGGTTTAGGGTAAGTTTTAGGGTTAGGGTTTTGTTTTTAATTTGTTTTAAAATGTTTTTAATTTTTTTAATTTTTATTTTTAGGTTTAAAGGTTAGGGTTTAGGTTTTAGGTTTAGGGTTCAGGTTTTAGTTTAAGGTTTAGGGTTTTTTTGATTTGTTTTGTTTAAAGGAGAACAAATTTGGATACAACATTTCTTCTTTTTGATTTCATCAACCAAGTAACATGCCAAGTTTTCTAAGACACAAGAGATGACATAGATAAAAAATTGAGAAAACATAGAGCAAATAAAAATCCTAGATAACTAGAACCATAAGTTGAAGATCGGATGCCATTCTTGATTTCTTTAGTTTTATTAGAACCACTTTTATTGAGTGGCAGATCCACCATCATAACTCGATCTTTCCCTCACTCTTGCGGTTGTAACCTCCATCACTCCTCCTTCATGCCACTGCTCACCATTACCTCCATATCCACCGGCACCTCAGGCCCCCACCACCTACGATAACCTCTTCATGCCTTAGCCTCCCGTGAGATCTAGGCAGGCACGGTTGTGATGTTCCTACCGTCAAGGTTCTGCCCATTCTTAGGGTTTAGGTTTAGGTTTAGGTTTATTAGGCTTTAGTGTTTAGGTTTATTTTTTAATTTATTTATTAATGTTAGGTTTAGGTTAAGGGTTTGGGGTTTAGGGTTTAGGGGTTTAGGGTTAGGGTTTCGGGTTTAGCATTTAGGGTTTAGGGTTTAGGGTTTAGGGTTTAAAGTTTAGGGTTTTAGGGTTTATGCTTTTAGTGTTGATGCTTTTAGGGTTTAGCATTTTTTAAGGTTTACAGTTTAGGGTTGTAGGTTTAGGGTTTAAGGTTTTTTTTTCTTTTTTTTTAAATTAAGTAAACCGGTAGGTTTAAGTTTATTTAGTATACTTAGTTTACTTTTTATATATTTCAATTTACTTTATTTTTTATTTTTATTTAGGTTTATTTTTTATTTTTTATTTAGTTTAGTTTATTTATTTTAGGTTAATTTATTCTAGTATAAGTATTTTATTTTAGTTTATTTTTTAAGTTATTTAAGTTTAGTTTTACTTTTTAGTTGAGTTTTATTTTTATTTTAGTTTTAAGGTTTAGGTTTTATTTTTTATTTTTTAGGTTTAAGTTTAAGTATTTTTTTAAGTTAATGTTTTAGGATTTTATTTTAGGTTTATTTTTAGGTTTTAGGTTTTTATTTTAAGTTTATTTTAGTTTAGGTGTAGGTTTATTTTATTTTGTTTATTTTATTTTTGTTTTAGGTTTAAGATTTTTTTAAGTTTAGGGATTAGGCTTTTTTATTTATTTATTTTTTAGGTTTTGGTTTTAGGTTTATTTTTAAAATTTAGCTTTTTAATAAGTTTTTATTTTATTTTATTTTAAGTTTAGTTTATTTTTATTTTACATTTAGTTTTTATTTTTTAAAGTTTTTTGTTCTTATGTTTATTTTATTTTTAGTTTAGTTTACAATTTTATTTATTTTATTTGAATTTATTTTTATGAGTTTATTTTATTTTAATTTTAAGTTTAGGGCTTTGTGTTTTTAGGGTTTAGGGTTAGTTTAGAGTTTAGGATTTTGGGTTTTAGGGTTTTGGGTTTAGGGTTTAGGGTTTAGGGTTAGGGTTAGGGTTTAAAGTTTTTTTTATATTTTTATTTTTTTTAGGGTTAGGTTAGGGTTAAGGTTAGGGTTAGGTTTTAGGGTTTAGGGTTTAGGGTTTAGGGTTAGTTTATGGTTTAGGGTTTTGAGTTTAGGGTTTAGGGTTTAGGGTTTAGGGTTAGTTTTAGGGTTTTCGTTTAGTTTTTATTTTAATGAGATTTTTTATTCTTAAATTTTTTTTTAGTTTAGTTTAGGTTTATATTTATTTTATTTTATTTTTTTATTTTATTTAGGTTAAGGTTCTTTTCTTTATTTTATTTTTAGGTTTTATTTAATTTAGGATTAGGTTTTTAGGCTTTTATGGTTTAGGGTTTAGGGTTTAGTGTTTAGGGTTTAGGATTTTAGGATTTTAGGGATTTATGTTTTAGGGTTTAGGGTTTAGGGTTTAATGTTTAGTGTTTAGGCTTTAGGGTTTAGGGTTTAGTCTTTATGGTTTAGGGTTTTAAGTTTAGGATTAGTTTAGAGTTAATTTAAGTTTAGGTATATAATTTAGGTTTAGGTTTAGTTTAGATTAGTTTAGAGTTTAAGTTTAGGTTTAGAGTTTTAGAGTTTAGGGTTTAAGTTTAGGTTTAGGTTTTTAATTTAGGGTTTAGTTTAGTTTAGAGTTTAGAGTTTAGGGTTTAGGTTTGTTTAAGCTTAACTTTGAGTTTAGAGTTTAGGTTTAGGTTTAGGTTACTTTAATTTTTTTAAGTTTAGTTTAGTTTAGAGGTTTAGAGTTTAGTTTTAAAAGGTTTTTTAAGTTTAGGATTTAGGATTAGTGTTAGGGCTTAGGGTTTAGGGATTAGGGTATAGGGTTTAGGGTTTAGGGTTAAGGATTTAAGGTTGTAGGTTAGGGTTTATGGTTTAGGGTTTAGGGTTTAAGGTTAGTTTTAGGGTCTAAGGTTTAGGGTTTATGGTTAGGATTTAGGGTTTAGGATTTTTTTAAAATTAAGTGAACCGATAGGTTTAGGTTTATTTACTTTATTTTTTATATATTTTAATTCATTTTAATTTTTTTATTTTTATTTAGGCTAATTTTTATTTTTATTTTGGTTAGTTTATTTATTTTAGGTTTATTTATTTTAGTTTAGGTTTTTTATTATAGTTTATTTTTTAGATTTTGGATTAGGTTTATGTTTATTTTTTACTTTAGTTTTATTTTAATTTTATTTTTTAGGTTTAGGTTTTATTTTTTAATTTTAGGTTTAGCTTTAGGTTTAGGTTTTAAGTTTTTATTTTAGGTTTATTTTTAGATTTTATTTTTTAGTTTAGGTTTAGGTTTATTTTTACTTTATTTTATTTTATTTAGTTTAGGGTTAAAGTTTAGTTTATTTTAGGTTTCGGTTTAAGTTTTATTTATTTTAATTTAGTTTATTTTTGTTTAAGTTTAGGTTTATTTTAATTTATTTATTTTAGGTTTAGGTTTTTTTAGTTTAGGGTTTAGGTTTTATTTTTTATTTAATTTTAGGTTTATTTTTTGGTTTGGGTTTTTATTTTATTTTTATTTTTCATTTGGGTTATATTTTGTTTAGTTTTTTTTTATTTTTTTGGTTTATTTATTTTTTAGTTTAGTTTAGGATTTTATTAATTTTATTTTAGTTTATTTTTTTATTTTATTTTATTTTATTAGGTTTAGGATTAGGTTTTAATTTAGGTTTTCATTTTATTTTATTTAATTTTATTTGATTTAGGTTTAGGTTATTTATTTTATTTTTAGGTTTAGGTTTTTAAGGTTTTGGGTTTAGGGTTTAGGTTTTTGGGTTTAGGGTTTAGGGTTTTAGGGTTTAGGGTTCTAGGATTTAGGGTTTAGGGTTATGGTTTAGGTTATAGGGTTTAGGGTTTATTCTTTTAGGGTTTAGGGTTTAGGGTTTAGGGTTTAGGGTTTAAGGTTTAGGGTTTAGGGTTTATGGTTTTTAGGGTTTAGGGTTTAGGATTTAGGATTTAGGGTTTGGGGTTTAGGGTTTAAGGTTTAAGGTTTGGGATTTATGGTTTATAGTTTAGGATTTAGGGTTTACATTTTAGAGTTTTAGTGTTTTTGGTTTTAGGGTTTAGGGTTTAGTTTAGGTTTTTATTAAATTTATTTTTGTTTAGTTTTTATTTTTATTTTATTTTATTTTTATGTTTTGGTTTTAATTTAGGTTTTTATTTTATTTTATTTTTTTATTTTATTTTGGTTTAGGCTTTTTTGTTTCTTTTATTTTAAGGTTTTATTTAGTTTAAGTTTAAGTTTTTAGCTTTTTAAGGTTTAGGGTTTAGGGTTTGGGGTTCATGGTTTAGGCTTTAGGGTTTAGGGTTTAAGGGGGTTTAAGGCTTTTATGTTTAGGGTTTAGGGTATAGGGTATAGGGTTTAGGGTTTAGGGTTTAGGGTTTAAGGTTTAGTGTTTAGGGTTTAGGGTTTAAGGTTTAGGGTTTTAGGGTTTAGGGTTTAGGGTTTAGGGTTGCAGGTTTAGGGTTGTAGGTGTGGAGTTTGGGGTTAAGGGTTTAGGGTTTATGGGTTTTTTAAAAGAAATGAAGTAAACCTGTAGGTTCAGGTTTAGGGTTTAGAGTTTAGGGTTAGTTTTAGGGTATAGTGTTTAGGGTTATAAGTTTACGGTTGCAGGTTTAGGTTTAGTGTTTAGGGTTTAGGATTTATGGTTTAAGACTTTTTTAAAAAAAATTAAGTATACTGATAGGTTTAGGTTTATTTAGTATATTTAGTTTATTTTTTATTTATTTTAGTTTACTTTATTTTTTTATTCTTATTTAGGTTTATTTTTTATTTTAATTTAGTTTAGTTTATTTATTTTAGGCTTATTTATTTTAGTTTATATTTTTTATTTTTGTTTATTTTTTAGGTTTGGGTTTAGGTTTAAGTTTATTTTTATTTGAGTTTTAATTATATTTTATTTTTTCAGTTTAGGTTTTATTTTTTACTATTAGGTTTAGGTTTAGGGTTCTATTTTATTTTTTTTAAGTGTAGGTTTTAGGTTAGATTTAGGTATATTCTTAGTTTATTTCATTTTATTTAGTTTAGGTTTAGGTTTAGGTTTCGATTTTATTTATTTTAGTTTAGTTTATTTTAGTTTATGTTTATATTTATTTTATTTTATTTTATTTATTTTATTTTTATTTTAGGTTAATGTTTTTTAATTGTAGGGTTTAGGTTTTATTTTTTATATATTTTTAGGTTTATTTTTTAGTTTAGGTTTTAATTTAGTTTTATTTTATTTTAGGTTTATTATATTTTTATTTTATGTTTAGTTTTTATTTTATTTAGGTTTTTTATTCTTAGGATTACGTTTAGGTTTTAGTCTAGGTTTTTATTTTATTTTAGTATTTTATATTATTTAGGTTTTGGTTTTATTTATTTATTTTGTTTTTAGGCCTTATTTAGTTTAGGTTTAGGTTTTTAGGGTTTAGGGTTTAGATTTTAGGGTTTAAGGTTTTAGGGTTTAGGGTTTAGGGTTTAGGATTTAGTGTTTTGGCTTTAGTGTTTAGGGTTTTTAACGTGTAGGGTTTAGGGTTTAAAGTTTAGGGTTTATGGTGTAGGGTTTTTTTTCACTAAAAGGATTTAGGGTTTAGTCAATTTAGTTAGTTCAGTTTAGTTTTTGTTATTAGGTTTTAGTTCTATTATGCTTATTCGTTAGTAATTAGTTTTTTTATGGTTTATGTTTATTAGTTTAAATTATTATTATTATTATTAGTTTAGTTATTTATTTTTATTTTGGGGTTTATTTGGTTTTAGGTTTAATGTTTATTTGGGTTTATTAAGGTTATTGTGGTTTAGAGTTTTTCAGTTTAGTTTTAGTTTTTTTTGTTTTATTTAGTTTTAGTTTAGGGGTTTTATTAGTTTTAGTTAGGTTTTTAGTTTAGTTATTGTTTAGTTATTAGTTTAGGGTTTATTTTTAGTTTAGGGTTTTATTAGTTTTATTTTATTAGTTTTTAGTTTATTAGTTATTCTTTGTTTAATTAGTTTTTATTAGGTTTTTAGGGTTCAATTTTAGTTTATTAGTTTAAGGGTTTTAGGTTTTAGTTTTGTTTAATTTTAGTTTTAGTTTAGTTATTATTGGGTTTTATTTGTTTGGTTTTATTAGTTTAGGGTTTAGTTTTATTATTTATTACTTTATTATTATTATTATTATTATTATTAGTTTTAATTACTTTTTATTAGTTTCTAATTATTAATATTGTTATTTTATTAGTTAGTTTTGTTTATTTATTAGGGTTTTATGATTTTAATTAGTTTATTAGGTTTTAATTATTATTATTAGTTTTAGTTATTTTTTTTAGGTTTAGTTTCTAGGTTTATTATTAGTTTTATTATTATTTGCTTAGTTAGTTTTATTAGTTTTAGTTTGGTATTATTATTATTAGTTTAATTTTATTTTCTTATTATTATTAGATATTTTTATTAGTTGATAAGATTTTAGGTTTTATGATAAGGGTTATTGGGTTTAGGGTTAGGGTTTAGGGTTTAGGGTTAGATTAGGGTTTAGGGTTTTAGAGTTTAAGGTTTAGGCTTCAAGGTTTAAGGTTTTTCAGTTTAGGGTTTAAGGTTTAAGGTTTATGGTTTATGGTTATGGTTAGGGTTTAGGGTTTAGGGCTTAGGGTTCTAGGTTTAGGTTCTAGGTTTAGGGTTTTGGGTTAATTCTAGGGTTTATGGTTTATGGTTTAGGATTTTGGGTTAAGGGTTTAGGGTTTAGAGTTTAAGGTTTAAGTTTTTTTTTAAAAAAAAATTAAGTAAACTGATAGCTAGGTTTAGGTTTATTTAGTTTATTTATTACATTTTATATTTTTATTTAGGTTTATTTTTTATTTTTATTTAGTTTAGTTTATTTATTTTATGTTTTTTATTTTAGTTTAGGTTTTTTATTTTAGTTTATTTTTTAGGGTTAGGTTTAGGTTTATGTTTCTCTTTTAGTTTAGTTTTATTTTTATTTTTATTTTTAGGTCTAAGTTTTATAATTTATTTTGGTTTGGGTATATGTTTTTATTTTATTTTTTTAGGTTTAGGTTTTACGTTTTTATTTTAGGTTTCTTTTTAGGTTTTATTTTTTAGTTTAAGTTTAGGTTTTTTTTTAGTTTATTTTATTTTATTTAGTTTAGGGTTTATGTTTAGGCTTAGGTTTTATTTATTTTATTTTAAGTTTAGGTTTGGGTTTAGTTTTTTTTTTAAGTTTAGGGTATAGATTTTAATTTTTATTTATTTTTAGGTTTATTTTTTAGGTTTAGGTTTTTATTTAATTTTTATTTTATTTTATTTTAATTTTTATTTTACATTTAGGTTTGATTTCATTTAGGTTTTTTATTTTTAGATTTATTTTACTTTTTAGTTTAGTTTAGGTTTTTATTTATTTTATTTTAATTTAGTTTTTATTTTTTTATTTTATATTTTGATTTATGCTTAGGTTTTCATTTTTATTTTATTTTTTTATTTTCTTTAAGTTTAGGTTTTTTATTTATTTTTTTTTAGGTTTTATTTAGCTTAGGTTTAGGTTTTCAGGTTTTTAATGTTTAAGGTTTAAAGTTTAGGGTTTAGGGTTATAGGTTTTAGGGTTTATGGTTTATGGTTTATGGTTTAGGATTTACGATTTAGGGTTTAGGGTTAGTTTTAGGTTTTAGGGTTTAGGGTTATTTATTTATTTAATTTTTTTAAATTAAGTAAATTGGTAGGTTTATGTTTATTTAGTTTATTTTTTATTTATTTTAGTTTATTTTATTTTTATTTTTATTTAGTTTAGTTTATTTATTTAGGTTTATTATTTTAGTTTAGGCTTTTTTATTTTTTTTTATTTTTAGGTTTAGGTTTAGGTTTACTTTTTAGTTTAGTTTTATTTTTATTTTATTTTTTCAGTTTAGGTTTTTTTTTTCTTTTTTTTTTAGGTTTAGGTCTTAGGTTTTTATTTTAGGTTTTTTTTGGGTTTTATTTTTAGGTTTTATTTTTTAGTTTATGTTTAGGTTTAGGTTTAGGTTTTATTTATTTTAGTTTAAGTTTAGGGTTGTTTATTTTATTTATTTTAGGTTTAGGTTTTTTTTTAGTTTAAGGTTTAGGTTTAATTTTTGATTCATTTTTAGGTTTATATTTTAGGTTTAGATTTTATTTAGTGTTTATTTTATTTTTGGTTATTTTATTTTTATTTTTCATTTAATTTTTATTTTATTTAGGTTTTTTAATTTTAGTTTTATTTTATTTTAGTTTAGGTTTTTATTTCTTTTTTATTTTAGTTTTTATTTTTTATTTTATTTTATTTAGGTTTAGGGTTATGTTCAGGTTTAGGTTTAGGTTTAGGTTTTAGTTTAGGTTTTGATTTTATTTAGGATTTGATTTTTTATTTCTTTTATTTTAGGTTTTATTTAGTTTAGGTTTAGGTTTTTAGGTATTTAGAGTTTAGGGATTTGGGTTTAGGGTTTAGGGTTTGGGGTTCATGGTTTAGGGCTTAGGGTTGCAGGTTTTAGGGTTTAGGGTTTAGGGTTTAGGCTTTAGAGATTAGGGTTTAGTGTTTAAGGTTTTAGGTTTAGTGTTTTAAGGTTTATTCTTTTATGGTTTATTGTTTAGGGTTAGGGTTAGGGTTTAGGGTTAGGTTTAGGGTTTAGGGTTTAGGGTTTAGGGTTTAAGGTTTAGGATTTTTTAGGTTTTAGGGGTTTAGGTTTAGCATTATAGGTTTAGGGTTAGGGTTTAGGGTTTAGGGTTTAGGTTTAGTATTATAAGTTTAGGGTTACTTTTAGGGTTTAGGGTTTAGGATTTATGGTTTAGGGTTTTTTTTTAAAAAAATAAAATTAAGTAAACCAGTAGGTTTAGTTTATTTAGTTTGCTTAGTTTATTATTTATTTATTTTAGTTTATTTTATTTTTTTTCTTTTTATTTAGATTTACCTTTTAATTTTATTAATTTAATTTTATTTATTTTAGATTTATTTATTTTAGATTTATTTATTTTAGTTTAGGTTTTTTATTTTAGTTTATTTTTAAGTTTTGCTTTATTTTTTAGTTGAGTTTTATTTTTATTTTATTTTTTAGGTTTAGGTTTTTTGATTTTTAAGGTTTAAGGTTTAGGGTTTATGGTTTTGGTATTAGGGTTCAGAGTTTTAGGGTTTAGTGTTTTAGGGGTTATGGTGTAGCATTTAGGTTTAGGGTTTAGGGTTTAGGGTTTAGGGTTTTAGGGTTTAGGGTTTAAGATTTAGGGTTGAGAGTTTAGTGTTTAGGGTTTAGGGTTGTAGGTTTAGGGTTTAGGTTTTAGGTTCAGGGTTTAAGTCATAATTTATGGTTTTTTAGGGTTTAGGGTTTAAGGTTTAGGGTTTAGGGTTTAGGATTTAGGATTTAGGGTTTAGAATTTTTTTTAAAAAAAATAATTAATAAACTAGTAGGTTTAGGGTTTAGGGTTAGCTTAGTGTTTAGGGTTTACGGTTTAAATTTTTTAAATTAAGTAAACGATAAGTTTAGTTTATTTAGATTATTTTTATTTATTTTAGTTTATTTTATTTTAATTTTTTAGGTTTATTTTTATTTTATTTAGTTTAGCTTATTTATTTTAGGTTTATTTATTTTTTTTAGGTTTTTTATTTTAATTTATAATTTAAGTTTAGGTTTATTTTTTAGTTCAATTTTATTTTTATTTTATTTTTTAGGTATTTAGGGTTTTAGAGTTTAGGGTTTAGGGTTTAGGGTCTGGGTTTACGGTTTGGGTTTAGGGTTTAGAATTTAGGGTTTAGTTTTTAGGGTTTGGGGTTTAGTGTTTAGAGTTTAGGGTTTAAGGTTTAGGGTTTAGGGTTTAGGGCTTAAGGTTTTGGGTGTGGGGTTTAGGGTTTTAGGGTTTAGGGTATAGGATTTCAAGTTTAGGGTTTAGGGTTTACTTTTTAGGGTTTTAGGGTATAGGGTTTAGGGTTAAGGGTTTTAGGGTTTAGGGTTTAGGGTTAAGTGTTTAGGGTTTAAGGTTTAGAGTTTTAGGGTTTAGGGTTTATGGTTTATGGTTTAGGGTTGTAGGTTTATTAGGTTTTATTTATTTTAGTTTAGTTTATTTTTTTTAGGTTTAGGTTTGTTTTATTTTGTTTATTTTATTTTATTTTAGGTTTAGGTTTTTTTTAGTTTAGGGTTTAGGTTCTATTTTTCATTTATTTTTAGGTTTATTTTTTAGGTTTAGGTTTTTATTTTGTTTTTATCTTATTTTGTTTTAGATTTATTTTTGGTTTATTTTATTTTTATTTTATGTTTAGTTTTTATTTTATTTAGGTTTTTTATTCTTAAGTTTATTTAACTTTTTTAGTTTAGTTTAGTTTATATTTATTTTATTTATTTTTATTTTTATTAGTTTATCTTATTTTATTTTTAGGTTTAGGTTTAGGTTTTTATTTTATTTTATTTTTTTAATTTATTTAGGTTTAGGTTTATTTATTTATTTTATTTTTAAGTTTTATTTAGTTTAGGTTTAGGTTTTTAGGTTTTTAGGTTTTTAGGGTTCAGGGTTTAGCATTAGGGTTTTAGGGTTTAGGGTTTAGAGTTAGGGTTTAGGGTTTTGTGTTTAAGTTTAGGGTTTTTTAGTGTAGGGTTTAGGGTTCAAGGTTAGCTTAGGGTTTAAAGTTTTTTCAAATAGAAATTTAAGTAAATCGGTCGATTTAAGCTTATTTAGTTTATTTTTTATTTTGTTTAGTTTATTTTTTTATTTAGGTTCATTTTTAATTTTTATTTAGTTTAGTTTATTTATTTTTAGTTTATTTATTTTAGTTTAGGTTTTTTATTTTAGTTTATTTTTAAGGTTTAGGTTTAGGTTTATGTTTATTTTTAGTTTAGTTTTTTTATTTTATTTTTTAGGTTTAAATTTTTTTTATTTTTTGGTTTAAGTTTAGGTTTTCATTTTATTTTTTTAGGTTTAGGTTTTACATTTTTATTTTAAGTTTTTTTTAGGTTTTAATTTTAGTTTAGGATTAGGTTTATTTTTAGTTTAGCTTATTTCATTTGGTTTAGGTTTAGGTTTAAGTTTAGTTTATTTTAGGTTTAGGTTTAGGTTTTATTTATTTTAGTTTAGTTTATTTCTATTTAGGTATAGTTTTATTTAATTTTTATTTTAAGATTAGGCTTTCTTTTAGTTAAGGGTTTATTTATCATATTTTTAGGTTTTATTTAGTTTAGGTTTAGGTTTTTAGCTTTTTAGGATTTAGGGTTTAGGGTTGAGATTTTAGGTTTAAGGTTCAGGTTTTAATTTCAAGTTTAGAGTTTTTATTTTTTTTAATAGAGAACAAATTTATATTCCACATTTCTTCTTTTACAATTTAATCAACGAAGTAACACACCAAGTTTTCTAAGACATAAGTGATGACATAGATAGAAAATGAGCTCGTATAGAGCAAATCAAAAACCCTAGATAACTAGAATTGTCTCTAATGTAAAGACAAGTCCATATGCAGCAGATCAGATCAATCATTCTTCAGTTTCTCTAGTTCCCATCATAATCACCCTGACCTCTCAAGTAGCAGGATCCACCATCATATCCCTTATTTCTCCCTCAGCCACCACCATGAATGTACCCTCCGTCGCTCCTCCTACCTCTATAACCACCACTACTCCGACCATCACCTCAATATCCACCAGCACCTCCAGATCCCCCATCACCACAGCGACAACCGCCGCCTCTGTCTTCGCCTCCACCGTTAGATCTAAAGTAAGCTTGGTTGATGGTGATGTTCCTGCCATGAAGGTTCTGCCCATGCTTAAGGTTTAGGATTAGGTTTATGTTTATTAGGTTTTATGGTTTAGGTTTATTTTTTAATTTATTTAGTTACTTTATGTTTAGGTTTAGGGTTTGGGGTTTAGGGTTAGGGTTTAGGGTTTAGGGTTTATGGTTTATGGTTTAGGGTTTAGGGTTTTAGGGTTTATGCTTTTATGATTTAGGGTTTAGGGTTTAGAGTTTAGGGTATATGGTTTAAAATTTTTTTAAAAAAATTAAATAAATCGATAGGTTTAGGTTTATTTCGTACATTTAGTTTATTTTTTATTTATTTTAGTTTATTTTTTATTTTAATTTAGGTTTATTTTTTATTTTTATTTTGATTAGTTTATTTATTTTTGTTTATTATTAAGTTTTAAGTTTAGGTTTAGGTTTATTTTTTGGTTGAGTTTAATTTTTATTTTATTTTTTAGGTTTAGGTTTTATTTTTTATTTTTAGGATTAGGTTTAAGTTTTTATTTTTCTTTTTTATGTTTAGGTTTTAAGATTTTATTTTAGATTTATTTTGAGGTTTTATTTTTAGTTTAGGTTTAGGTTTATTTTTAATTTATTTTAATTTATTTTAGGTTTAAGTTTAGGTTTTTTATTTTAAGTTTAGGTTTAGGTTTTATTTATTTTAGTTTAGGATTTATTTTATTTTTATTTTAGTTTAGTTTTTTATTTATGGTTTAGGTTTTATTTTATTTATTTTTAGGTTTTATTTTAGTTTTATTTTTAGGTTTATGTTTTATTTAGTTTTATTTTATTTTATTTTATTTTTATTTTACGCTTAGTTTTATTATATTTATGTTTTATATTCCAGGTTTATTTTATTTTTAGTTTATAGGTTTTATTTATTTTATTTTAATTAATTTATTTTATTTTATTATTTAGGTTTAGGTTTAGTTTAAGTTTATTTTATTATTTTATTATTTTATATTTAGGTTTAGTTTATTTATTTATTTATTTGATGTTTATTTAGTTTAGTTTAGGTCTAGATTTAGGGTTTGGTTTGGGTTTAGGGTTGGTTTTGATTTTATGGTGGGTTTAGGGTAGCTTAGGGTTTAGAGTTCATTTATTGTAGTTTAGTTAGTTTATTTTAGGGTTTGGGTTTAGGTATGGGATTTAGGGTTAGTGGTTTAGTTTTAGGGTTTTTTTGGAAAAATAGGAAAATTTTATTGCCGAAAAGAAAATGTACAAAGTCCAGAGGGGAAAATCTCTAAGCTAATGCTCAAAAGAGCTACAAAAGTCCTATGGAGATAAGCACCCTATACAATAGATAATGAAAGTAAGCTAATAAAAAAACAAATAGAGATCCACCAAAACAATCCTTGAAATCAGCAGCAAACTTCCTCTGCTCCTTTTGAAACCAGCACAATCCAATAACAAAATTCTCCCAACCTCTACTAGAGATCTGCAATAAGCTTGTAAAGGGATGAGTACAAATAATGAAATAGTTAATTAACCATAAAATATAAAAGTAGAAAGAAGTAAAAAAGATGAGGAAAAAGCTTAGCCTCAATTATAATCATCTTAAGGAGCAGCACCATACGTAAGCATCCAAACTTCAAGTGAAGGGTTACAATTACATATAGCACTACTAGCCAAAAGGAGTGGGAAACATCCAAGCCATCATTGCCAGCATACCCTTGTATCACCTTATCCAATGACGATCAATGCAAAAACTTGCATAAAACTTCAAACAATAAATATAACAACAAAACACCCAGTAGTCAGATATATTAAACTCAGTAAAGCAAATAAGGAGGTAACCCATCAGGAAAGCATTAGACCAGAGGGAGCACCACCAAAGCGACCACCAAGAATTGCTAACACAGTTACTAGGAGCAAACCTCACAATATGGGAAAAAGGACTAAACAGAGACCAAATAAAGGCAAAAGAGGACCATAGTTGATAAGGTCATTCATTAAACGAACATGCAAAAAACTAAAAATAATAATATTTAGAGGAATAGTAAGACTAACATCAAGAATGTTAGGAAGCAAGGCAACCATCAAAATAGGAAAAGGAAGAGGTTCAACCACAGTCTAGAAATGAAAATCTTAGTAGGTAGAAACTAGAAGAGAAGAATGGGAAAGTAAGCAGCCGATTTCAAACATAGACTCAAAAAGATCAAGAAAATTATAACAAAGTAAATACTCTTTTGACCAAACCATCTAGCTAGAGTACTCAATCCAAGTAGTCAGCAATTCAATCTACTCTGCAAGCCACCAAGACTACTAAGGATTCAAATCAATAGACTTCGAACCATTAGGATGAAAGACAGAAAGAGTCATCCAGTCACAAACATTAAAAAAAATCCCAAAGGAAAGTCTTAGACAATAGCCACCAATCCAAATCCAAGGATAGGAGAAACCATTTTAAACAAGTAGATACAACAGCCAAAAATAAAAAAAGTAATAGCCCTTCAGGTTCACAAATAATCCAACAACCAGAGACAGTTGCAAATAAGAACCCCAACTGAGTCATCATCAGCCAAGTCCAAAAAACATCCAACCAGTAGTTTGTAGCCTACTAGTTCAGAACACAAATAAAAAAATAGAACCTCAAGATACAGAGGCACACCAAATTTTAGAAGATATAACAATCCGTAAGCATCCAACCTTACACTCATCTACAACAAAGACTAAATAAAGGATAGATAGCCTCAAGAAAAGTTCTCCAAGCTACAACCAAAAAAATAAAGAGCCATTAAGGTCACACAACTCTTAGTAGCAGAGCAAAACCAAGAGAGGACAATGAAAACCACAAGCAAAAAAACCACACAATAGTTTAGTGTTTTAAGGTTTAGGGTTTAGGTTTAGGATTTAGATTAGGGAGGTTAGAGTTGGATTTTAGGCTTTAGGGTCAATGGATTATGATGGTGGGTAGGGTTTTGGTAGAGTGTGGTATGATCTGATTTAGGGTGGCCAGTTTATGAGTCAGAGTAGGGTAGAATTGTGGGTTTGTGGGTAGGTGAGGGCTAGGGCCAGGGTTTGGGAGGGCCCAGGGCCTGAGGCCCAGTTTGGTATGTAGCTCTGGCCCAGGCAAGCTGTGGTTAAGATCAGTTTATGGTTTTGGCTCAGGGCTTTTAGCCCAGGGCCTTTGGCCCCCAGAGCCCAGGTCATCTGGGGCAGGGCCCAGCCCCAGTCTCTCAGGTCAGCCAGTCAGGGCCTACTAATGCCCATTAGGGTGGCCTGGATCACCTGGCTCAGGCCCAAGCCTTTCTTTGGCCCAGGGCCTGGGCCCAGGGCCCAGAGCCTAGGGCCAGGGCCCAGGCCCAGGATTCCAGATCAAGGCCCAGTGAGATTTGTGGCCTAGTGATCAGGCTCAGAGCTGGGCTAGGGTCAGGGCCCAGGTCAGTTAGTGGCTCAGGAGGCTTTAGGGCTCTGGCCCAGGCCCAGGGCCCAGGAGGGCCCAGCTAGGGCAAGGGCTCAGTGGCCCAGTAGGTCCCAATGCCTGGTAGCCCAGGGATTTTTAAATCAAACAAACCAGTTTATATTTATTTAGGTTATTTATTTATTTTTATTTATTTTAGTTTATTTTTATTTAGTTTTAATTTTATTTTCTATTTAGTTTATTTAGTAAGTCCATTTATCTTTGTTTATTTATTTATTTATGTATTTAGGTTTACCTTGAGTATTTATTTTAAGGTTTATATTTTTATTTTAAGTAGGATGCTCTATTTTATTTTTGGTCAGTTTAGGTTTTATTTTTTTATTTTAGGTTTAATTTTAGAGTTTAGGTTTCTTTATTTTTTTATTTAGTTTTAGGTTTAGTTTAGGTTTAGGCTCATTTATCTTAGTAGTCCATCTTTAGTCAGGTAGGTTTATTTTATCATTTATCTAGGTTTAGTTTAGGATTTAGGTTTTATCTTTATTTAAAGTCTATTTATTTATATTTATTTATTTTAGTTTAGCTTGTGGCTTTAGGGCTCAGTCAGGTAGGGCATGGGTCACTTTAGCCGTTTTAGGTTTAGGGTCTAGTTTGGGTTTAAGCCCAGGGTCATTTTGTTAGGGTAGGATTGTGGTAGGGTGTGGGTTTTATATTTTTTTAAAAAAAAGCAAACCAGATGTTTAGTTTTAGTTTTTTATTTATTTAGATTATTTTATTTTTATTTATATTTAGGTTTTATTTAGTTGGTTTATTTTATTTTAAATTTATAGTTTAGATTTATTTTACTTTATTTTTTTGTTTTTATTTTGTTTATTTTATTTTATTTTATTTTATTTTATTTTATAAAATTTTATTTGTAGGGTTTATTTAGGTTTTTTAGGTTTAGGTTTGTAGATTTTATTTTATTATTTTTATTTTTAAAATTTTTTTAAACAAATTAGATATAGTTTATTTAATTTACAGTTTATTTTATTTTATTTAAATTTATTTATTTTAGGTTTATTTATTTTAGTTTATTTTTATCACGCTTATTTATTTTGTTTATTTTATTTTATTTTATTTTTTAGGTTTAGTTTTTTTATTTTAGGATTAGGTTTATTTTTTATTTTTATTTTTAGTTTTAGGTTTTTTATTTTATAATTAGTTTAATTTTTACTTTAGGTTTAGATTTATTTTATTTATTTATTTTAGTTTATTTTTAGGTTTAGTATTTTATTTAGGTTTAGGTTTATTTATTTAATAGTTTAGTTTAGGTTTAAGTTTATTTTATGTTGTTTATCATTTTATTTTAGTATTTTAGGTTGGTTTTATTTTTTATCTTTAGGTTTTATTTATATTTTTTTAGTCTTAGTTTTATCTTATTTTATTTTAGGTCTTATTTTAATTTTTTGCTCAGCCTAGTTTAGCTCAGTCCCAGCCTTAGGGCTCAGGTTTGTGTTTAGCTCAGTTTTAAGATCAGCCTGGCTAGGGTCAGTCCAGGGCTCAGTGGCCCACCTAGGTCTGGCCTGGGCCCAGATAGAGGCCTTGTTTTAGGCCAGGCTCAGTGCCTGGCTCAGTGGCCTCAGGCCTAGGGTCTAGGTCTGGCCTGTATCAGGGTTGCAGGTCTTTCTTGGGGTCAGGGTCAGGCCTTTCTTTAAACCGGCAAAGGTAGGTCATTTAGTTTATCATTTATTATTTATTTATCTTAGTTTATCTTAATTTCATTTGGTTTATTTTATTTTATTAAGTATTTATTTATTTTAGTTTTAGATTTTATTTTAGTTTATTTTTAGGCTTTTAAGTAGGTTTATTTTTTTAGTCTATTATTTTATTTTATTTTGCATTATTTTTATTTTAGATTTATTTAGTTTTATTTTATTTTTTGGTTTTAGTTTTAGGTTTTATCTATTTTTTAGTTTAGGTTTGAGTTTATTTTTAGTTGATTTTATTTTATTTAGTTTTGTAGGTTTAGGTTTAGTTTATTTTAGGTTTAGTATTTATTTTAGTTTGCTTTTTTTGTTAGTTTAATTTATTTAATTTTATTTTATGGTTAGTTTTTTATGGGTTTAGGTTTATTTTATATTTATTTTAGGTTTATTTTTAGGTTTAGGTCTTTTAGTTTATTTTATTTATTATTTTAGGTTTAGTTTTATTTTATTTAGATTTATTTCTTTAGTTTAGTTTTTTATTTATTTTATTTTAGTTTAGTTTTTCTAGGTTTAGGGATAGTTTAGTTTATGTTTTATTTTATTTTATTTTGTTATTTTAATTTAAATTTTTATTTATTTTTTATTTTTTTTATTTTATAGTTTAGGTTTATGTTTATGGTTAGTTTAGGTTTTTTGGGTTTTGGGTGTGGGGTTTAGGGTTTAGGGTTTAAGTTTTAGGGTTTTGTGTTTAGAGTTCAAGATTTTAGGGTTTAGGGTTTAGGGTTTTTAGGGTTTAAGATTTAAAGTTTAGGGTTGAGATTTTAGGTTTGAAGTTCAGTTTTAGTTTAGTTTGGTTTTATTTTATTTTTTATTTTTTTTAATTTAAACAGAGAACAAATTTAGATTAAATATTTCTTCTTTTCGAATTCATCAACCAAGTAACACACCAAGTTTTCTAAGACACAAGTGATGACATAGATCCAAATGAGCAAGCATAAAGCAAACAAAAACCCTAGATAACTAGAACTGTCTCTACTATAAAGACATAATTCCATAAGCAGTAGATCTAATCGGCTATTCTTTAGAATCTCTAGTCCCCATCAGAACCACCTCAGCCTCCCAAGTAGCGGGATCTACCATCATATCCCTTATTTCTCCCTCCGCCACCACCACGGCTGTAACCTCCGTCGCTCCTCCACTTGCTTAACCACCACTGCTCCGACCACCACCTCCTTATCCTCTAGCACCTCCAGATCCCCCACCACCACTATGACAACCCGCCACCTTTGCCTCCATCTAACTGACCCAGTGTCTGATGATGTTGTTCGCCAAGGTTCTACCCATTCTTAGGGTTTAGGATTAGGTTTCGGTTTATTAGGTTTTTGGGTTTAGGTTTATTTTTAAATTTATTTAGTTACTTTAAATTTAGGTTTAGGGTTTGGGGTTTAGGGTGGTTTAGGGGTTTAGGGTTTAGGGTTTAATGGTTTAGAGAGTGGGTGATCAGTGGTTAGGGTTATGGTGGAGTGGTTTTGGTTTAGTTTTTTTAAATTAAATAAATTGATTTATGTTTATTTAGTATATTTAGTTTATTTTTAATTTATTTTAGTTTACTTTATTTTGTTATTTAGGTTTATTTATTTATTTATTTATATTTTATCTAAGTTTATTTCTTTAATTTAGGTTTTAAGTTTAGTTTATTTTAGGTTTAGTTTATGTTTATTTTTAGTTGAGCTTTATTTTATCTTAGGTTTAGGTTTTAATTTATTTATGTTTAGGTTTTATTTTATTTTTTTATTTTATTTTATCTTATTATTTAAGTAGTTTGGGTTTATTTTAGTTTTTATATTTTAGTTTAGTTTAGTTTAGTTTATTTATTTTAGTTTAGTTTTATTTATCTAGTTTAGTTTATTTTAGTTTAGGTTTATTTATTTTATTTATTTTAGGTTTTCTTTTAGTTTTATTATTTTATTTATTTTAGGTTTTAGTTTATTTTATTTTATTATTTAATTTTATTTTATATTTGACCTTTTATTTTAGGTTTATTTTATTTATTTAGTTTAGTTTAGGTTTTATTTATTTTATTAGTTTTTATTTTATTTTTTATTTATTTTATTTTATTTAGATTTAGCTCAGTTTTAAGTTTAATTTATCTTATTATTTTATCTTAGTTTATTTATTTATCTTTTTTTATTTAGTTTAGGCTACCCAGTTTTAGATTAGGTAGCCTGTGATCAGGGTTTGAGCCCAGGATCTAGGGTAACCCAGGTCAGTAGAGTGATGGTGGAGGCCTTTGTAGGGCCCAGGATCAGTGGCCTTATGGCCCAGTGCCCATGGCCTCAGGTTAGGTTTTTTTGGATCAGAGTCTTTTAAGTTAGATTTTAGGTAGTCAGGGCTCAGTGGCAGCTGTGGTAGAGGGCCTAGTGGAGGGCCAGGTGGGTGGGCTCAGTGGGGAGGTTAGGTCAGTCAGGGTTGAGTTTAGTTGGGTTTAGTTTAGGTTAGGTTTTTTAGGGTAGGTGTGGTGGTAGGGTGGGGTTATTAGGGTAGTGAGGTTTAGGTCAGTGGGTCAGGTTTAGGGTTAGTGGGTTTAGGTTTAGGTTTAGAGTAGGTGGTAAGGAGGGTAGGTTTGTGGTTTTGAGCCTTGAAGATTGGGATTTATAAAACTAAAACATACTACTAAACAAAAATCTACTAGATAGAAATAGAGAACCAGGAAGATTGGGATTAAAATAAGTTATTACATGGTTGAAATGTAATTGTTGGTAAAAAAATACTTATCTTTATCCTACTAAGATCAATTATTTAGAGTTTTACTTTCTAAAGCAAAAAACAAAATTATAAATGAGTACGTGAACAAATTTGAAGTATTCTTGTTGTCTTCTAAAATTAGGGAAACATTAAGCTAATGTTGTTTAGGTTTAGATCGACTTGAGCCCTAAACTTAAAAGAGACACCACATAAAATTAATTTGCAAGTGGCTTTTCAACAAACTTTAGATTTCTAATAAAATCAAAATTTCTCGCACCTAAAAGAATGTCATCAAATGTTGGAATTATTCTTTCCACCATTAAATCAAATTCAAATGAATACATCTAAATGAAGTAACACTACTAAAAAAAAAGAAAAATAGAAAAGATGATAGATACTATGTTGGGTCCAAAATATCTCTTAAATTAAATTTTATATGTTAGAAAAATCTATGATTGTCTAAATCTCTCACAAACTATGTTATTTTAAGCATTAACTTAGGATTTTACTTGAGCTTCTTGCTTTTGTGTTGAAGTGAATTATTTGTTACATTATGCTGCCGTGTTGAGTCTCAAAGTAGGAGAGCTGTAGTTTTGGAAATCCCTGTGCAGAGATATTGAGTTCAAATTATTCTAGTTACGCACTACTTATCAAGAGATTTCATCATATACAATCACTATTGTAAAAATGTCATTCAGTAATACTTCGCATCAAGTCTCCCTAATTCTCCAACATCTCGAGCACAATCTCAAAGCATTGAAATCCTACTAAAGAGAGCTTTTTAAAGCATAGATTTAGCTCTTCGACAAATCTACTAAATTGAAAGAGCTGCAGTTGAGAAGACAATATCGCTTAGAGAGGAGTTCTACTATTAGATAAGTTATCCCTATAGAATAGGATTGCTCATAGATCGTCCCTTAGGTGTCAAACTTAAGTAGATTCTTTCTTCATTTGTCCATGAACAGAAGCTACCCTTAGCAT
Organism: Cymbidium sinense; assembly: GCA_021442155.1. Classification (NCBI taxonomy): domain Eukaryota; kingdom Viridiplantae; phylum Streptophyta; class Magnoliopsida; order Asparagales; family Orchidaceae; genus Cymbidium; species Cymbidium sinense. Next base: position 216,964,472 of record CM038214.1, on the reverse strand, counting down.
CTCCATAAAACTTGAGAGAGGCTACTATGGCATATAAAGCTCAAACAATTATCTATATTGAGAAATCGCTAATCATTTGTAGCCAAAATCTCTTTTTTATTTTTTTTAGGTTTAGGTTTAGGGTTTAGGGGTTAGGTTGTGAGGGCCCAGGTTTAGTTCAGGGCTCAGGGGTTTAGTTGAGTGTTTTCAGTTTTTGATCAGGGTTTAGGCTAGGGTTAGGGGAGTGGCCCAGTTAGTTTAGGGGCCCAGGTTAGAGTTTAGGGTTGTGGCCCAGGGCCCAGGGTGAGAAGGTAGGGTTTAGGGTTGTGGGCTTCAGCCAGGGTCAGTTATGGTTTAGGATTTGTGGGTTCAGTTGTGGTAGATTTGGTAGGTTTTAGGGTCAGCTTGGTTTAGTGGTTAGGTTGGGCTCAGGTTAGGTTTAGGTTTAGTATTTTTAGGTTTAGGGTTTAGGTTTAGAATTAAATACTTCATCAACCAAGTCAAGTTTCTAGACACAAGTGATGACATAGATCCAAATGAGCAAGGAAAGCAAACAAAAACCCTAGATAACTAGAATTGTCTCTTTATAAAGACATAATTCCATAAGGATCTAATGGATTCTTTAGAATTAGTTATAACCATGCCTCAAGTATGATCACCATATATTATTTTTCTCCTCCGCCACCAAGAATTTTACTTGCTTAACCACCAAAGAAATTATCCTAGCATGATACCACCACTATGACAATGCTTTGCCTCCATCTAAATGAGGATTCATGATGTTGCTATTCAGGTTCTACATTCTTGGGGTTTAGGATTAGTTTCTTTATTAGGTTTTGGGTTTAGGTTTATTTTTAAATTTATTTCTACTTTAAATTAATTTGTTTGGGGTTTCAGATTAGGGTTTTTTGTGTTTCATCATTTATGGTTTAAGTTTATTTATGATTATGTTTAGTTTATTTTGTGGTAGGTTTTTAATTAAATAAATTGATAGGTTTATGTTTATTTAGTATATTTAGTTTATTTTCAATTTATTTTAGTTTACTTTATTTTTTGTTTTTATTTAGGTTTATTTTTTATTTTTATTTAGTTTATTTGTTTTAAGTTTATTTCTTTTAATTTAGGTTTTTAAGTTTAGTTTATTTTTAGGTTTAGGTTTATGTTTATTTTTTAGTTGAGCTTTATTTTTTTTTATTTCTTAGGTTTAGGTTTTAATTTTTATTTATAGGTTTATGTTTTTATTTATTTTTTTAGGTTTGGGTTTTCAGTTTTTATTTTAGGTTTATTTGGAGGTATTATTTTAAGTTTAGGTTTCGGTTTATTTTTAGTTTATTTTATTTTATTTAGTTTAGGTTTTAGTTTAGGTTTAGTTTATTTTAGGTTTAGGTTTTATTTATCTTAGTTTAGTTTATTTTAGTTTAGGTTTAGATTTATTTTATTTTTATTTTAGGTTTAAGCTTTTTTAGTTTAGTGTTTAGGTATTATTTTTTATTTATTTTTAGGTTTTAGTTTTATTTTTTAGGTTTTAGTTTTTATTTAATTTTTATTTTATTTTATTATATTTGACTTTTTTATTTTTAGGTTTATTTTATTTTATTTAGTTTAGTTTTTTATTTATTTATTTTAGTTTAGTTTTATTTTATTTTATTTTATTAGATTTAGGTTTAGGTTTAAGTTTAATTTATTTTATATTTATTTTATTTGGAGGTTTATTATTTATTTTATTTAGGTATTTAGAGTTTAGCAACCAGGTTTAGGATTTAGGGTTTAAGGTGGATTAGGGTTTAGGTTTAGATTTAGGGTAGTCAGTTAGGTCAGGAAAGGATTTAGGTTTAGGGTTTAGAATAGGCCCAGGTCAGTTTAGAGTTGGTGGAGTTAGGGTTTAGGTTTAGTCAGTTGGTTTCAGGATAGGGAGTTTTAGGGTTGGTTTGTGGGTTTAGGTTAGGGTGGGTTAGGCCTGAAGGTCAGGTTAGGGTTTGGGTTAGTTTAGGGTTTAAGGTATGTTGGTTTAGTTTTAGGGTTTAGTTTAGTAGGTTTGGTTTAGTTTATGGTTTAGGTTTTAAGTTTATTTAGGGTTTAGTTTAGGTTTAGGGGTTTAGGGTTTGGTTTAGGTTAGGTTTGGGTTGTAGGTTTATGGTTTAGAGTTTAAGGTTTAGGATTAGTTTTAAGGTTTAGGGTTGAGGGTTAGTTTATGGTTTAGGGTTTGGTGAGCCTTGAAGATTGGGATTTATAAAACTAAAACATACTACTAAACAAAAATCTACTAGATAGAAATAGAGAACCAGGAAGATTGGGATTAAAATAAGTTATTACATGGTTGAAATGTAATTGTTGGTAAAAAAATACTTATCTTTATCCTACTAAGATCAATTATTTAGAGTTTTACTTTCTAAAGCAAAAAACAAAATTATAAATGAGTACGTGAACAAATTTGAAGTATTCTTGTTGTCTTCTAAAATTTGGGAAACATTAAGCTAATGTTGCTTAGGTTTAGATTGACTTGAGCCCTAAACTTAAAAGAGACACCACATAAAATTAATTTGCATGTGGCTTTTCAACAAACTTTAGATTTCAAATAAAATCAAAATTTCTTGCACCTAAAAGAATGTCATCAAATGTAGGAATTATTCTTTCCACATTAAATCAAATTCAAATGAATACATCTAAATGAAGTAACACTACTACCAATAAAAGAAAAATAGAAAAGATGATAGATACTATGTTGGGTCCAAAATATCTCTTAAATTAAATTTTATATGTTAGGAAAAATCTATGATTGTCCTAAATCTCTCACAAAACTATGCAGCCTATTTTTAAGCATTAACTTAGGATTTTTACTTGAGCTTCTTGCTTTTGTGTTGAAGTGAATTATTTGTTACATTATGCTGCCGTGTTGAGTCTCAAAGTAGGAGAGCTGTAGTTTTGGAAATCCCTGAGATATTGAGTTCAAATTATTCTAGTTACACTTTATCAAGAGATTTCATCATATACAATCACTATTAAAAATGTCATTCAGCATCAAGTCTCCCTAATTCTCCAACATCTGAGCACAATCTCAAAGCATTGAAATCCTACTAAAGAGCTTTTAAAGCATAGATTTAGCTCTTCGACAAATCTACTAAATTGAAAGAGCTGCAGTTGAGAAGACAATATCGCTTAGAGAGGAGTTCTACTATTAGATAAGTTATCTCAGCTATAGAATAGGATTGATCATAGATCGTCCCTTAGGTGTCAAAACTTAAGTAGATTCTTTCTTCATTTGTCCACGAACAGGAAACTACCCTTTAGCATCTCCATAAAACTTGAGAGAGGCAGTCTACTATGGCATATAAAGCTCATACAATTTTATCTATAGAGAAATTGTGCAATCATTTGTAGCCAAAATCTCTTTATTTTTTTTTAGGTTTAGGTTTTAGGTTTTAGGTTTTAGGGTTTAGGTTTTAGGTTTAGGGTTTGGGTTTAGGAGGGCCCAGGGTTTAGGGTTTATGTAGGTAGTTTTATCTTTTAGGTTTAGGGTTTAGGGAGGGAGAGGGTTTAGGGTTGGGAAGAGGTTTAGGTTTAGGGTTTAGGTTTATGAGGTGGGAGGGAGGGAGTGGTGGGTTTAGTGGAGGTTTAAGGTCAGTTTTAGTGGGGAGGTGAGGGTTTAGAGTTTAGGGTTTAGTTTAGGTTTGTGGTTAGGGAAGGTGGTTAGGAGGGTTTAGGGTTTAGTTTAGGTTTAGGGTTTAGGGTTTAGGGTGGAGGGTGGGGTTTAGTTTAGGTTTTGGTTTAGGGTGGTGGTAGTTTATAGGGTTTGGTGGTTTAGGTATAGGTTTATGGTTAGGGTTTAGGGTTTAGGGTTTAGGGTATGGTGAGCCTTGAAGATTGGGATTTATAAAACTAAAGCATCTGCTAAACAAAAATCTACTAGATATAAATAGAGAGTCATGAAGATTAGGATTATAACAATTTATTACATGGTTGAAATGAAATTGTTGTTAAAAAAATATTTGTCTTTATCCTACTAAATCAATTGTTTATAGTTTTACTTGCTAAAGTAAAAAACCAAAATTATAAATGAGTACATGAACAAATTTGAAGTATTCTTGTTGTCTTCTAAAATTTGGGAAACATTAAGCTAATGTTGTTTAGGTTTAGATTGACTTGAGCCCTAAACTTAAAAGAGACACTACATAAAATTAATTTGCTTGTGGTTTTCAACAAACTTTAGATTTCAAATAACATCAAAATCTTGCACAAAAAGAATGTCATCAAATGTAGAATTATTCTTTCCACCATTAAATCAAATTCAAATGAATACATCTAAATGAAGTAACATTGCTACCAATAAAAGAAAAATAGAAAAGATGATAGATACTATGTTGGGATCCAAAATCTCTCTTAAATCATATTTTAGATGGCGCAAAAAATCTGTGAGTGTCCTAAATCTGTCACAACACTATGCCGCCTATTTCTAAGCATTGACTTAGGAGTTTTACTTGAGCTTTATTGCTTTTATGTTGAAGCAAATTATTTGTTACATTATGTTGCCGCATTGAGTCTCAAAGTAAGAGTGCTATAGTTAGTTCAAATTATTCTAGTTACGCACTACTTATCAAGAGATTTGGATACAATCACTATTGTAAAATGTCATTCAACAATACTTTGCATCTATTCTCCCTAATTCGCCAACATCTTGAGCACAGTCTCAAAGCATTGAAATCCTGCTAAAGAGAGCTTTTTAAGGCACAAATTTTGCTCCTTGACATATCAGCTAATTTGAAAGAGTTACAGTTGAGAAGGCAATATCGATTTGAGAGGAGTTCTATTATTAGATAGGTTATCTTAGCTATTGAAGAGGATTTCTCATAGATCGTCACTTAGGTGTCTTAACTTAAGTAGATTCTTTCTTCATTTGTCCATGTACAGAAAGCTACCCTTTAGCATCTCTATGAAACTTCAGAGAGGCAGTCCACTATGGCATATAAAGCTCATACAATTTTCATCTATATTAGAGAAATTAGCTAATCATTTGTAGCAAAAATATGTTTTATTTTTAGGTTTTTAGTTTTTAAAGTTTAGGTTTAGGTTTAGGTTTAGGGTTTGGGGTTTAGAGCATAGTGTTTAGGGTTTAGGGTTCATGTTATGGTTTAGGGTCAGATTTAGATTTAGGTTGGCCTAGGGCCCAGGGTTTAGGCCCATGATTGCTTAGTGTCATTTACCTGCCTCTGATTTAGGGCCCAGGGTTTAGGTCAGCTTCTGGTTTAGGGTTTAGGATCATTGTGGGTCAGGTAGTTTGTTTTTAGTGTTTTTAGTGGTTAGATTTAGGGTTTGGGGTTTAGTTTAGGTCAGGTTCAGAGGTTAGGAGTTTAGGGTTTAGTTAGGAGTTATAGTTTAGGGTTTTTTTAGGGTTATGGTTTATGGATTAGGGTTTTAGGTTTAGGGTTTGTGGGTTTAGGAGTTTATGGTTTAGGGTTTAGTTTATGGTTTAAGTTTTAGGGTTAGTTTTAGGGTTTAAGGTTTAGAGATAGTTTAGGGTTTAGGATTTAGGGTTTGGTGAGCCTTGAAGATTGGGATTTATAAAACTAAAACATACTGCTAAATAAAAATCTACTAGATAGAAATAGAGAGCTGGGATGATTTGGATTAGAACTAGTTATTACATGGTTGAAATGAAATTGTTGTTAATAAAAATACTTGTCTTTATCCTACTAAGATCAATTGTTTAGAGTTTTACTTGTTAAAGAAAAAACCAAAATTATAAATGAGTACATGAACAAATTTGAAGTATTCTTGTTGTCTTCTAAAATTAAGGAAAGATTAACCTAATGTTGTTTAGGTTTAGATCAACTTGAAGAGACACTACTTAAAATTAATTTGCATGTGGCTTTTCAACAAACTTTAGATTTCAAATAACATCAAAAATTCTTGCACCTAAAAGAATGTTATCAAATGTAGAAATTATTCTTTCCACCATTAAATCAAATTCAAATGAATACATCTAAATGAAGTAACACTGCTACCAATAAAAGAAAAATAGAAAAGATGATTATACTATTGGGATCCAAAATCTCTTAAATCATATTTTATGTTAAATCTCTTACAACACTATGTTTATTTCTAAGCATTGACTTAGAGTTTTACTTGAGCTTTCTTACTTTTGTTGAAGTGAATTATTTGTTACATTATGTTTTTGAGTCTGTAGAGAGCTATTATTTTGTAAGTCTTAGAGATATTGAGTTCAAATTATTCTAGTTACGCACTACTTATCAAGAGATTTTGTCAGATATAATCACTTTGTAAAAATCTCATTTAGCAATACTTCGCATCAAGTCTCCCTAATTCACCAACATCTCGAGCACAATCTCAAAGCATAGAAACCTACTAAAGAGAGCTTTTTAAAGCACAAATTTAGCTCCTTGACATATCTACTAAATTGAAAGAGCTACAGTTGAGAAGTTAATATCGATTAGAGAGGAGTTTAATTATTAGATAGGTTATCTCAGATATAGAAGAGGATTGCTCACAGATGGACACTTAGGTGTCTAAACTTAAGTAAATTATTTCTTCATTTGTCCATGAACAGAAAGCTCATCAACCAAGTAACACACCAAGTTTTTTTAAGATACTTATACATAGATAAAATATGATCACACATAGGCAAATAAAACCCTAGATAACTAGAACCATCTCCACAATAAAGACATAGTTCTATAAGCGTATCATTTCAATCGTTTAGGCAGCCCATTAATCACCTGCCTGAGTAGGGGATCCGCATCATATCTTGATCTCTTTGCCACCACGTTGTAACCTAGTTCTCATGCCACCATAACTACCATTGTGACCACCACCTCCATATCAGCATCTAGACCACCATGGGATAGCTCATTTATCCAGATCTAGATTGAGCTTGATTGACGATGATGTTCCTACTGTCAAGGTTCTACCCATTCTTAGGATTTAATTTTAAGAATAAGTTTATTAAGTTGGTTTAGGTTTATTTTTTAATTTATTTAGTTACGTTAGGTTTAGGTTTAGGGTTTGGGGTTTGGTTGGGTTTGGAATTAGGTTTAGGTTTAGGGTTTAGGTTTTAGGTTTATGCTTAGGGTTTAGGATTTAGGTTTTAGGTTTAGGTTTGGTTTAGGTTTAGTTTTATTTTAGGTTTAAAGTTTTTTTTGTAAATAAGTAAATTAGATTTAGGTTTATTAGCATATTTTATATTTTATTTATTTTAGTTTACTTTATTTTTTATTTAAGTTTACTTTTATTATTATTTAGTTTAGTGTAATTATTTTAGGTTTATTTATTTTAGTTTAGGTTTATTTTAGTTTATTTTTTTTAGGTAGTTTAGGTTTATTTTATGAGTTTTATTTTTATTTTATTTTAAGTTTAGGTTTTTTATTTTAGGTATTTTTTTATTTTTTTAATTTAGGTTGATTTATTTTAGTTTATTATTTTATCTTTAGGTTTAGTTTTATTTTATTTATTTTATTTTAGTTTAAGTTTAAGTTTTATTTCTTTATTTTAGTTTATTTTATTAGGTTTATTTTATTTATTTTGTTTTATTTTATATTTATTTTTAGGTAGGTATATTGGTTATATTTATTTTATTATTTATTTATTATTTTTAGGTTTATTTTATTTAAGTTTTATTTTATTTTATTTTATTTTATTTTTATTTATTTTAGGTTTAGGTTTTAGGTTTAGTTAGGTTTTTTTTAGGTTTTTTTTTTTTAGGTTTAGGAGTTTAGGGTGTAGGGTTTAGGGTTTAGGGTTAGGGTAAGTTTTAGTAGGTTTTAGGTTTAAGGTTTAGGGTTTAGGAGTTTAGGGTTAGGGTTTTGGGTTGGGTAGGGTTGTATTTAGGGTTTTTTTTAGGGTATTTTTTGTTTTATTTAGTTAGTTTAGGTTAGTTTAGGGTTTAGGTTTAGGGTTATTTTAGGGTTTAGGTCATGATAGGGTTTAGTTTAGGGTATATTTATTTTTTTAAATTAGATTAAGTTTATTTAATTTATTTTATTTTAGTATTTTTATTTATTTTTTATTTTTATTTTATTTTTATTTTTATTTTTTATTTAGTTTAGGTTATTTTATTTTATTTTTTAGGTTTTATTTTATGTTTATTTTTAGTTTAGATTTATTTTATTTATTTTTTAGTTTAGCTTATTTCTTATTTTATTTTTTAGGTTTTATTTTTATTATTTTAGGTTTAGGTTTTAGGTTTTATTTTAGACTTATTTTAGGTTTTATTTTTAGTTTAGGTTTAGATTTTTTAGTTTATTTTATTTATTTAGTTTAGGGTTTAGTTTAATTTATGTTTAGGTTTAGGTTTTATTTGTTTAAGTTTCAGTTATTTTAGTTTGTGGTTAGGTTTATTTTATTTTGTTTATTTTAGGTTTAGGTTTTTTTTAGTTTATAGTTTAGGTTTTATTTTTTATTTATTTTTATGTTTATTTGTAATTTTTATTTTATTTAGTTTTTTTATTTTTAGGTTTATTTTATTTTTTTAATTTAGGTTAGGATTTTTTTTAATTTATTTTAGTTTAGTTTTGATTTTTTATATTATTTTATTTTTAGGTTTAGGTTTAGTTTTAGGTTTAGGATTAGGTTTCTTTGTCTATTTTATTTTTAGGTTTTATTTAGTTTAGGTTTAGGTTTTTACGGTTTAGGGTTTAGGGTTTGGGATTTAGGGTTTAGGGTTTAGGGTTATAGGTTTTAGGATTTAGGGTTTAATGTTTTAGCATTTATGGTGTAGGGTTTAGGGTTTAGCTTTAGGGTTTAGGGTTTTAGGGGTTAGGGTTTAGGGTTTAGGGTTGTAGGTTTCGGGATTAGGGTTTTGAGTTTAGGGTTTAGGGTTAGTTTTAGGGTCTATGGTTTAGGGTTAGTTTTTTTATTTTTTATTTTTAAATTAAGTAAACTAGTAAGTTTAAGTTTATTTAGTTTATTTTCTATTTATTTTACTTTATTTTATTTTTAGTTTTTGTTTAAGTTTATTTTTATTTAGGTTTTTATTTAGTTTTAATTTTATTATATTTTAAGTTTATTTTTTTTTAGGTTTAGTTTTTATTTTATTTGGGTTTTATTATTTTTTTAGTTTAGTTTAGGTTATTATTTATTTTATTTTAACTCAGTTTTTATTTATTATTTTATTTTCATTTTAGGTTCAGGTTTAAGTTTAGCTTTTAGTTTGTGTTTTATTTTATTTTATTTTATTTATTTTATTTTGGTTTAGGTTTATTTATTTATTTAGTTTTTAGGTTTTATTTAGTTTAGGTTTAGGTTTTTAGCTTTTTAGGGTTTAGGGTTTAGGGTTTACGATTAGTTTAGGGTTGTAGGTTAGGGTTTAGGGTTTAGGATTTAGGGCTTAGGGTTTAGGGGTTTTTTTAAATTAAGAAAATCAGTAGCTTTAGGTTTATTTTTTTATTTATTTTAGGTTTTTTCTTTATTTTTATTTAGTTTAGTTAATTTATTTTAGGTTTATTTTTTATTTTAGGTTTTTTAATTTATTTTATTTTTTAGGTTTAGGTTTGTGTTTATGTTTTAGTTTAGTTTTATTTTTATTTTATTTTTTAGGTTTAGGTTATATTTTTTATTTTTAGGTTTAGGTTTTCATTTTCTTATTTTAGTTTTATGTTTTAGGTTTTTATTTTAGGCTTATTTTTAGGTTTTATTTTTTAGTTTAGGTTTAGGTTCATTTTGAGATTATTTTATTTTATTTAGATTTAAGGTTTTGGTTTAGTTTATTTGAAGTACATGTTTAGGTGTTATTTGTTTTAGTTTCATTTATTTTAGTTTGGGGTTAGGTTTATTTTATTTTGTTTCTTTTAGGTTTAGGTTTTTTTTAGTTTATAATTTAGGTTTTATTTATTATTTATATTAATGTTTATTTATAATTTTTTTTTTAGGTTTATTTTATTTTTTAGTTTAGGTTAGGATTTTTTTTAATTTATTTTAGTTTAGTTTTTATTTTTTATATTATTTTATTTTTAGGAGGAGGTTTAAGTTTAGGTTTAGGAATAGGTTTTTTTATTTATTTTGTTTTTAGGTTTTATTTAGTTTTGGTTTAGGTTTTTACGATTTAGGGTTTAGGGTATAGGCTTTAGGCTTTGGGGTTTAGGGTTTAAGGTTTAGGGTTTAGTGTTTTAGCATTTAGGGTGTAGGGTTTAGGGTTTTGCTTTATGGTTTAGGATTTAGGGTTGTAGGTTTCGGGATTAGGGTTTAGTATAATGGTCTAGAGTTTAGGGTTAGGATTTTTTATTTTTTATATTTTTTATTATTTATTTTTTAACTTTTATTTTTAAATTAATTAAAGTGTAGGTTTAAGTTTATTTAGTTTATTTCGTATTTATTTTACTTTATTTTATTTTTTTATTTTGTTTAGGTTTATTTTTATTTAAGTTTTTATTTTATTTTATTTTAGGTTTATTATATTTTTATTTTAATTTGGTTTTTATTTTATTTAGGTATTTTATTTTTTTAGTTTAGCTTAGGTTATTATTTATTTTATTTTAGTTTCATTTTTTATTTACTTTCATTTTAGGTTTAGTTTAGGTTTTAGTTTGTGTTTTTATTTTATTTTATTTTATTTTCATTTAGGCTTTTTTATTTATTTTATTTTTAGGTTTTTTTTAGTTTAAGTTTAGGTTTTTAGCTTTTTATGGTTTAGGTTTAGTTTAGTGTTGTAGGCTAGGGTTTAGGGTTTAGGGTTTTGAGTTTTTTTTTAAATTAGGAAAATCGATAAGTTTAGGTTTATTTTTTATTTATTTTAGGTTTTTTCTTTATTTTTATTTAGTTTAGTTAATTTATTTTAGGTTTATTTATTTTAGTCTAGGTTTTTTAATTTAGTTTCTTTTTTTAGGTTTAGGTTTATGTTTTTTTTTTCAATTTAGTTTTAGTTTTATTTTATCTTTTAGGTTTAGATTTTATTTTTTATTTTTAGGTTTAGGTTTAGGTTTTCTTTTTATTATTTAGGTTTTTGTTTTAAGTTTATCTTTTACGTTTATTTTTAGGTTTTATTTTTTAGATTAGGTTTAGGTTTATTTTTAGTTTAGTTTATTTTATTTTCTTAAGGGTTTAGGTTTAGTTTATTTTAAGTTTTATTTATTTTAGTTAAGTTCATATTAGTTTAGGTTTAGGTTTATTTTATTTTGTTTATTTTAGGTTCAGGTTTTTTTAGTTTATGATTTCGGTTTTATTTTTATTTATTTTTAGGTTTATTTTGTTGGTTTAAGTGTTTATTTTGTATTTATTTTATTTTACTTTAGGTTTATTTTATTTTTATATTAGGTTTAGTTTTTCTTTTATTTAAATTTTTATTTTTAGGTTTATTTTAGTTTTTAGTTTAGTTTATGTTTTTTTTAAGTTTTGTTTTGTTTTTTATTTTTATTTTTTTATTTTTAGGTTCAGGTTTAGATTTTAATTTAGGTTTTTATTTTTATTTTTATTTTATTTTATTTTGGTTTAGGGTTTTTATTTATTTTATTTTTTATTTTATTTAGTTTATGTTTAGGTTTTTAGGGTTTAGAGTTTAGATTTTTGGAGGGTTTAGGGTTTAGGGTTTAGGGTTTCGGGTTTAGGGTATATGGTATAAAGTTTAGGGTTTTAGAGTTTAGGGTTTTGGGTTTAAGATTTAGGGTTTTAGGGTTTAGGGTTTATGGTTAAGTGTTTAGGATTTAGGGTTAAGGTTTTTTCTTTATTTTTTCTTTATTTATTTTTATTTAAGGTTTGGGGTTTCGGGTGTAGGGTTTATGGTTAGTTTTATGGTTTATACTTTAGTGTTTAGGATTTAGGATTTAGGGTTTAGGGTTTAAGGTTTAGGGTTTAGGGTTTAGGGTTTTTTTTAAAAAAAAATAAGAAAATCAGTAGGTATATTTATTTTATTTTATATTTTACTTTTATTTATGTTTATTTTTTATTTTTATTTAGTTTAGTTTAGTTATTTGTATTTTATTTTTAATTTAATTTTTAGGGTTAGGTTTAGTTTTGTTTATGTTTTAGTTTATTTTTATTTTTATTTTATTTTTTAGGTTTAGGTTTTATTTATTATTTTTAGGTTTAGGTTTTGGTTTTTTATTTTATTTTTTTAGATTTAAGTATTAGGTTTTATTTTTGATTTTATTTTAAGTTTTATTTTTTGTTTAGGTTTAAGTTTATTATTTATTTATTTTATTTTATTTTGTTTAGGGTTTAGGTTTAAGTTTAGGTTTATTTATTTTAGTTTATTTTATTTTAGTTTAAGTTTAGGTTTATTTTATTTTGTTTAATTTAGGTTTAGGTTTTTTTGGTTAATGGTTTAGGTTTTTTTTTTATATTTTTTTAGGTTTTATTTTTTTTTGGTTTATCTTTTAGGTTTAGGTTTTTATTTTATTTTTATTTTATTTTATTTTAGATTTATTTTTTTCTTATTACATATTTAGTTTTTATTTTATTTATGTTTTTTAATTTTTAGGTTTATTTTATTTTTTTAGTTTAGTTTAGGTTCTTATTTAATTTATTTTAGTTTAATTTTTATTTTTTATATTATTTAATTTTTTAGGTTTAGGTTTAGGTTTTCATTTACATTATTATTTTATTTTATTTTATTTTAATTTATTTAGGTTTAGGTTTTTTATTTATTTTGTTTTTAGGTTTTATTTAGTTTAGGTTTAGGTTTTTACATTTTTAGGATTTAGGATTTAGGGTTGTAGGTTTTACAGTTTAGGGTTTAGGATTTTGGATTTAGGGTGTAGAGTTTTAGGATTAAGGGTTAGGGTTTATGGTTTAGGGTTTAGGGTTTAGGATTTAATGTTTTAGGGTTTAGGGTTTAGGGTTTAGGGTGTAGGGTTTAGGTTTTATTTTACGGTTTAGGGTTTAGGGTTAGAGATTTATTTATTTATTTATTTTTTAATTTTTACAATTAAGTAAACTTTTAGGTTTAGGTTTATTTAGTTTATTTATTATTTATTTTAGTTTATTTTTTAATTTATTTTAGTATATTTTATTTTAATTTTTATTTAGGTTTTATCTTATTTTTATTTTATTTTTATTTTAGGTTTAATTTTTATTTTATTTAGGATTTTTATTTTTTAGTTTAGTTTAGGTTTTTATTTATTTTATTTTAGTTTAAGTTTTATTTTCTTGATTTTAGGTTTTATTTTATACTTTTATTTTATTTTATTTTTATTTTTATTTGATTTATTTTGTTATTTATTTAATTTTATGTTTTATTTAGTTTAAGTTTAGGTTTTTTAACTTTTTTAGGGTTTAGGGAGGATGAGGGGTTTTTTAGGAAATTTGGGAATTTTATTGCCACAAAGTAAAAGCACAAGTCCTTAGATGTAATAAATCTCAAAGCTAATGCTCGAAAACTACAATAAGTCTTAAATAGATAAACCCCCCATATTACAATATTGAAAGGAAAGAAAACAAAAAGAAAAATAAAATCAATAGCGAGAAAATCCTTAGAACAACAACAAAATTTGTTTGGTTGGTACATTAATGATCCCCTTACCGTCTCTCTTACCTATAAAGAAACACGCAACATACTTTTGAAAGGATGGTACAACTAAGACATAAAAAGTAAGAGCAAATAAAAGGAGTAAAGTAAAGAAAAGTCTCAAGCTCAGTTATAGTTGGGGACTTATGTCAACTCAAAAGTAGTCATGATTAATTTTATCTTAATTTCATGTGATTTGATATGGTTTATTTGGTTTAGTTTGATTTTGAATTGAGGGCGTATCCACTAGGGATATGAGCTCGATCAAATTTAATAGATATAATTTATGGACCATGTCATTGTATGATGGACCCACTGAGAAAGGGCTATATCAGACTTGTCCTATCTTAGATTTATTAATCTAATGGGATAGTCTTGTGCAGGGGTGAGAGCCAACCTAAGGGGTTGCCTTTAGGTGTGCAATGGTTGTGTTAGGAAGAAGCGCGGAGACTTACATCTTCTAAGCGGGGAATAGCTGGGGTGACCTATTGGTAGCTAAAAGAAGTTAACTAACTTGAGATTCACGAGTCACGAGTTAATGCCATTGGGGACTTATATCAACTTAAGAGTAGTCAAGTGATTCCTATAGGGAGTTTTGTTGACACTGCCCTAAAGATAGGATGCACACTTGGGAAAGATGCTGCTAAGGGTGTCCTCTTTAATCCACAAGTGAATATATATTTTATTTATATGTTTGCATGGACCACGTGTTGAGGGACCACTGCTTGAGAAAGGCTATGTTGTGCTTGACCTATCTCAAATTCTTGAACCAAGGGAGAATCTACACATCCGAGGTGAGTCTCCACGGGGTGGTTCTTGGGAAAGGGGGCATCCAATCATAATAACTAGGTAGTGTCTAAATGGCAGGTGAATAAATATAGTGACAGGGTAGGTGCTACTAGAGGTTATCACGAGCCACGGAGAAAGCTTATAGGTGTGCGAAAAGCCAACTCAGGAGAAAGTGTGGAGACTTACATGCGCCAGTGTTGTATCTGGTGAGAACCAACAACCCTGGTGTAATTGACATAGTGAGAACCAACCAATTTAAGGTTTGTGTGCAGCGATCAATCTAGAAAAGAAAGCATGTGAACTTTACAACATTCCAAGTGGGGATCATCAAGATATTATCATGGCCAAACATTTCTGTAGTCCTTGAGGGACTACTAGCGAGAAAGGAAGGATTGATTGAGACTTGATGCGGTTATGAAGGAAGAACTCTTGAGGGACTTAAACCTCATATACTCCAACCAAGTTAGTTCATGAAGGCTAATCAAAGAAAGTGTGCGGAATATCTTAAATGAAGCCAACATGGGGTAGCATACACCAGATAAGGCCTACAAACTAACAAGGCATTCACCCGGTGTCGCGTATTAAGGAAGGAAAGCATAATAGACTAATAGCTTTTAAACTAAGAAGACCACTTTCGGGGGGTATATACATGAATTGCTCTAGAGCCTCTTGAGTGAGTGTCTGGAGGCGTTATCTCAGCTTCGGTAGCTTCGAGGATAAAAGATATGTATTTATTTTATATGATTATTTTTATTTGTGGTTTGTGTTTTGTGTTTTGTCGATGAAGGATGGGATGCTCGGGTTCCTTACACTACCTAAACACATCATGGTGGATTCAAATAAGAATACATTCAACATGGAAGAGATTGACTTCAAAATGGAATTTTCATTGATGATAATTATTTTCAAACATGGCTTATAATATTTTTTAAATAGAGCCCATTGATTGGAAGCATTGGGTGCTCTCCCTTATGATTAATAAGCTGATAAGATCCTCCTAGGCATGCCTTTTCTATGGAAAAAGGGCCTTCCCAAGTGGGTTCAAACTTGCCTCCTATCTTAAGTTGAGCAGCAATCGGTCTCCTTAGAACTAAAATAAGCTCTCCTACATGAAAAGAACTAGGATGGACCAACTTATTATGAGCTTGAATCATTTTAGCTTTGTACAACTCAAGGTTTTGGCATGCCAATAGGCATCTCTCCTCCAAATCTTTGAGCTCTTCTAACTACAAGTTGGCTTTCTGCTCTGTTGTGATCTTGCTACCCATAACTATCCTTAGTGATGGGAGTCATACTTCTAATGGTAGAATTACTTTGGATACACTAAGGAAAGAGTAGGTGATTGAGTTCTATATATGTGCGGTGGTAGGCAAGGCTTCAACTAATTGCTCATACCATAGTCATTTGTTATTGTCAAGTGTCTTCTTCAGTATTTGGATGAGAGTTTTATTGAAGGCTTCTACTAAGCCATTTTCCCTCGAGTAGTTGATGGTAGAATATCTCCAATCTATGCTATGTCTCCAAGAAAAGTTGTTGATCTTGGTGCTCTTGAATGTAGTACCATTATCAAATATAATTCTCCAAGGCAATCGAACTATATGATATGGTTCTAAAAACTAGAGTAGATGCTTTGACCATAACCTCAGGTGGAATCACCTTCACCCATTTGGAAATGTAATCAGTAGCAACTAAGATAAACTAATGACCCTTGAAGAATGAGGATCAATTAGACCCACTATATCAGTACCCCAACACTTGAATAGCCATCGGGCCAATGTAGGATGTAGAATGTTGGGTGGTTGGTGTAGAACCACACCGTGTATTTGACATTGGTGGCATCCTTCATATCCATGCAATCTTTGATCATCGATGTCGGTAGTATCTAGTCTCTTGATCTTGGCTTTCATCTTTGGGCAGATTTCTTTGGCTCAGATAATCACAGTGTACCTCGGTCACCATCTTATGAGCTTCGTGTTTGTTGAAATAATGTAACCACATATGATTGAAAGACCACCAGTACAAACACCATCCATAAGAAAGTACTTTTTGATGATTTCAATATCAATAAGAGATAATACTTGTCAATTTAGGACCTTTATTGATATGGACTCATCCTCTAGACATGCCAACTCCTTAGCAATCTTGGCTAAAGCATACACTATGAAATTCTATCCTCGAGGAAATCTTATAAATGGTAACCTATGGGATTTGGGCAAACAAGACCATAGTGTACTTATGGTAGTGATGGAGATGGTCTTTCTTTTTTGGGTTAAATTGTCTTAACTATTTGAAAATTGCTCTCAAGTTAAAGAGATGGTCTTTCTTTTCTCTACTTTTGACCTTGAGATCATCAATATAACGACTTGATGATGAATGAGTTCATTGAAGATTCAGTCATAACTTGGTATAACATCCGCATTTTAAGTCTAAAGGCATGACTTTATAGCAATAGATTTCATTAGGTTCTAAAAGTCTTTCATCTTGGGGCCATCTTTATTTGGTTATATCTAGATGAGCCATCCATAAAAGAAAGGCATGAGATGAAGCAATGTCCACCATCAACTCACAGATTGGAAGTGGAAATTCCTTTTGGACATGCCTTATTTAAATCCTAAAATTGATGCATATGTGAATTTGGCCATTATTTTTTCTTAATTGATCTGGCTAACCAAATAGGGTATTTTTCTTCTCAGATGAAGCGAGCATCGATCAATTTCTTGACTTCATAAATGACATGTTGTTCTATGTCTAATCGCATATGTCTAAGAGCTTGCTTGATAGGGTTAGCGATAAGCTCTATTACAAGTTTATGGCTCGCTATGTTAGGAGCCAATCTAGGCATGTCTTCATAACTCCATGCAAAGCAGTCCTTAAACTAAGTCAATAGCATAACTAAGTCATTGGTTTCAATTTCATTCAATAAAGAATTAATGTATGTCAAGTGTGGATCTTCTTCAGTTCCTAAGCTGATTTTCTTGAGCTTGTCGATGGTTGACTTGATCTCTTCTTTGAACTCTGGCAATGCATCTTTGACTTTAAAGTCATTGAGATCATCTAAAGTTTCTAAGCACAACTCCTCATATGAGTTAATGTGATTTGAAAAGAACTTATCAAATTCCAAATGATTCGTAATGACTAAGTAGTAATCTTCATCATCGACTGGACCCACTATATCGAATCCTAGTCCGTCTTGATTGAGCTTTTTCATTTTATTCTTCCATATTCTCTAGTAGTGGCTTGCTCTTTGACCAAGTATATTAACCTTTCTTTGCTAAATTATGAACACAAGGCAAGTACCAATCAAAAGGTAATTCTATTAAATCTTTATATGAATCATCCTCAAGTTCTACATCAACTTCTTGACTTAGGATGATGCTCCCAAAAGAACCTCTAAGTCTTCACACATGGATCACTTAGGGGCTTCCTTAACTACCAAACCCTCAACTTTTGAGAGAAAGTGGGGTTAGAGCTAAGGTTCCTAACAAATGCCTAACTATTTCACATATAGACTTGGATACACTTATGCTTTGCTTTGGGAGTCTTCATCACTATCTAGCTCAAGTGTCACCTCAAGAATCTACTATTGAAGAGCTTCGGTATCTAACCATATAGACTCATCCTATGAACTAGATTCTAAGTCTATATGGATAGCGGTGTACTCTAGTAGTTGGGACATATCTTATTGGGTGGCCAATAAGAAGGTTTTCCACCCACAGGACTACCTCTGACTCTTTCCTCTGTGGAGGTCAGTTGTCCTATCCATATGTTCAAATGAATAATGAACTATGGGTGGAATCTAATGTGCTCCACTTCCTCCTCCAAGTCTATTTCCTCCCTTTTATTTTCTTTTCATTTTCTTTCTTTCCTTTTTTCTTTTTCTCTTTCTTTTCTTTTTCTTTTCTTCTTTTATTTTAAACTTTAACCAAGTTCAGAGAATAAACTTGTTGATTTTGAGGGAGGTAGTAAAGCATCCTCATATATGACCTCATGAACTATAAATAACTTGAGATCTCCTTTGACAATGATCCCATCTCTCACGAACATAATGTAGAGAGGATGAACTATGTTGTTCTCATGTATTCATGGTCTCCCAAGCAAAGCATTGAAAGATGTATCAAGTCTATAATGTGAAACTTGGCTTTTTATCTTTCAATCATCTATCTCCAGGGCAACACTATAGAGCCTAAGGCCTTGACCTCTTTTGGAGTGCGATTCAATCTTCCCATCTTAGACTTAGAGTCTTCTAGACACTAAGACTTCTTGTCATAAGACACTTCTAACAATTAGGTAAACATTTAATCTATGCCTAAAGACTTAGAAGGGTTAACCATAGGATTAGGTTATGCCTTAGGGACTAGGATAATCCACCTATCCTGCAACCCAATCCATGTTCACCTTCTCAAACCAAACCTCAAGTTCAATTCAAACATCAAATCCAAACCCAAATTCCAAAACCAAATGATTGAAGCCCATGATCAAACACTTCCTAAGCCATATGACCTATCCCATGGACCTAGCCAAATCTTAATCCAAATCAATCCAAAATCAATTGGTTTTCTCATACTCAATTTATATCTTCAATCATCTTCCTAAATATAAATCAAATCTACATTCAAATGATCAAAACTAAATAAAATTAAATCAAAACCCTTCTAAGCCATATGACCTATCCCATAGACTTAACCAAATCTTAATCCAAATCAAGTCAAACTCAATTGATTTTCTCACAAATCAATCATATTTTCAATAATATTTACAAATTTAAATTAATATACATTTAAATCATCAAAACTAAATCAAACCAAATCAAAATCAAACCTAAACCACATGACCCAACTCCATGGACTTAGCCAAATTCATTCATTCCAAAACCCAAATTCAATTGATTTTCTCATGAATCAATCATACCTTCAATCATATTCACAAATATAAATGAAATATACAATCATCAAGCCAAAAAAATCAGTCAAACCCAACTTAACCTTTTGACTTGAAATGTTCAAATGAACCAAAACCCATTTGAACCAAGCCAATTGCAATTGAATTTATATATCAATCCCAAATACATATTTAAACTCAAATAAATCAAACTCAACAAAAAATCAAGCCAACTAAACCCAATAGGTCCACTTAACAAAAAGTGGCCAATTTAATTTATTTGGGCCAAGTTCTAATCCTACCCAAATTAGATTGAACCAAGATGATCAAAACCTCCCATCATGATTGTTGATCACCCAAGGTTGATCAATTGTCACAAATTGGGTCAAACCAAGTTAACTTGGTCATTTGACCAAGTCAACCCCTTAACCCATATGAACCCAAACTAGCCAAATTGCAACATAAGCCAATCCTTGAAACCAATGATTCATACCAAATCAAAATCAATATTTGAATATGACTTGACCTTCAATTGAGTCAAACCAAACCCAATTGGCCCTGACCCAAGTTGACCCAAATTGACCTAAAGATTAAATTGGGTCAAATCAAAATATAAACCAAATTGATTGCAACCAATGGCTCAAAATTCATTTAAATTGATTGTTGAACTTGACCAAAGTCATGATTGGACCCAATTGAACTCAATTGAATAGCCCAAATTGACCTAAAGGTTCAAGTTGGCCTAAATCAAAACCAAATCCAAATTAATTGAAACCAAAGCCTACAATCATCTTCAATTGGTCAACTAAACCAAACCAACACCAACCCAAAATTTGGCCAATTTGATCAAATTGGTCAACTTAACCCATTTGACCCAAATGAATTCAAATGAGCCAAAAACAAATCTATGCCAAACTAAACCAAAACATCTCAAATAATCATATGAACTTGGCCCAACCCGTGGTTCGACCCAATTTGACCAATTGGTCAACTTTACCCAACGTAACCCAATTTGACCTAAACAAGTCAAATTGAGCCAAACTAACAAATCAACTCAATTGACTTGAAATTTGGGCTAACCCACTTTTTTGGCTCATTTCAAATCTGCCCAAATCAAATCAATGCCAAATGATCATTTTACCCTTGGGTCAAGGGCATCACATGAGACAAATCACCCATGTAAGTGGTCATTTCCATTCCTTGGTACTCTCCCAATGGTCCACCTAGGCACTAGAACCTGACCCAAGGGGTGGTTGGGTTGCATGACCCATGGGAGGTGAAATCACCTCACCCTCCCATTATTTGAAACCCATAGGACACCCATGATTCCTCTTTGGCCACCTTAACACCTTCAACCAACCAAGCCTCACCTCCTCCATCACCCATGACTCCCGAGATGGTGGGGCACCTAGAAGCCAAACCCAATCCCATCATGATGAATGGGGTATACACCCCTCGTTTCCACTCAAACACACAAAAAATTCAATCCCGAGCTACCCAAGGCAATAGCCATTCCCATTCATCTCAAAATAGGACTTTTCTGACCTAACTTACCCATTTCTCTATCAAACTCAAATTAACTTTGCACGTGCCTTCCCTAGGCCTCATAAAGCAAGAACAAATTATCTCCCAAGCTTCTCGAGCACCAGAGGTGGGACTTTGATCAAACTCGAGCTCTAAATCATCAGTTCATGGCCTTCCTAGTGAACATCAAGGAATTGATCCAATAATTGCTCAACAAGGCTTCATCTCCACTAGATGAAGCTTCCTCAATCATTAAACCGGTCTTGAGGATGATGCTTCCAAAGCGATCCTTAGGCAAAAATGGGTTGGAGCTTTTGAAAACTTGCATCTCATGTGATCTTGATGATCCCATATTGATGTTGAAGGTGTGATCCTTTTGGAGTTGATCCAAGTTCAAAGCTTCGGATCAAGTAAGCAATGGACTCCATTCTCCCTCACTCTGTGATGTTAGATCACCCATATTCCGCGTGATCGAAATGGATGATCATGATTAGATCCACTAGATTGATCTGATTTAATCCTATTAAGTTGTGGGATTAATCGTAGTCGTCTAATCTTAGATAAATTGGTAGATGAGAAAGCACGTCTACCTCTGCCATGTAGACATTGAGTCGGATAAGTTTTAAGTAGCCAATCATCAACACCAGTGGAAAGTATGCACGCATAGAGGATTATGCTTTAATTAGCTTAATTAATCATTTTTAATGGCTGAAACTTCTAAAATCATAAAAAAATCTAGATAAATAAAAAATTCAAATAAATACTCATTTTAAAGGTATTTCATAAGAGAATTAATTAAAATGATCTTAACTAATTTTGAATAGTAATTAATTACAAAATTAATTAGCTTAATTACTTCTTAATTACTTGAGTAATTAATCCCAAATTTTGTGGGTTAATTTAATGGAATGACCTCTACTTCACATGATTTTCTTGGGATTTATTGCTCAATTAATTAGGAAAATTTACTAATTAAACCTTAACTACTCTTTTAAGTTAATTAATGATTAATTAATATCATGAATAGTAATAAATTGGTTAATTAAGTTTATTAATCATTGTTCAACAATAAATGAACTAAGGAATAGGTTGGGATTTCCCCTTTTCACCCTTTTTTAAAATATTAATTTAACTAATTAATTAAATCACTTAATCAAATTGAAATCATAATCACATCGGACCTTAATTAATTAAATCATGGGGTAGATCTTTTGGGTGTTTAATAACTAAAGGAGTTTAATGAAATTATGGTTAGTCCATATGTGTGGGAAAATAATAAAGTAATTAATTAAGTCCTTTAATCTAGTTAACTATTAATCATGAGCCAATTGCATTAGGCCCCTTTTTTCTTAGGATCATTGCAAGTTTATCTTCCATGCATATCATGTTGGCTTATAATTATTTAGTTACTTATTTTAAAGTGACATAGCTAAGGGTCAACTTAATTAACTCATAAAATCAACTTAATTACATTTTCTTAAATTAAATCAAATTACTAATGTGGGAATGGGTTTAAAATAGCAAGTGATGATTTCTCTTCTTCTATTTAAATCAAATCAAATCCCAAACATAATTAATAAAGAAGCTTTTTTTGCTTAAAATAATCTTATTTGGTTTGATTATCCATAAGAACTAGTTCGGTTGAATGAATCACATGCTTATATTCGATTGTCCACTTTCCAATCATGTTAAGTTTGGCATGTCATTTGAATTCATGCATTCAACTTTTCAAAATCAAGTAAAAGATAATGGGTTTCGTTTTTGTAAGCTTGCATGTGTTGATTTAATTTAATAAATGTGTGGCTATTATCACTATTAAATTCAAATGTATTTTTAAAAAGCTTATAAATGAATAACAATATGTGTTATAATGCTAGTTATAAATATATAAGAAATGCATGTGCTTATAGCTTAAGTGTATGAATGTTGAGTTCTCTTTCCTCTATTCATGTGTTGATTTATATAAGATTGAATGGTAATGGGTATATAGTCTAGATCCCGGGAACACGAGGCTTTAGCTAGCCCCAAGGAGGTAATTTGATTACCTCACATCCCTGGTTTAATAATGGAATGTACCCATTTGATTTCATTCTTATGTGTTTCAATATTAGAATTAGGATTAGGCTTTAATTCATATATTTATAAATGATTTAATCAAAAAAGAATATACAATCTTTGCATGGTATTCTTTCCCTCATTTATGTATACATCCATGTATATCCAAGAAAAGCAAGTATATAGTCTGGGCATCCTGAGAATACGAGGCTTTAGTTAGCCCCAAGGATGTCATTTGATTACCTCACTTCTCTGACTTAATAATGACACATACTTGCCTAATATCTTTGTACATGTATATGTATATGTGATTAGTGAATGAAAATCCCATTTTACATTAAACTTGCATGCATTCATAATTGACTACGTGGTTGAATTAATTATCCATATGATTTGGAGCTTACTTCCTATGTTCATGTATATGAATTTACATTTGTTTGAAGGCAAATGGATATATAGTCGACATCCCGAGAATAATGAGGTTTTAGCTAGCTCCAAGGAGGTCATTTGATTACCTCACGGTTTAACATTGACACATGCCTATTTAATTTCATTCTTATGTCCTTTTGTATAAGAATTTGGATAAAGTTTTAAATTAATATGTTTAAATAATTCAATCAAAAAATATAAATTCAAAACATACACAAACATTCATCATTTAAGTGTGGTAAAATATATTGCATATAGGATTAAATCATATGTTACATGTGATGGAAAAAATGATTTAATATGTCACGTGGTAGTAATTGAATTAAATTAATCTTAAGATGCCTTTCATTTTGAATAGGGTTATTTAAAATGAACCTAAACTTGGGATTATTTTAATCATTTAATAAGCCATTCACTAAAGAGAACTAAATCAAATTAATATACTTATGAAAGTGACTTAAGGTAGGTATGAAAGATAGCAATCCTCTTTTCCTCTCTTTAAAACACTTCATTGCTAAGTGTAATCAAATGAAACAAAAGTAAACACAAATTAAAATTCTCAAATAAATTAAACTACTTCAAGTGAAATCAACCTTTATGGTTAAATTGAATCCTTCTACACTTAAAATACAACACTAATGCCTAACAAGACTTACCACACAAGCCTTAATACACACATTAGAATTAAGGCACCACTTTTAGCTCTAAGTTAGGATGGTGTATGATGTGATGTATATTTTGTTTTATGATATATTGTTTTAGATTGGATGTTAGGGTATATGCTTCGTAAACTAGATGATAGGCTAATATTAACTTAATCATATTTTCTATAGGGGATTATGCTTAAGGGATGCTTAAAAATAAGTGTGAATGCTCTTTTGTAGGTTGCTTAAATCCTTAAGCATAATCCAAGTTAGATATGGGCTTACCCATGTGTGTGTTAAGTTCAAATTATAAATATAATGCTTGGGATTATATGTATATTTAGATAACCACTATTTTGTAGGTATTATTAGATTTACTTTTCCCACATAAATGTAATTTTTCCAATAGGAATTAGAATTAGTGCTATGGGGAATTAGGATGAGTGGCTAGAAGGCTTTGTCCTGGGGTGCCCTTTGATGCTCTTGAAGCAACACACCATCCAAATCAAAGAAGGAACCAAATCAGAAATGGAGATATGAAGAAAGAAGACCCCCATAGCATTTAATACAATTATAATTATTCTTTCATATTCCAAGTTTTATAATGGTAGACCCTCAACCAATCTTTTCTCTCTGTGTAAATCGACCGGCCTTTTATTTTTTATGATAGTTTATATAATTGTTTGATGTTATGTTTACGTTGTGTATTAGGATGGCATGCTTTTATAGTTTCTTAAATGATTGATGCTTTAATGTATGGCTTGGATACAATTAGGCTCTTAGAATAAAAATAATATTTCTACCCAACTAATCACTCATAACTAAATTTTAAACAACTCATAACCTCATCATAAAGCCTAAGACATAAATGAGATAATTAAAAGATTTAGCAATCCCTTAGCTGCATGGTTGTATGTTTCACATCATGCATGTATATTCTTTCTCTCTTGAACAAGAAGGATCTCCATCCTTGCATGATAAAAGATAAGGGGCATCCCTTATGGAGACCTTCTTCTTGCCGTTTGACCCATTTATTTCATCATGCATTTAGGCCCTCTGTTCATTGAATCCTCAACATCATCCTTTCTTTTGAGTTTGGAGATGTTGATCCTGCAAGGTTCTTAGACTCATAGTTGATGATACACCTAGCAACAGAATCTAGATATCATGTATGCCAACATCCACAATAATGTAAAGAGGTGACGGATCAGTCTAGTAAGTCTTCATCATGAATGTAAGTAAATAAAAACCTAAATCTAAACAATAAACAAAAAAATAAAACCTAAAAAATAATAAATAAAACCTAAACCCTAAACTAAAAAAAACCTAAACCTAAAATAAACAAAATAAAATAAACCTAAACCTAAACTAAAATAAATAAAACCAAACCTAAACCTAAACCTAAAATAAACTAAACCTAAACCCTAAAATAAATAAAATAAAATCAGCCAAAAATAAACCTAAACCCAAACTAAAAATAAAACATAAAAATAAACTTAAAAAAAATATTAAAACCTAAACCTAAAAAAAAATTAAAAACCTAACCTATACCTAAAAATAAAAAATAATACCTAAACCTAAAAAATAAAATAAAAATAAAACTAAACTAAAAAATAAAAAATAAACATAGTCCTAAACCTAAAAAATAAACTAAAATAAAAAAAACATAAACTAAAATAAATTAACCTAAAATAAATAAACTAAATCAAATAAAAATAAAAATAAAGCTAAATAAAAAATAAATTAAAATTAATAAAAAATAAACTAAATAAACCTAAATGTACTAGTTTACTTAATTTAAAAAAAAATAAAAAATAATATATATATATATGAAACAAAGCCTAACCCTAAACCCTAAAACCCTATACCCTAAACTAACACTAAACCCTAAATTAACCCTAAACCATAAGCTAACCCTAAACCCTAATCTTTAAACCCTAAAGCTTAAACACTAAACCCTAAATCCAAAAAAACCCCAAACCCTAATCCCTAAACTCGAAACCATAAACTAACCCTAAACCTTAAACCCTAAACCCTAAAAACCTAAAAACCTAAACCTAAACTAAATAAATCTAAAAATTAAATAAATAAAAATCTAAACCAAAATAAAATATAATAAAAAATAAAATAAAAACATAAACTAAAACCTAAACCTAAACCTAAACCTAAACTTTAACCTAAAAGAAAAATAAAAACTAAACTAAAATATAATAAATAAAAACCTAAATTAAACTAAAATAAAATAAATAAATAGACTGCATTGAGATTCTAAAATAAATCATCAAATTTTCAACCGCATTGGAGGTGAAATGGTATTAATAAAACAAATATGGAGGTTGGTAAGGTGATTATAGATAATAAACAAGGTTACAGCCTATGGTATAATATCGAGATATGATGTGGATCTAATTGGTTAAAAGAAATGAAGAATGTCCAATCTAATCATAAACTGCCTTTATAGTAGAGATGGTTCTAAAACTGATTTGTTCTATGCATGCTCAATCTATGTCACTTGTCATAGAAAACTTGGTGTGTTACTTGGTTGATAAAATCGAAAAGAAGAAATGTTGAATCTGAATTTGTTCTTTATTAAAAAAATACTAAAAATCCTAAACTAAAACCTGAACCCTAAACCTAAAACCTAAACCCTAAACCCTAAACCCTTAACCCTTAAAACCCTAAAACCTAAACCATAAACCCTAAAATCCTATACCCTAAACACTAAAACCAAAACCTGAAACCCTAAACCATAAACCCTTAAAAGCTAAAAACCTAAAACTTAACTAAATAAAACCTAAAAATAAAATAAATAAAAAAGCTTAAACCAAAATAAAATAAAAATATAAAATAAAATAAAAACATAAACTAAAACCTAAACCTAAAAAGAAAAAAAAGAAAAACTAAACTAAAATAAAATAAATAAAAAACCTAAACTAAACTAAAAAAATAAAAACCTAAATAAAATAAAAACTAAACCTAAAATAAAAATAAAATAAACCAAAAATAAAATAAAATAATAACTAAATAAAAACCTAAACCTAAAAAATAAACCTAGAAATAAAATGTAAAAATAAATAAATATAAAACCTAAACCCTAAACTAAAAAAAATCTAAACCTCAAATAAAAATAAAATAAA
This sequence comes from Cymbidium sinense, assembly GCA_021442155.1. NCBI lineage: Eukaryota > Viridiplantae > Streptophyta > Magnoliopsida > Asparagales > Orchidaceae > Cymbidium > Cymbidium sinense. Next base: position 216,937,590 of record CM038214.1, on the reverse strand, counting down.
CCTAAACCTAAACTATAAGAAAGTAAATTAAAATAAATAAAACCTAAAGCTAAACCTAAAATAAACTAAACCTAAACCTAAACCTAAACTAAATAAATTAAAATAAACTAAAAATAATCCTAAACCTAAACTAAAAAATAAAACCCAAAAATAAACCTAAAATAAAAACCTAAAACCTAAACCTAAATAAATAAATTAAAAACCTAAACCTAAACCTAAAAATAATAAATAAAACTTAAACCTAAAAAAAATAATAATAAAGATAAACAAAAAAATAAACCTAAACCTAAACCTAAACCTAAAACATAAACTAAAAGTAAAAAATTGAAACTAAAATAAATAAACCTAGAATAAACAAACTAAACTAAATCAAAATAAAATTTAACCTAAATAAAAATAAAATAAACTAAAAAATAAACTAAATGAACCTAAACCTGCTAGTTTACTTAATTTAAAAAAAATAAAAATAAAAAATAAAAAAACCATAACCCTAAAACTAATGCTAATCCCTAAACCTACAACCATAGACCCTAAACCCTAAAAGCTACAACCCCTAAACCCTAATCCCTAAACCCCAAACCCTAAACCCTAAACCCTAAACCTTAAAACCCAAAAAACCAAAAAACCTAAACCTAAACTAAATAAAACCTAAAAATAAAATAAATAAAAAACCTCAACTTAAATAAAAATAATTAAATAATAAAATTAAAAACGGAAACTAAAATTGAAACCTAAACCTAAAAATAAAATAAAAAAATAAAAAACTAAATTAAAACAAACTAAATAAAAGCCTAAACTAAACTGAAAAAATAAAGTAAACCTAAAAATAAAATAAACCTAAATGTAAAATAAAAATAAAATAAAAACTAAATAAAAACCTAAACCTAAAAATTAAACCAATAAATAAAACCTAAAACTAAATAAAAAAACCTAAACCCAATTCTAAAAAAACCCTAAACCTAAAAGAAACAAAATAAAATAAACCTAAACCTAAATTAAAATAAACTAAACTAAAATAAATAAATCCTAAACCTAAACAGAAATTAAACTAAACCTAAACCCTAAACTAAATAAAATAAATTAAACTAAAAAATAACCTAAATCTAAATTAAAAAAATAAAACATAAAAATAAACCTAAAATAGAAACCTAAAACCTAAACCTAAAAAATAAAAAAACCTAAACCTAAACCCAAAAAAAACCTAAACATAAAAAATATAATAATAATAAAACTAAACTAAATAGTAAACATAAACTTAAACCTGAACCTAAAAAAACAAAAATAAAAAATCTAAACTAAAATAAATAAACATAAAATAAATAAACTAAACTAAATAAAAAATAAAATAAACCTAAAATATATTAAAAAAATAAATTAATTAAATAAAATTAAACTTACCCGTTTACTTATTTTTTTTTTTTAAATAATAAACCCTAAACACTAAATCCTAAATCTTAAACCCTAAACCCTAAACCTACAAACTTAAACCCTAAACACTAGAAAACCCTAAGCCCAAAATCCTAAAACACAAAACTTGAAACCCTAAACTAACCCTAAACCCTAAACCTTAAAAACCCTAAACCCTTAAACCTAAACCTTAAACCCTAAACCTTAATCTAACTCTAAAACTTATGCTAACCCTTAACCCTAAATCCTAAATGCTAAAAACCCAAAACCCTAAAGCCTAAACACTAAACCCCAAACCCTAAACCCTAAACCCTAACCCTAAACCATAAACCGTAAAACCCTAAACCCTAAACACTAAATCCTAAAAATCTATAAACCTAAACCTAAACTAAATAATACTTAAAAATAAAATAATAAAAAACTAAATCTAAATAAAATAAAAACTAAAACTAAAACTAAAACCTTAACCTAAACCTAAAAATAAAATAAAAAATAAATAAGCTAAAATAAAATAAATGAAAACCTAAACAAAACTAAAAAATAAAATAAACCAAAGAATAAAAAACCTAAATAAAATAAAATAAACTAAAAATAAACCTAACTAAAAAGTAAAACCAAAAAATAAAGCTAAAATAAAAACATAAAAACTAAACCTAAAAAAATAAAATAAAAATAAAAGCCAATTAAAAAATAAACCTAAACCTAAACCTAAATAATATACTAAAATAAAAAACCTAAACTAAAATAAATAAAGTAAACTAAATAAAAATAAAAAGTAAACATAAATAAAAATTTAAGAAAACTAAAATAAAAAAAATAAACTAAATAAACCAAAACCTATCCATTTACTTAATTTTTAAGAAAACCCCTAAACCCTAAACCCTAAAACCCTTAAACCCTAAAGCCTAAACACTAAACCCTAAATCTTAAACCCTAACCTTAAGCCTTAAACCCTAAAACCCTAAACCATAAAACCCTAAACCCTAAACCCTAAAAAGCTAAAAACCAAAACCTAAACTAAATAAAACATAAATATATATATATAAATAAATTTCAACCTAAATAAAATAAAATAAAATAAAAACCTAAACTAAAACCTAAAACTAAACCAAAAAATAAAATAAAATAAAATAATAAGAGTAAACTAAAATAAAATAATTAAAAACCTAAAATAAACTAAAAAATAAATCTAAGAATAAAAAAGCTAAAGAAAATAAAAACTAAACTTAAAATAAAGATAAAATAAAATAAAAATAGAATAAAATATACTAAATAAAAAATTAAACATAAAAATAAAGGTAAAAAATAAATCTTAAAATAAATAAAAATAAACCTAAACCTTAAATTAAAAAAAAACCTAAACTTAAAATAAAAATAAAATAAACTAAACTAAACTAAAATAAATATAACCTAAACCAAAACCTATAATAAACTAAACCTAAACCTTAACCTGAAAAAAATTTAATAAAATAAACTAAAAAAAACTAACCCCAAACTAAAAAATAAAACCTAAAAATACAACAAAAAAAACCTAAAACCTAAACCTAAAAATATAAAATAAAAACCTAAAGCTAAACCTAAAAATAAAAAATAAAACCTATAACTTAAAAATAAAATAAAAATAAAACTCAACTAAAAAATAAACCTAAACTTAAAGCTAAACCTAAAAAATAAACAAGAATAAAAATGCAAAAATAAACTAAATAAACCTAAAATAAATAAAATAAACTTAACAAAAATAAAAAATAAAATAAACTAAAAGAAATAAAAAATAAACAAAATAAACTAAAGAAACCTAAACCTACTTGTTTACTTAATTTTTAAAAAAAAGAAAAGAAAACTAGAACTCCTAAATCCTATACCCTAAACCCCAAAACCTAAACCATAAACCCTCAACGTACAACCCTAAACCCTAAACCCTAAACCCTAAACCCTAAACCATAAACACTAAACACTAAACCCTACAACCTAAACCCTGAACCAAAAACCTAAAACCATTAAACCTTAAAAAATCCTAAGCTCTAAACCCTAAACCCTAACCGTAAACCCTAAACCTAAAGTAACTAAATAAATTTAAAAATAAACCTAAACCCTAAAACCTAATAAACCTAAACCTAAACATAATCCCTAAGAACGGGTAGAACATTAATGGCAGGAACATCACCATCAACCGTGCTCTATATCTGGAAGGCAAGCTATCCTAGTGGTGGTGGATCTAGAGGTATGGAGGTGGTGGCGGAGTAGTGAGGTTATGGAGGTAGGAAGAGCGATGGAGGAAGCTGTGGTGGTGGCAGGGAGAGATCGGGGATATGGTGGATCCCGCTAGAGGCCGAGGTGGTTCTGATGGAAACCGAGAATCAAGAAAGGTCGATATGTTGCTAAATCTTTATACAGACATTTCTAGTTATTTAGGGTTTTCATTTGCTCTATACTCATTTTATATCCCATCGCTGTTCAAGAAAAATTGGTGTGTTACTTGTTTGATGAAATGAAAAAAAAGAAATGTTGAATCTGAATTTGTTTTCTGTTAAAAAAAATAAATAAAAACCATAAACCCAAAAACCTAGAACCCTAAAACCTAAGCCCTAAACCTTGAACCATAAACCCTAAACCCTAAACCCCGAACCCAAAACCTTATACCCTAAACTAACCCTAAGACCTAAACCCTAAACCCTAAACCTTAAAAAGCTAAAAATCTAAACCTAAACTAAATAAAACCTAAAAATAAAATAAATAAAAAAACCTAAACCAAATTAAAATAAAAACAGAAAATAAAATAAAAACATAAATTAAAACCTAAACCAAAACATAAACCTAAACCTAAAAAAAATAAAATAAAAAAATAAAAACTAAGCTAAAGTAAAATAAATAAAAACCTAAACTAAACTAAAAAATAAAAAACCTAAGTAAAATAAAAACTAAACCTAAAATAAAATAAATAAAATAAACCTAAAATAAAATAAAATGAATAAAACCTAATTAAAAATAAAAATAAAAGTAAACATAAATAAAAATAAATAAAATAAAATAAACTAAAATAATTAATTAATAAACTAAATAAACCTAAACCTATGAGTTTACTTAATTTTAAAAAATAAAAAGATATAAAAATATATAAAAAACCTAACCTTAAACCCTAAGCCTTAAAATTAACCCTAAACCCTAAACCTAAACCTAAAACCTTAAACTCAAACCCTAAACCCACTAAACCTAAACCTAAACCCTAAATCAAACCCTAAACCTATAAACCTAAACCTAAATATAAAAATAAATAAACCCTAAACCTAAATAAAAATAATAAAATAATAAAAAATATAAACTAAAAAACCTAAAATAAACCTAAACCTAAAAAATAAAATAAACTAAAAAATAAAACTAAACTAAATAAAATAAATAAAACCTAAACTAAACTAAAAATAAAATTAACCTAAATAAAAATGTTAAAATAAAACCCAAACTTAAAATAAAATTAAAATAAACCTAAAATAAAAACTAAATAAAAGTATAAACCTAAAAAATAAACCTAAAAATAAATAAAAAATAAAACCTAAACCCTAAACTAAAAAAAACCTAAACCTAAAATAAACAAAATAAAATAAACCTAAACTTAAACTAAAATAAATAAAACCTAAACCTAAACCAAAGCCTAAAATAAATAAAACCTAAACCCTAAAATAAATAAAATAAAATCAACCAAAAATATAGCTAAACCTAAATTAAAAAATAAAACATAAAAATAAACTTACAATAAAAACCTAAAACCTAAACCTAATATAATGAAATAAAAACCTAAACCTAGAATTAAAAATGAAAAATAAAACCTTAACTTATAAAATAAAATAATAATAAAACTAAACTAAAAAAGTAAACATAAACTTAAACATAAACCTAAAAAAATAAACTAAAATAAAAAACATAAACTAAAATAAATAAACTAAACTGAATAAAATTGAGAAATAAACCTAAATAAAAATAAAAAATAAAATACTAAAATAAATAAACTAAATAAAATTAAATAAAATTAAAAAACACTAAACCCTAAACCTAAATAAACAAGAAATAAAAACTAAACCCTAAAACCTAAACCCAAACTAACCATAAAAACCCTAAACCTTAAATAAAAGAAAATTAATAAACCTAAACCAAAACTAAACCCAAAACTAAACCCAAAACTAAACCCTAAACCTAAACTAAAGCTAAATAAAACCCTAAACCTAAACCTAAACTAAAACCTTAAATCTAAACCCTAAACTAAACCCTAAAACCTCCTAAACCCTAAACCTTAAACCCTAAATAAAACCCTAAACCCTAAACTAAACTCAAAACCCTAAAACCTAACTAAACACTAAACCCTAAACCCTAAACCCTAAACCTAAAACCAAATAAACCCAAACCTAAACCAAGATAAATAAATTCTAAACCCTAACCCTAAAAAAAACCTAAACCTTAAAACCTAAAAAACTAAATAAAACCTAAAAATAAAATCAATTAGTAAACTTAAACCAAAATAAAATAAAATAAAATAAAATAAGATAAAAACCTTATCTAAAACCTAAATTTAAATTTAAACCTAAAATTAAATTAAAATAAAAAATAAAAACTAAACTAATTAAAATAAATAAAACCTAGCTAACAAAAAATAAAATAAACCTAAAAAAACTAAACGAAATAAAAAATTAAATAAAACCTAAACCTAAATAAACTTAAAATAAAATAAAACTTAAACCCTAAACTAAAAAATAACATAAACCTAAAATAAAATAAAATAAAATAAACCTAAACCTAAACTAAAATAAATAAAACTTAAAATTTAACCAAAAATAAACTAAACATAAACTTTAAACTAAATAAAATAAAATAAACTAAAAGTAAACATATACCTAAACTAAAAAATAAAACTTAAAAATGAACCTAAAATGAAAACCTAAAACCTAAAGAGAAAAATAAAATAAAATAAAAACCCAAACGTGAAAATAAAAAATAAAACTTAAACTTGAAAACTAAAATAAATAAAAAAATCAACATAAACCTAAACCTACAAAAAAACTAAACTAAAATAAAAAGACTTAACTAAATTAAATAAACCTAAAATAATTAAATTAAATTAATTATAAAAAATAAACCTAAATAAATAAAAATAAAATAAACTAAAATAAATAAAAAATAAATTAAATAAACCTAAACCTAGCAATTTACTTAATTTTTTTAAAAAACCCTAAACCATAAATCAGAAACCCTAAACCCTAAACCTTAAACCCTAAACCCTAAACCTACAATGCTAAACCTACAACCCTAAATGCTAAACCCTAAACCCTATACCCTAAACCCTAAAAGCATAAACTCTAAAACTCTAAATCCTAAACCCTAAACTATAAACCTAAACCCTAAACCCTAACCCTAAATAAAACCTAAACCCACCATAAGTATCAAGTGTAACCTTGATAAAAGAACATCGCCTTCAACCAAGCTCATTCTAGATCTGGGGGTGGAGGCGAAGGAGGAGGTAGCAGTTATCGCAGTGGTGGTGGGGGATCTAGAGTTGTTGTTGGATATGAAGGTGGTGGTCAGAGCAGTGGTGGTTATGGTGGTGGGAGGAGCTACGAAAGGTACAGCCGTGGTGGTGGCAGAGGTATAGATCGGGGATATGATTATGGATCCCGCTACTCGAGAGGCCAAGGTGGTTTTGATGGGAACTATAGAAACTAAATAATGACCAATCTGATCTGCTGCTTATGGAATTGTGTCTTTACAATAGAGATAGTTCTTATTATCTAGGGTTTTTGATTTGCTTTATGCAAGCTCAATTTTGATCTATGTCTTCATGTTTGTTGGTGTGTTACTTGGTTGATGAAATCAAAAAGAAGAAAGGTTAAATCTTAAATTATTCTCTGTAAAAAAAAACCTCCCAAATACTAAACCATATACCCTAAACCCTAAACACTAAACCCTAAACTTACAACCCTAAGCTCTAGACCATAAACCCTAAAAGCATAAACCCTAAATCCCTATACCCTAAGCCCTAAACCCTAAACCCGAAACTATAACCCTAAACACTAAACCCTAAAGCCCAAACCCTAAACCTAAACCTAAAGTAACTAAATAAATTAAAACATAAAGCTAAGCCCTTAAACCTAATAAACCAAACATTAAACCTAAACCATAAGAATAGGTTAAACCTTGATGACATGAACATCACCATCAACCAGGATCAGGCTAGATCATGTGGTGGATGTGAAGGTAGAGCTGGAGGTTATCGTAGTGGTGGTGGGAGATCTAGAGGTGCTGCTAAATATAGAGATGGCGGCTAGAGCAATCGTGGTTATGGAGGTGAGAGGAGTGACAGAGGTTACAACCGTGTTGGTGGTGAAGGGAGAGATCGGGGATATGATGGTGGATCCTACTACTTGAGAGGTCGGGGTGGTTCTGATGGGAACTAAAGAAATTGAAGAATGATTGATCTGGACTGGTGCTTATGGAACTATGTCTTTATAGTATAGAAGGTTAGAGTTATCTAGGGTTCTTGATTTGCTCTATGTGTGCTCATTTTTTATCTATGTCGTCACTTGTGTCTTAGAAAACTTGGTGTGTTACTCGATTAATGAAATCCAAAAGAAGAAATGTTGAATCTAAATTTGTTCTCTAGTAAAAAAACCAATAACCCTAAACCCTAAAAGCCTAAATCCTAAAACCCAAAACCCAAAACCCTAAACCCTAAACCCTAAAAACCTAAAAACCAAAACCTAAAAAATAAAATAAAAATAAAACTCAACTAAAAAATAAACCTAAACCTGAACCTAAAAAAATAAACTAAAATAGAAAACCTAAACTAAAATAAAGAAACTTAACTAGATAAAAATAAAAAATAAACCTAAATAAAATATAAAATAAACCTAAATAAAAATAAAAAATAAAATAGACTAAAATAAATAAAAAATAAACTAAGTAAATTACATAAACCTAAACCTACCAGTTTAACTTTTTATTTAAAAAAACCCTAATCCCTAAATCCTAAACCCTAAACCCTAAATCGTAAATGCTAAACCCTAAACCAAAAACCTAAAATACTAAACCAACAACCCTAAACCCTAAACCGTAAACCCTAAACCTTAAAATTCATAAACCTAAACTGTAAACCCTAAAAGCATAAACCTTACAACCCTAAACCCTAAATCCTAAACCCTAAACCTTAAACCATAAACCCAGACCCTAAACCCTAAACCTTAAACCCACAACACTAAACCTACAACCCTAAACCCTAAACCCTGAACCCTAAACCCTAAAAAAACTCTAACACTAAACCTTAAACCCTAAAAGCATAAACCATAAAACCCTAAACCCTAAACCTTAAACCCTATACCCTAAACACTAAACCCTAAACACTAAACCCTAGCCATAAACCCTAAGCCCTAAACCCAAACCCTAACCTAAAATAAAAGTAATTAATTAAATTTAAAAATAATCCAAAACCTAAAACTTAATAAATTTAAACCTAAACCTGAAACTGGTAGAACCTTAATGGCAGAAACATCATCATCAATCAGGCTTAGTCTAGTTTTGGAGGTGGAGGCGAAGTCAGAGGCATCGGTTATCGTAGTGGTGGTGGGGAATCTAGAAGTGTTGGTGGATATGGAGGTGGTGGTCAGAGCAGTGGTGGTTATGGAGGTGGGAGAAGTGATGGAGGTTACAGCCACGATGGTCATGGTGGGAGAGATCGGGGACATGATGGTGCATCCCCTACTGATAGGGTGGTTCATGGGGAACCGGAGATATCAAGAACTCATTCGATCTACTATTTATGGAACTGTGTCTTTATCATTTAGACAGTTCTAGTTATCTACAATTTTTTATTTGCTCTATGCGTGCTCATTTTTTATCTATGTCATCGCTTGTGTCTTAGAAAACTTGCGGTATTACTTGGTTGATGAAATTGAAAAGAAGAAATGTTGAATATGAATTTATTCTCTATTAAAAGAAATGAAAAATCCTAAACCCTAAACTAAAAATTGAACCCCAAACCTAAAACCTAAACCTTAAACCATAAATCTTAAACCCTAAAAATAAAAAAAATCAAAAAATAAAACAAAAAACCCAACCTAAACCATAAACCTAAACAGTACAAAATCCTAAACCCAAAACTCTAAATCCTAAATCCTAAACCCTAAAAAGTCCTAAACCCCAAACTCTAAACCCTAAACCCTAAACACCAATTCCTAAACCTAAACCTAAAGTAATCAAATAAATTATAAAATAAACTTAAACCCTGAAACCAAATAAACCTAAACCTAAACCCTAAGAATGGGAATGGTAGGAACATCACTATAAACCAAGCTCGCCTAGATCTAGTGGTGGAAAGGTGGAGGCTCTCGTGAGTGGTGGTAGGGGATGGAGGTCTGTGGATATGGAGGTGGTTTTAGAAAGTGGTGGTGAGAGGAGTGAGAGGTTATAGCTATGGTAGTTATGGAGGGAGAGATCAGGGACATGATGCTAGATCCCGCTACTCAAGAGGCAGGCATGGTTCTGATGGGAACTGGAGAAACTGAAGAATGGCGATCCGATCTACTCCTTATAGAACTGTGTCTTTATAATAGAGACGATTCTAGTTATCTAGGGTGTTTGATTTGCTCTATGAGTGCTCATTTTTTATCAATGTCGTGTTTGTGTAATAAAAAACTTGGTATGTTACTTGGTTGATGAAATCAAAAAGAAGAAATATTGAATCTAAATTCATTCTCTATTAAAAAAAACACCAAATGCTAAACCTAAAACCTAAACCCTAAAAATAAAAAAAATAAAAAAATTATAAATAAACCAAAACTCTAAACCTAAAATAATAAACATATAACCTTAAACCCTAAACTTTAAACCCTAACCCTAAAAAAATCTAAACCCTAAACCCTAAACCCTAAAAACATAAATAATAAAATCCTGAACCCTAAACCCTAAAGTATAAAGCCTAAAGCCTAACCCTAAACTCTAAACCCTAAACCCTAAATCTAAACTTAAAGTAACTTAATAAATTAAAAACTAAACCTACACCCTAAGATTGGGCAGAACCTTGATGGCAAGAACATCATAATAAACCAGGCTCAGTCTAGATCTGGCGGCGGAGGTGAAGGCAGAGGTGGCTGTGATTGCACTGGTGGTGGGGATCTGGAGGTGTTGGTGGATATGATAGTGGTGGTCAAAAGGGTTATATGGGCGAGGAGGAGAGATGGAGGCCATGTCATGGCTGAGGGAGAGATCGGGATATGATGGTGGATCCCGCTAGTTCGTGAGGTGGTTCTCGATGGGAACCGGAGAACCGAAGAATGATTGATCCGATCCGCGCTTATGGAACCAGATCTTTGAAAGACTTCTAGTTATCTAAGGTTTTTTATTTTCTATATGCATGCTCATTTTTGAACTATGTCGCCACTTGTGTCTTTGAAAACTTGGTGTGTTACTTGGTTGATGAAGTAGAAAACAAGAAATGTTGAATCTAAATTTTTTCTCTGTTAAAATAAAAATAAAACCTTAAACCCTAAACCCTTAACTAAAACCTGAACCCTAAACATAAAACCTAAACCTTAAACCCTAAACCTTAAAAATAAAATAAATAAAAAAATAAAAAAAACCCTAACCCTATACACTAAAACCTACAACCCTAAACCCCAAACCATAATCCCTAAACCCTAAACCCTAAACCCTAAACCCTAAACTCTAAAAACTTGGTGGTTATTGAGGTGGGAGGAGCGACGGAGGTTACAACCATGGTGGTGGAGGATGGAAGGATCGAGAATATGATGGAGGATCCCCCAACTCGAGAGGTGGGAGTGGTTCTGATGGGAACTAGAAAAATTGAGGAATGGTCGATCTGATCTGCTACTTATGGAACCATGTCCTTATAATATAGATGGTTCTAGTTATGTAGGATATTTGATTTTCTCTATAGGTGGTCATTTTTTATCTATGTCATCGCTTGTGTCTTAGAAAATTTGGGGTGCTACTTTGTTGATGAAATAAAAAAAAAAAAAGAAATGTCGAATCTAAATTTATTCTCTATTAAAAAAAACCTTAAACCCTAAACCCTAAATTAAAACATAAACCCTAAACCTAAAACCTAAACTCTAAACTGTAAACCCTAAACCTTAAACCATAAACCCCAAAACCCTAAACCCTTAAACCCTAAACCCTAAACTAACCCTAACCCTAAACCCTAAACCTTAAACCCTAAAAAGCTAAAAACCTAAACCAAAACTAAATAAAACCATAAAATAAATTAAATAAAAAAACCTAAACCAAAATAATATAAAAAATATAATATAATAAAAAAAATAAACTAAAGCCTAAACCAAAACCTAAACCTAAACCTAAAAAGAAAACAAAATAAAAATAAAAACTAAACTAAATTAAAATAAATAAAAACCTAAACTAAATTAAAAAAATAAAAAACCTAAATAAAATAAAATCTAAACCTAAAATAAAAATAAAATAAACTTAAAATAAAATAAAATAAAAACTAAATAAAAACCTAAACCTAAAAATAAGCCTAAAAATAAAACCTAAAAATAAATAAAAAATAAGACCTAAACCCTAAACTAAAAAAAAACCTAAACCTAAAATAAAAATATAATAAACAAAATAAAATATACCTAAACCAAAACTAAAATAAACTAAACTAAAATAAATAAAACCTAAACCTAAACCTAAACTAAAAAATAAAACTTAACTATAAACCTAAAACTTAAACCTAAAAAAATAAAATAAAAACCTAAACCTAAACCTATAAATAAAAATAAAACCTAAACCTAAAAATAAAATAAACATAAAACTCAACTAAAAAATAAACCTAAACCTAAATAAAATAATAAAACTTAAAAATAAACCTAAAATGAACCTAAAACATTAACCTAAAAAAATAAAATAAAAACCTAAACTTGAACCTAAAAATAAAAAATAAAACCTAAACATAAAAATAAAATAAAAATAAAACTCAACTAAAAAATAAACCTAAACCTAAAGATAAACTAAAATAAAAAACCTAAACTAAAATAAATAAACCTAAAATAAATAAAATAAACTAAATAAAACTAAAATAATAAAATAATCTCAAATAAATAAAAAATAAACTAAATAAACCTAAACATACTGGTTTGCTTAATTTAAGAAAATAAAAAATCGTAAACCCTAAATCCTAAACCCTAAACCCTAAACCTTAAACCTTAAAGCTAACCCTAAACTTACAACCCTAAACCTACAACCCTAAACCCTAAACCTTAAACCCTAAAACTAACCCTAAACCTACAACCCTAAACCTACAACCCTAAATCCTAAACCTTAAACCCTAAAACCATAAAACCCTAAACCCTAAAACCTAAACCCAAAACCCTAAAATCGTAAGCACTAAACCCTAAACACTAAACCCTAAATCGATAACCCTAAACCCTAAACCCCAAATCCTAAACACTAAACCCTAAACCCTAAGAATGGCTAGAACCTTGATTATAGGAACATCATCGTCATCTAGGCTTAGTCTAGATCTGGTGGTGGAGGTGAAGGCAGAGGTGAAGGTTATTGCAATGTGGTGGGGGATCTAGAGGTGCTAGTGGATATGGAGGTGGTGGTCAGAGTAGTGGTGATTATGGAGGTGGGAGGAGCGTTGGAGGTTACAGCCATGGTGGTGGTAGAGGGAGGGGTCGGGGATATGATGGCATCCCTACTGAGAGGGTGGTTCTGATGGAACTAGAGCAACTGAAGAACTCCGATCCGACCTACTTATGGAATTATGTCTTTATAATAGAGAGTTCTACATATCTAAGGTTTTGATTTACTCTGGGTGCTCATTTTTTATATATGTCATCGCTTATGTCTTAAAAAACTTCAGGTGCTACATGATTGATGAAATCAAAAAGAAGATATGTTGAATCTGAATTTGTTCTATGCTAAAAAAAAACCTTAAACCCTCCCTAAACCCAAAACCCTAAACTAAAACTTAAACCCTAAACCTAAAATTGAAACCCTAAACCCAAAACCCAAAACCCAAAACCCTAAACCTAAAACCCTAAACCCTAAACTAACCATAAATCCTAAACACTAAAAATCTAAAAACTTAAACTTAAACTGAATAAAACCTAAAAAATATAATAAAATAAAAACATAAAATAAAACATAAAACAAAACCAAAACTTAAAAAGAAAATAAAATAAAAAATAAAAACTAAATTAAAATAAAATAAATAAAAACCTAAAATAAACTAAAAAAAAATAAAAAACCAAAATAAAAGAAAAACTAAACCTAAAATAAAAATAAAATAAACTTAAAATAAAATAAAATAAAACTAAATTAAAATCTAAACCTATAAAGGATTTAAAAATATAACCTAAACCTTAAAGTAAAAAACCAAAACCTAAAATAAAAATAAAATAAACAAAATAAAATAAACATAAACCTAAACTAAAATAAACTAAAATAAATTAAATAAAACCTAAACCTAAAATAAACTAAACCTAAACCTAAACCTAAACCTAAACTAAATAAAATAAAATAAACTAAAAATAAACCTAAACCAAAACTAAAAAATAAAATCTAAAAATAATCCTAATATATAAACCTAAAACCTAAACCTAAAAAATAAATTAAAATAAAATAACCTAAAGTAAAATAAATAAACTTAAAATAAATAAACTAAGTTAAATAAAAATAAAAAATAAACCTAAATAAAAAGAAAAAATAAAATAAACTCAAGAAATAAAAATAATTACTAAATAAACCTAAACGTACCAGTTTACTTAATTTTTAAAAAAAAGTCCTAAACCCTAAATCCTAAACCCTAATCCCTAAACCTTAAAACTAATCCTAAACCCTAAACCTTAAACTTACAACCCTAAGCCCTAAACCTTAAACCATAAACCCTAAAACCGTAAACCCTAAACCCTAACAGTAAACCATAAACCCTAATCTATAATCCCTAAACATTAAAACCCTAAACACTAAACCCTAAACCCTTAACCCAAAAACCCAAAAATCCAAAAACCTCAAACTATAAACCTTAAACCCTAAAACCTACAGCCCTAAATCCTAAACCCTAAACCCTAGACCCTAAACCCTAAACTGACCCTAAACCCTAAGAATATGCATAACCTTGATGACAGGAACATCATCGTTAATTAGGCTCAGTCTAGATCTGACAAAGGAGGCGAAGGTAGTGGCAACGATTATCACAGTGGTGGTGGGGATCTAGAGATGCTTGTGAATATGGAGGTGGTGATCAGAGCGGTGGTGATTATTAAGGCAGGAGAAGCAACAGAGGTTACAACCATTATGGTGGTGGAGGGTGAGATTGAGGATATGATGGGGGATCCAGCTACTCGAGAGGCAAGGGTGATTCTGATGAGAATTGGAGAAACTGGAGAATGGTCGATCCGATTTGCTACTTATGGAACAATGTATTTATAGTAGAGATGGTTCTACTTATCAAGGGTTTTTGATTTGCTTTATGGGTGCTAATTTTTTATCTATGTAGTTGCATGGGTCTTAGAAAACTTTGGGTGCTACTTGGTTAATTAAATCAAAAAGAAGTTATATTGAATCTAAATTTGTTCTTTATTAACAAAAAACTTTAAACCCTAAACCCTAAACTAAAACTAAAACCCTAAACCTAAAACCTAAACCCTAAACTAAACCTAAACTAAACTAAAACCCTAAACCTAACCTAAACCTAACTTAAACCCTAAACCTAAACCCTAAAACCCTAAACCCTAAACCCTAAACCCTAAACACTAAACCTAAACTAAACCCTAAACTCAAAACCAAACTAAACCTAAACCATAACCTAACCAACCTAAACCCTAAACTAACCCTAAACCCTAACCCTAAACCTTAAACCTTAAACTAACCCTGAACCCTAACCCTAAACCTTTAACCCAAAACATTTATTAAAGATGCCATTAAGAGTAGATTTAAAGAATGACCTAATCCTAACATAGTTATGGTAGCTAAAGAAAATGTCTTCAAGAGACTTTCCCTTAACTATTAGAGATTTGAATGCACTAAATTATATTTGTAATACCATATATTATAGTATAATGTAGCATCATATATTTGAGCTTGTAATGATGTGTTTTTGGATGTTATATGATGTTTTGAAATGTTTTAGTATATTATGTCATTATACCCTATAGTCTATATTAATATAAATCATAAAAATATTGATTTAATAAATCAGATGATGAAATTTATTAAATTTGAAGTGGGAATTAGGTTGTAGTACAATAAGTGTGCTATGCCACATATAGTCTGAAAAGAAAAATTTTATGTTCAAAATAAATATTATATGTTGTAGCATAGTATAGCATCATATATCATAATTTATTGTTATGTGCATTTTAAATTCATTTAGTATTTTACAATCATGTAATCAAGTCTACACTAGCATTGTTTATAAAAATGTTGATTTAGACTTTAAAATGGTGAAATTTGGCTAAATTCATAATAGGTAGAGCATGGCATCATAATATATTATTTCAATTTAAAATATGTAGGTGATATGACTAAAATATATAGTTTTTTATTGTTTAGACTAATTTTATGATTTTTTATCTTAAGTAATCCCTTGTGATATGATATGCAATATATTATAATATAATATGTTATATTGTATTATAATATAGGATGCCATAACATAGAGTAGTATCATGCATTATAGCATACTATTGTGTATTACTACTTGTTGTTTAGCATATTTTAGTTTATTATAGTATCATGTAGTAGAGTTTTTACTAGTATAATTCATAAAAATACTGATTTATAGGCTGAGAGGATGGGCTTTTGCCAAATTTAAGGTAAGTTTTAGGGAACAACATTGGGGTGTGCTATGGTGTGTCATTTAAACAAAAGAATGGAAATTTGCATACAAAATAAATGTTCATTTTTCAACCAAATTTTATAAATTTTTTGCTTAAAGTGATTCATTTTAAGGTGTAATGTAAGATAATATATTATATGAAAGCATATTAAAATATAATGTACATAATAACACAACTTCACATATATATGAATGTGGTGGTGTGTTACTAAATGTTATTGTACATTTTAGTATGTTTTACTTTTATTATAATACATTGGGTCAAAACTCATAAAATTGTTATTTTGAAGGTTAAGATGGAAGAATTTGTCCAAATTGACAGCACACACCAAGAAGCAACACAAAAATTATGCTATTTTGTACCATTTCTAATAGAAAAATAATACATCCAAAATGAACATTATTAATATTTTGAGATAATTTTGTTATTTTTTCTTTTAAGTGATTCAAATGAGGTGTAATATTAGACATTATACTATATATAACAAATTATAATATAACATCATATATTATAATATAACATAATGTGTTAATTCACACTATAATGTGTTTAGCATGATATTGTATAGTTAATTTGAGCTTGCACCATCACAAATCATAAAATGTTGATTACAATGTTAAGATGATGGAATACATTATTAGGCTTTTGGTTGAAGTATTAAAGGTGTGCATATGAGAAGAAATAAGATTTGATATGAATTCCATCTCAAGGACCTGGAGGGAGATCCGCTATGGGATCATACATGCATTGGACATGATATGTGAGGTTCTATGTCGAGGGCATAGAAGAAGAAAATCTGTTGGGGATAAAATTTGAATTTGATTTGATTATATGACTTGTGGAAAGAAGATCCACTCGGGAGAAGAATCTATAATCCACTAGGGATTAAGATCGAATCAACTTTAATTTTTTTGTTTTAGTTAATTTGGAGGCATATCTACTAAAGATATGGGCTCAAGTCCACTAGGGATCGGGTATGTGAACCTTCCACTACAGAAGCAGGTTCAGGCTATCTACTAAGAATTGGGATTTGAGTTTGATTTCATAAATTTATTTGGGGTTGTATATGCTGGAAATAAGAGCTTGGTTGGATTTCTTTGATTTAGCCTATAGTGGGGGTGTTGGTTTAAACTGGCTCTATTGGAGAGGTTAGTTTTGAATTTGATTTATTTGCTTGACTTATTTATATATGATTTGGGGCTCCACTAAGGAGAAGGGTGTGATTTAACTCCATTGGAGAAAATAAGATTGGGTTTAATTTAATCTGATTTAATGTTAGTACCATGTGTGCAATGGACCCACCGAGAAGGGGCTATATTAGCCTTAACCTACCAAAGGTTTACAAATCCAATGGGATAGTCTACCGACTATGGGGTAGAGCTAGCCAACCTAAGGGGTTGCCTTTCAGTGTGCAACGGCTGTGCTAGGAAGAAGGTGTAGAAGACTTACATCTTTCAAAACTTGGACCAACTGCTGGGGTGACCTGTTGGATGCACAACAAATCGAACCTGACCAATGACAACTACTGAGTGAATGTCACTGGAGAAAATAAGATTAGGTTTAATTTAATCTAATTTAATGTTAGTACCATATCGGTGTGTAATGGATCCACCGAGAAAGGGGCTATATTAGCCTTGACCTACCTAAGGTTTACAAATCCAATGGGATAGTCTACTATGGGGTAGCTAACTAAGGGGTTTCCTTTCTGAAAACGCTAGAAGAAGGTGTAGAACTTACATCTTTCAAAGCTTGGACCAACACGGGTGACCTTTGGATGCAATAAATCGAACCTGACCAATGACAACTACTGAGTGAATGTCGCTGGGGACTTTCGTCAACTCAAAAGTAGTCAGGATTAATTTAATATTAATTTCATGTGATTTGATATGGTTTATTTGGTTTAGTTTGATTTGGAAAGGGCATATCCACTAGGGATGTGAG
Source organism: Cymbidium sinense (assembly GCA_021442155.1). NCBI lineage: Eukaryota > Viridiplantae > Streptophyta > Magnoliopsida > Asparagales > Orchidaceae > Cymbidium > Cymbidium sinense. Next base: position 216,919,399 of record CM038214.1, on the reverse strand, counting down.
CTCGATCAAATTTGATAGATTTAATTTATGGACCATGTCGGTGTGCGATGGACCCCACTTATAAGGGGCTATATGGACTTGTCCTATCATAGATTTACAAATCCAAAGAGATAGTCTACTAGCCATGGGGTAGACCTAGCCAACCTAAGGGGTTGCCTTTCAGTGTGCAACGGCTGTGCCAGGAAGAAGGCATAGTAGACTTACATCTTTTAAAATAGGGAACAACCAATAGGGTGACCTGTTGGTAGCATAATAAATCGAACCAGACTTAGGGGAGACTACTAAGTGAATGCCACTAGGGACTTATATCAACTAAAGAGTAGTTAGGCGATTCCTATAGGGAGTTTTGTTGACACTGCCCTAAAGATAAGATACCTGCTTGGGAAAAAGGACCACTAGGGGTGTCCTCCTAATCCACAAGTGAATATATATTTTGTTTATATGTTTGTGTGGACCTTGTTGGTGTGTGAGGGACCACACTAAGAAGGAGCTATATAGGTGTTGACCTATCTCAAATTTATTGGACCAAGGGAGACTCTGCACACCCACAAGATGGATTCTCCAACCATAGGTCTGGTTACTAGGAAAAGGGAACTATCCAATCTGATAGTAATCCGGGTAGTGTCTAAATGGTGTCACAAAGGATGTAAACCCAATATAGTGCTCACAGGGGAGGTGCTACTAGGGGCATTATCTTGAGCTCTGGAAAAGAAAGCTTATAGGTGTACGGTGGCCAACTCAAGGAGAAAGCATAGCAGACTTATATTTTCCGTGAGTGGTGTATCCTAAGGTGCGAGAACCAACCAACCTAAGGTGTATCCATCAGCATAGTGAGAACCAACCAACATAAGGTGCCCATGTCCAATGATCAATCTAAAAGAAAACATGTTGGCTTACAACTTTCTAAGTTTAACTGATTATCAGTATAGTCTATCATTGATGGGACATATGCTATCTGACCTAAAGTGATTACTAAGCGGGGATCCCCGAGGAAGGATTGAACTCAGACTTGAAGTAGTTAAAAGAGAAGGAGCCATTAGGAGACTTATCCTAAACCTGAAATATACTCGACCCAGTTAGTGCAAGAAGGCTAATCTAAGAAGAAAGCATAGCAGACTCACACACTCTTAAACGAAGGCAACATGAGGTAGCTTACCGGCCATGCAGTAAGGCCTACCAAACTAACAAGGTGCTTGTCAGTGTATAGTGTCCAAGTAAGAAAGGAAAGAATAGCAGACTTACATCCTCCGAAGTAAGAAGACCACTAGGGTGACACACTAGTAGGGTAGCATGTTAGCCCAACCTTGAGAAGGTATTGACTGACTGGCACTAAGGGTGTTATCTCAACTTAGAGTAGCCTGAGATAAAAAAAATGTGTTTATTTTATATGTTTGTTTGTAGTTTATGTTTATTTTGTGTCGATGAAGGATAGGATGTCGCTCGGGTTCCTTACACCTACCCTAAACACATCGTGGTGGATTCACAAATAAGAATACTTTCAACCTAGAAGAGATTGAATTTGAAATGGAAGTTTTTTTATGATAATCATTTTCAAACATGATTTATAATATTTCTTTAAGTAGAGCCCATTGATTGGAAGCATTGGGCGCTCCCCTTTGTGATTAATAAATTGATAAGATCCTCCTTGGTAGGCCTTCTCTATGTCAAAAGGGCCTTTCCAAGTGGGTACAAACTTACCTCCCATATTACGACGGGCAATAATCGGTCTCCTTAGAACTAACATAAGCTCTCCTACTTGAAAACCTCTAGGACGGACCAACTTGTTGTGAGCTTGAAACCTTTTAGGTTTGTACAACTTGAGGTTTTGGCATGCCTACAAGCATCTCTCCTCCAAACCTTCGAGCTCTTCTAACTGCATTTCCCGCTTTGTTGTGATCTTACTACCAGCCTATCCTTAGTGATGAGAGTTAGACTTCTAATGGTAGAATAGATTCAGACCCATACACTAAGGAGAAAGTAGTAGACTGAGTTGGAGTTCTATATGTGGTTTGATAGGCCCATAATACTTCAACTAACTGCTCATGCCACTATCGCTTGTTATTGTCGAGTGTCTTCTTTAGAATTTGGATGGAGTTTTATTGAAGGCTTTTGCTAAGTTGTTTGTCCTCGGGTAGTTGATGGTAGAATATCTCCAAAATATACTGTGTCTTTGTGTAAAATTGTTGATCTTGGTGCTCTTGAATGCACCATCGATATAATTTATCAAGGCACTTTGAACCTATATATGATATGGTTCCTAAAAATTGAAGCACATGAAGTGATCTCTGAGTAATCACCTTTGTCCAAAGACAAGAAACCAACAAGATGACCACCGAAGATACCCACCGAACACCAATAAATGGATGTAGAATGTTGGGTGGTTGGTGTAGGACCACACCATGTATTTAGCATTGGTGGCATCGCCTAGCCGTATCCATGCAATCTCTGATCATTGATGACTAGTAGTATCCTAGTCTCTTAATCTTGGCTTTCATTTTCAAACCGAATTGGTTGGCTCCACATAGTACTGAGTGTACCTCAGTCACGATCTTACGGGCTTCATGATTGTCTAAACAACATAACCATATATGATCAAAAGACCACCGACATAAGATACCATCCATAAGAGTGTAGGAAAGTCCTCTCTACTTCATCTAATGGGCTTAAGACTTCTCTTAATGTAGTTTGACTTTATTTAGGTAATCCATGAATGGTTGCCTCCAATCTAGCCCCTCGTCCTTCTTGGCAATGGTAACCCCCCTTCAGGAGAGTACTTTTTGATGAGTTCAATATCAATAAGAGATATGACTTGTCTATTTTAGACCTTTATTGGTATTTACTCATTCTCCGGACATGCCAACTCCCTAGCAAGCTTAGCTTAAGCACACACTACGGCATTCTCTCCTCGAGGAATCTTATAAATGGTAACCTCTAGGATTTGGGCCATCAACTCAATGGTGTACTTGTGGTAGTGATGGAGCCTGGGCTTTATAACCTCATATGACTCAGCGATTTAGTCGATAATTAGCTAAAAATCTCGAAAGATGTTGATGTTCTAAATACTTAGTGTAACGGATAACTCTAGACTGGAAATCAGAGCCTCATATTCAACTTCATTGTTGGTGCAAGGATTAGATAGCTGATATAAGAATCCCATCACGTAGCAGTCCCGAGTTAAGAGAACTATTAATACCCCTTGTTTTCCTGGAATAGTAGATTATGGTTCTTCTCCTCTTTGAGAGGAAGCCACACTATCAAAGTATATCTCCTACTGGTGAATGCTAGCATCCCCTAAGTTCATGATTTATTCATCGGGGAGATCATCACTAAGCGAAGAGTTAGCAGGAAGTGGGTGTGCTGCTAAGAAATCTACTAGTGCTTATCCTTTCAATGCACGGAGGGTTACAAAGGTAATGTCAAACTATTAGAGGATCATGGACCATCATGCCAATCATCTGGATAGCATCAGCTGTGTCATCAGATATTGTAGTGGATTGATCCTAGAGATTAGGTTTATCTTATGAGGAAGCATGCTGTGATGTAGCTTTTGGGATGTAAAGATTAAAGCTAGGTAATGCTACTAAATGGGTGGATGATTAGCCTCATCAAGGATTAGACGATGACTGAGGTTGTAGAGTCACATGTGGTTATAGCTTAAGTGTATGAATGTTGAGTTCTCTTTCCTCTATTCAAGTGTTGATTTACATAATATTGAATGGTAATGGGTATATAGTTTGGACATCCCTGAAACACGAGGCTTTAGCTTTCCCCAACAAGGCCATTTAATTACCTCACTTCCCTAGTTTAACAATGGCAGATACCTATTTGAGATCATTCTTATGTATTTCAAAATTATAATTTGGGTAGAGCTTTAATTCATATATATAAATGATTCAATCAAAAATATATAATCTTTGCATGGTTTTCTTTCCCTCATTTATGTATACATACATGTGTGTCCAAAAAAGCAAGTATATAGTCCGAACATCCCTGAATACAGGCTTTAGTTAGCCCCAAGGAGGTCATTTGATTACCTCACTTTCTTGATTTAACAATGACACGTACTTGCCTATATCTTTGAACCTGTATATGTATATGTGATTAGTGAATGAGAATCCCATTTTAAATTAAAATTGCATGCATTCATAATTGACTAAGTGGTTGAATTAATTAGCCATATAATTTGGAGCTTACTTCCTATGTTCATGTATATGAATTTACATTTGATTGAATGGAAATGGGTATATAGTCTAAAAATTCAGAGAATACGAGGCTTTAGCTAGCTCTAAGGAGGTCATTTGATTACCTCACTTCCCTGGTTTAATAATGGAACATGCCTATTTAATTTCATTCTTATGTCCTTTTTGTTTAAGAATCTGGATAAAGTTTTAAATTAATATGTTTAAATAATTTAATCAAATAAAATATAAATTCTAAACATACATACATTCATCATTTGTGATAAAATATGTTGCATGTATAGATATAATAAGATGAAATAATATGCATATTACATGTGATGGAAAGGAGTTATTTAATATATGACATTTGGTAGTAATTGAATTAAATTAATCTTAAGATGCCTTTCAATTTGAATAGAATTATTTAAAGTGAACCAAAACTTGGGATTAATTAAATCATTTAATAACCCATTCACTAAAGAGAACTAAATCAAATTAATATACTTTAGAAAGTGACTAAAGGTAGGGATGAAAGAGGGCAATTCTCTTTTCCTCTCATTATAACACTTAGTTGCTAAGTGTAATAAAATGAAACAAAAGAAAACACAAATTAAAATTTTCAAATCAATTAAACTACTTCAAGTGAAATCAACCTTTCATGTTAAATTGAATCCTTCTACACTTAGAAAATACAACACTAATGCCAAACAAGACTTGCCACACAAGCCTTAATACACACATTAGAATTAAGTCACCACTTCTAGGTCTAAGTTAGGATGGTGTATGATGTGATGTATATTTTATTTTATGATTTATTATTTTGGATTAGAGGTTATGGTGTATGCTTCATAGAGTGGATGATAGGCCAATATTAGCCTAATCATATTTTCAGCAGGGGATTATTCTTAAGGGATGCTTAAAAAGAAATGTGAATGCTCTTTTTGCAGGTTGATTATATCCTTATGCATAATCCAAGTTAGGATAGCTGGGCTTAGTTACCCATGTGGTGCTAAGTCTAAATTATAAATACAACCGCTTGGGATTATATGTATATTTAGCTAACCTCTATTTTCTGTGTAGTTACATTTACTTTTCCCACATAAATGTAAATTTTGCAATAGGAAATAGGATTAGTGCTATGGGGGATTAGGATGAGCAATGGCCAGAAGGCTTTATCCTAGGGTCAACCAGAACTCTAGATAGCCTGTATCTGCCAACATTCACTGTAATGTAAAGTGGCGATTGCGCTCGGTCGTCTCTAGGAGTAAGTCATCATTGTTTAATGTAACTCCTAAGATGTCCTTCGAGTGGCATTCCTCCTCTTTAGTAGCGGTCAGCTATGCTAAGCATATCTCTAGATCAAGTAAGGCCTTGATTAGAGATTCCCTCATCTCTTTGGATAAGACAAGGGAGTCGTATATGCTTAACTTAGCTGGATACTTTCTAAGGTAAGCTAGGACATTGTAATCGACTCTGGCTTGGTCCTCTACAAGCATATCCATGGGTGGAGCATCCTATGGAGGAGCTATCTACTCACTAGAACCAATGTTGCTTACCCTTATCGTGAGGTGCTACCTTAAGAGGTAGAGCTTTGCCACTACGTAGGTTGACTTCAATGACTTAGAATGATGAGCTTGTGGAAAGATCTACCTTCTCATCGGGCATACCTATAGCTTCTCTGATGGGATCCTTAGAGTCAATTGACTCCAAGTCAATCTCAAGAGGTGAACCTGATTGATTCAAAGAATGATAGTTCGACTCTGAATGAGAAAGGAAAGGATCGTAACTACTAGAGCTATTATTTTTATTTAGACTTTGAGAGCTTTCAATAAGAATAAAATCAAAAGCATCAAAACTAGATAATATAAATGTAGAATCAGCTTTCTTCATTCATTTCATTTTGGGTGGAGGTACATGATAAAAATCAAGTAAAGTAAGCGGAGTAAGGGGTTTAGTGCCCTTATCCACAGATACAACGCTCCTACTGGTAGAAGAGGAGCTAGTAGAAGAGATGGTAGCTCCAACGATGGAGGGAGTACTGGACTCAAACGATGGCTGTGCTACTGGACTATCTCGGGCAAGTATGCTGACTTGTTGCTGCTGCTGGGCTGTCACCCTCTCCGAGTTGTCCTTTGCAACTAGCAAACCTTCCTTGGTGTTGCAACAACCGGCTCTAAAGTGTGTAATGTGTTAACGTGGGTTCCCACTACCATCAAAGATCTTGAAGGATGGTGGCACAAAACCTTAAATAAACAAAAAACTAAATAAAAACCTAAACCTAAAAAATAAAGCTAAAAATAAATAAAAAATAAAACCTAAACCCTAAACTAAAAAAAAAAACTAAACCTAAAATAAACTAAAAATAAACCTAAACCTAAACAAACAAGAAAACCTAAAAATAAACATAAAATAAAAACCTAAAACCTAAACATAAAAGATAAAACAAATAGTGAACATAAACCTAAAATAAAAATAAACCTAAACCTAAAAAAATAAAATAAAATAAACTAAATAAAAAATAAACATAAACCTAAACCTAAACCTAAAAAATAAACTAAAATAAAATACTTAAACTAAAATAAATAAACAAACTAAATAAAATACAAATTAACCTAAATAAAAATAAATAAAGTAAAATAACCTAAAATATATAAAATATAAACTAAATAAACCTAAACCTATCGGTTTACTTAGTTTTAAAAAAAACTAAACACTAAAAAATACTAAACCTAAACAAACCCTAAACCATAAACCTAACCTAAACTAAATCTATACCTACAACCCTAAACACTAAACCTAAACTACCCTAAACTAAATCATAAACCTTAAACCCTAAACCCTAAACCTTAAAACCAAACCTAAACCCTAAACTAAACAAAACCTAAACTAACCTAAACCTAAAACCTAAAACCATAAAGCAAAATAAATAAACTAAACCTTAAACCCTAAACCCTAAACCCTAACCCTAAACCCTAAACTCTAAAATCATAAACTCCCTAAACCCTAAATCCTAAACTCTAAACCCTAAACCCTAAAAACCTAAAAACCTAAACTTAAACTAAACAAAACCTGAAAAAAAACCTAACCCTAAATAAAATAAAATAATAAAATAAAAGCCTACGCCTAAACCTAAAAATAAAATAAAATAAACAAATAAAAATAAAATAAAATAAAATACATAAAAACCTAAACTAAACTAAAAAAAACCTAAGAATAAAAAACCTAAATAAAATAAAAACTAAACGTAAAATAAAAATAAAATAAACCTAAAATAAAATAAAATAAAAACTAAATAAAAACCTAAACTGAAAAAATAAACTTAAAATAAAATCTAAAAATAAATAAAAAATAAAGCTTAAACCCTAAACTAAAAAAAAAACCTAAACATAAAATAAAAAATAAACAAACTAAAATAAACCAAAACCTAAATTACAATAAACTAAACTAAAATAAATAAAACTTAAACCTAATCCTAAAATAAACTAAACCTAAACTAAATAAAATAAAATAAACTAAAAATAAAGCTAAAGCTAAACTAAAAAATAAAACCTAAACCTAAAAAATAAAATAAAAATAAAACAAAATAAAAAAGAAATAAACATAAACCTAAACCTAAACCTAAAAAAAACTAAAATAGAAAACTTAACAAAAATAAATAAACTAAACTAAATAAAAATGAAATAAAGTAAATAAACCTAAACCTACCGATTTACTTAATTTAAAAAAAAAACCTAAACCCTAAACCTTATACCCTAAAACCTAAAACTTAAACCCATAATGATAAAACGAACTGTAAACCTACAACCCTAAACCTTAAACCCTAAACCCTAAACCAAAAATCCTAAACACTAAACCATAAACCAAAACAAACCCTAAACCCTAAAAACCCTAAACCCTAAAGCCTAAACACTAAACCCAAAACCCTAAACCCTAAACCTTAAAACCATAAGCCCTAAAACCCTAAACCATAAACTCTAAACCCTAAACCCTAAAAACCAAAAAACCTAAACCTAAATTAGATAAAACCAAAATATAAAATAAATAAATAAAACCTAAACTTAAATAAAATAAAATAATAAAAATAAATAAAAACCTAAACTAAAACCTAAACCTAAACATAAATATAAAATAAAATGAACTAATAAAAATAAACTAAAATAAAATAAATAAAAACCTAAACTAAACTAAAAAAATAAACCTAAGGATAAAAACCTAAATAAAATAAAAATTAACGTAAAATAAAAATAAAATAAACCTAAAATAAAATAAAATAAAAACTAAATAAACTTAAAATATAAAAATAAATAAAAATAAACCAAACCTAAACTAAAACTAAACATAAAATAAAAAAATAAATAAAATAAAATAAACCTGAACCTAAATTACAATAAAGTAAACTAAAATAAATAAAATCTAAATCTAATCCTAAAATAAACTAAACCTAAACCTAAATCGAAACTAAATAAAATAAAATAAACTAAAAATAAAGCTAAAGCTAAACTAAAAAACAAAACCTAAAAATAAACCTAAAATAAAAACCTAAAAAAATAAAATAAAAACCTAAACATAAACCTAAAACTAAAAAATAAACTAAAAAAACCAAAAAAATAAAATAAAATAAAATAAAAAAACTAAACAAAAATAAACATAAAAAACCTAAACCTAAAAAATAAATTAAAATAAAAAACTAAAACTAAAATAAATAAACCAAAAATAAATAAACTAAACTAAATAAAAGTAAAAAATTAAATTAAATAAAAAAATAAAATAAAATAAACTAAAATATATAAAATATAAACTAAATAAACTTAAACATATCAGTTTACTTAATTTTAAAACAAATTAAACCCTAAACCCTAAATACTAAACCCTAAACCATAAAACTAAACCTAAACCTACAATCCTATACATAAAACCATAAACCCTAAATCCTAAATCCTGAACTAACCCTAAACCCTAAACCATAAACCTTAAACCGTAAATCCTAACCCAAAACACCAAACCCTAAACCCTAAACTAACCCTAAACCCTAAACCCTAAACCTTAAAACTCAAAATAAACCCTAAACTCTAAACCTTAAACCCTAAACCCTAAACCCTAAACCCTAAACCCTAAACCCTAAAAACCCAAAATCGTAAAGCCTAAAGAATAAACCCTAAACCCTAAACCCTAAGCCCTAACCCTAAATCCTAAACCCTAAAATCATAAACCCTAAAACCCTAAACCCTAAACCCTAAACTCTAAACCCTAAACCCTCAAAACTTAAAAACCTAAACCTAAAGTAAAAAAATCCTTAAAATAAAATAAATAAAAAAACCTAAATAAAATAAAATAAAATAATAAAATAAAATAAAACCTAAGTAAACCTAAAATAAAATAAAATAAACTAATAAAATAAAATAAAATAAAATAAAATAAAACCTAAACCAATCTAAAAAAAATAAACCTAAAAAACCTAAATAAAATAAAACTAAATGTAAAATAAAATAAAATAAACCTAAAATAAAATAAAATAATAACTAAATAATAACCAAAAGTAAAAAATAAACTTAAAATAAAATTGATAAATAAATAAAAATAAAACTTAAACCATAAACAAAAAAAAAAACTAAACATAAAATAAAAAATAAACAAAATAAAAAAAAACCTAAACCTAAATTACTATAAATTAAACAAAAATAACTAAAACTTAAACCTAATCCTAAAATAAACTAAACCTAAACTAAATAAAATAAAATAAACTAAACATAAAGCTAAAGCTAAGCTAAAAAATAAAGCCTAAAAATAAACCTAAAATAAAAACCTAAAACCTAAACCTAAAAAAATAAAATAAAAACCTAAACATAAACCTTAGAAAAATACTTAAACCTAAAAAATAAAATAAAAATAAAATAAAGAAATAAACGAACCTAAACCTAAACCAAAAAAAAAAAAAACTAAAATAAAAACATAAACAAAAATCAATAAACTAAACTAAATAAACCTAAACCTTCGGGACTTAATTTAGAAAACAAACCCTATACCCTAAAACCTAAACCTTAAACCCAAAATGATAAACTAACCCTAAACTACAACCTAAACCAACAACCCTAAACCTAAGCTCTAAACACTATACCTAAAACTAAACCCTAAACCCTAAACCATAAAGAAACCCTAAACCCTAAAAACCTAAACCCTAAACCCTAAACCCTAAACCCTAAACCCTAAGCTATAAACACTAAACCCTAAACCTTAAACTCTAAAATCTAAACCCTAAACCCTAAAACCAAAAACCCTAAACCCTAAAACCTACAACCATAAACCCTAAATTAACCCTAAACCCTAAACTAACCCTAAACCCTAAACTAACCCTAAACCCTAACCCTAAACCTTAAACCTTAAACTAACTCAACCTAACCCTAAACCTAACCCAAAACATTTATTAAAGATGCCATTAAGAGTAGATTTAAAGAATGACCTAATCCTAACATAGTTATGGTAGCTAAAGAAAATGTCTTCAAGAGACTTTCCCTTGACTATTAGAGATTTGAATGCACTAAATTATATTTGTAATACCATATATTATAGTATAATGTAGCATCATATATTTGAGCTTGTAATGATGTGTTTTTGGATGTTATATGATGTTTTGAAATGTTTTAGTATATTATGTCATTATACCCTATAGTCTATATTAATATAAATCATAAAATATTGATTTAATAAATCGATGATGAAATTTATTAAATTTGAAGTGGAATTAGGTTGTAGTACAATAAGTGTGCTATGCCACATATAGTCTAAAAGAAAATTTTATGTTCAAAATAAATATTATATGTTGTAGCATAGTATAGCATCATATATCATAATTTATTGTTATGTGCATTTTAAATTCATTTTAAATCATGTAATCAAGTCTACACTAGCATATAAAAATGTTGATTTAGACTTTAAAATGGTGAAATTTGGCTAAATTCATAATAGGTAGAGCATGGCATCATAATATATTATTTCAATTTAAAATATGTAGGTGATATGACTAAAATATATAGTTTTTTATTGTTTAGACTAATTTTATGATTTTTTATCTTAAGTAATCCCTTGTGATATGATATGCAATATATTATAATATAATATGTTATATTGTATTATAATATAGGATGCCATAACATAGTAGTATCATGCATTATAGCATACTATTGTGTATTACTACTTGTTGTTTAGCATATTTTAGTTTATTATAGTATCATGTAGTAGAGTTTTTACTAGTATAATTCATAAAAATACTGATTTATAGGCTGAGAGGATGGGCTTTTGCCAAATTTAAGGTAAGTTTTAGGGAACAACATTGGGGTGTGCTATGGTGTGTCATTTAAACAAAAGAATGGAATTTTGCATCCAAAAAAATGTTCATTTTTCAACCAAATTTTATAAATTTTTTGCTTAAAGTTATTCATTTTAAGATGTAATGTAAGATAATATATTATATAAAAGCATATTAAAATATAATGTACATAATAACACAACTCCACATATATATGAATGTGGTGGTGTGTTACTAAATGTTATTGTACATTTTAGTATGTTTTACTTTTATTATAATACATTGGGTCAAAACTCATAAAATTGTTAATTTGAAGGTTAAGATGGAAGAATTTGTCCAAATTGCACACACCAAGAAGCAACACAAAAATTATGCTATTTTGTACCATTTCTAATAGAAAAATAATACATCCAAAATGAACATTATTAATATTTTGAGATAATTTTGTTATTTTTTCTTTTTAAGTGATTCAAATGAGGTGTAATATTAGACATTATACTATATATAGCAAATTATAATATAACATCATATATTATAATATAACATAATGTGTTAATTCACACTATAATGTGTTTAGCATGATATTGTATAGTTAATTTGAGCTTGCACCATCACAAATCATAAAATGTTGATTACAATGTTAAGATGATGTAATTTAAATGAATACATTATTAGGCTTTTGGTTGAAGTATTAAAGGTGTGCATATGAGAAGAAATAAGATTTGATATGAATTCCATCTCAAGGACCTGGAGGGAGATCCGCTATGGGATCATACATGCATTGGACATGATATGTGAGGTTCTATGTCGAGGGCATAGAAGAAGAAAATCTGTTGGGGATAAAATTTGAATTTGATTTGATTATATGACTTGTGGAAAGAAGATCCACTCGGGAGAAGAATCTATAATCCACTAGGGATTAAGATCGAATCAACTTTAATTTTTTTGTTTTAGTTAATTTGGAGGCATATCTACTAAAGATATGGGCTCAAGTCCAGGACGGTATGTGAACCTTCCACAAGGTGTTGTGCTATCTACTAAGAATTGGGATTTGAGTTTGATTTCATAAATTTATTTGGGGTTGTATATGCTGGAAATAAGAGCTTGGTTGGATTTCTTTGATTTAGCCTATAGTGGGGGTGTTGGTTTAAACTGGCTCTATTGGAGAGGTTAGTTTTGAATTTGATTTTGACTTTATTTATATATGATTTGGGGCTACCAAGGAGAAGGGTGTGATTTAACTCCATTGGAGAAAATAAGATTGGGTTTAGTTTAACTGATTTAATGTTAGTACCATGTGCAATGGACCCAGAAGGGGCTATATTAGCCTTAACCTACCAAAGGTTTACAAATCAATGGGATAGTCTACCACTATGGGGTAGAGCTAACCTAAGGGGTTGCCTTTTCAGAAACTGCAGGGAAGAAGGTGTAGAAGACTTACATCTTTCAAAACTTGGACCTATGATTTGGATGCACAACAATTACCAATGACAACTACCAGTGAATGTCACCGGAGAAAATAAGATTAGGTTTAATTTAATCTAATTTAATGTTAGTATATCTGTGTAATGGATCCACCGAGAAAGGGGCTATATTAGCCTTGACCTACCTAAGGTTTACAAATCCAATGGGATAGTCTACCGGCTATGGGGTAGAGCTAGCTAACCTAAGGGGTTTCCTTTCAGTGTGTAACGACTGTGCTAGGAAGAAGGTGTAGAAGACTTACATCTTTCAAAGCTTGGACCAACTGCTGGGGTGACCTGTTGGATGCACAATAAATCGAACCTGACCAATGACAACTACTGAGTGAATGTCGCTGGGGACTTTCGTCAACTCAAAAGTAGTCAGGATTAATTTAATATTAATTTCATGTGATTTGATATGGTTTATTTGGTTTAGTTTGATTTGGAAAGGGCATATCCACTAGGGATGTGAGCTCGATCAAATTTGATAGATTTAATTTATGGACCATGTGGCATGGACCCCACTTATAAGGGGCTATATGGACTTGTCCTATCATAGATTTACAAATCCAAAGAGATAGTCTACTAGCCATGGGGTAGACCTAGCCAACCTAAGGGGTTGCCTTTCAGTAAACTGCGTGGAAGAAGGCATAGTAGACTTACATCTTTTAAAATAGGGAACAACCAATGACTTGGCATATAATAAATCGAACCGACTTAGGGAGACTACTGAATGCCACTAGGGACTTATATCAACTAAAGAGTAGCGATTCCTAGGGGAGTTTTGTTGACACCGCCTAAAGATAAGATACCGCTTGGGAAAAGGACCACTAGGGTGTCCTCCTAATCCACAAAGTGAATATATATTTTGTTTATATGTTTGTGTGGACCTTGTTGGTGTGAGGGACCACACTAAGAAAGAGCTATAGGTGTTGACCTATCTCAAATTTATTGGACCAAGGGAGACTGACACCCACTGATTTGAAAAGGGAACTATCCAATCGATAGTAACCAAGTGTCTAAATGGTGTCAAAGGATGTAAACCCAATATAGTGCTGGGAGGTGCTACTATTATCTTGAGCTCGAAAAGAAATTAACTAGAAAGCATAGGACTTATATTTTCCGTGAGTGGTGTATCCTAAGGTGCGAGAACCAACCAACCTAAGGTGTATCCATCAGCATAGTGAGAACCAACCAACATAAGGTGCCCATCGGTGTCCAATGATCAATCTAAAAAGAAAACATGTTGGCTTACAACTTTCTAAGTTTAACTGATTATCAGTATAGTCTATCATTGATGGGACATATGCTATCTGACCTAAAGTGATTACTGCTGAGAAGGATTGAACTGACAAAGTAGTTAAAGAGAAGGAGCCATTAGGAGACTTATCCTAAACCAAATATACTCACCTAGTGTGCAAGAAGGCTAATCTAAGAAGAAAGCATAGCAGACTCACACGCTCTTAAACGAAGGCAACATGAGGTAGCTTACCGGCCATGCAGTAAGGCCTACCAAACTAACAAGGTGCTTGTCAGTGTATAGTGTCCAAGTAAGAAAGGAAAGAATAGCAGACTTACATCCTCCAGTAAGAAGACCACTAGACACACACCAAGTAGGGTAGCACCCAACTTTGAGTAGTATTGACTGGCACTAAGGGTGTTATCTCAACTCAGAGTAGCCTGAGACAAAAGAAGTGTTTACTTTATATGTTTGTGTGTAGTTTATATTTGTTTTGTGTCGATGAAGCATAGGATGCCACTAGGGTTCCTTACACTTACCCTAAACACATCGTGGGCACAAATAAGAATACTTTCAACCTAGAAGAGATTGAATTTGAAATGGAATTTTTTTATGATAATTATTTTCAAACATGATTTATAATATTTCTTTAAGTAGAGCCCATTGATTGGAAGCATGCCCTTGTGATTAATAAATTGATAAGATCCTCCTTGGTAGGCCTTCTCTATGTCAAAAGGGCCTTTCCAAGTGGGTACAAACTTACCTCCCATATTACAACGGGCAATAATCGGTCTCCTTAGAACTAACATAAGCTCTCCTACTTGAAAACCTCAAGGACGGACCAACTTGTTGTGAGCTTGAAACCTTTTAGGTTTGTACAACTTGAGGTTTTGGCATGCCTACAAGCATCTCTCCTCCAAACCTTCGAGCTCTTCTAACTGCAGCTTGGCATTCTGCTTTGTTGTGATCTTACTACCCACAGCTATCCTTAGTGATGAGAGTTAGACTTCTAATGGTAGAATAGATTCAGACCCATACACTAAGGAGAAAGTAGTAGACTGAGTTGGAGTTCTATATGTGGTTTGATAGGCCCATAATACTTCAACTAACTGCTCATGCCACTATCGCTTGTTATTGTCGAGTGTCTTCTTTAGAATTTGGATGGAGTTTTATTGAAGGCTAAGTTGTTTGTCCTCGGGTAGTTGATGGTAGAATATCTCCAAAATATACTGTGTCTTTGTGTAAAATTGTTGATCTTGGTGCTCTTGAATGCAGTACCATTATCAGATATAATTTATCAAGGCACTTTGAACCTATATATGATATGGTTCCTAAAAATTGAAGCACATGCTGAGTTGTGATCTCTCTGAGTAGAATCACCTTTGTCCATTTGGAAAAGTAGTCAGTAGCAACTAAGATGAACCGATGACCCTTGGAAGAAGGAGGATCAATTAGACCCACTATGTTGATACCTCAACACTCGAATGTCCATGTGGCCAATGTAGGATGTAGAATGTTGGGTGGTTGGTGTAGGACCACACCATGTATTTAGCATTGGTGGCATCGCCTAGCCGTATCCATGCAATCTCTGATCATTGATGACTAGTAGTATCCTTCTCTTAATCTTGGCTTTCATTTTCAAACCAATTGGTTGGCTCCATATAGTCTGAAAATTTCACGACGCTTCATGATTGTCTAAACAACATAACCATATATGATCAAAAGACCACCGACATAAGATACCATCCATAAGAGTGTAGGAAAGTGCTCTCTACTTCATCTAATGGGCTTAAGACTTCTCTTAATGTAGTTTGACTTTATTTAGGTAATCCATGAATGGTTGCCTCCACCCATCGCCCTTCTTGGCAATGGTAACCCCCCTTCAGGAGAGTACTTTTTGATGAGTTCAATATCAATAAGAGATATGACTTGTCTATTTTAGACCTTTATTGGTATGGACTCATTCTCCGGACATGCCAACTCCCTAGCAAGCTTAGCTAAAGCACACACTACGGCATTCTCTCCTCGAGGAATCTTATAAATGGTAACCTCTAGGATTTGGGCCATCAACTCAATGGTGTACTTGTGGTAGTGATGGAGCTGGCTTTATAACCTCATATAAAGATGACAATTAGCTAAAAAATCTCAAAGATGTTGATGTTCTAAATACTTGTAACGGATAACACCGGAAATCGAGCCTCATATTCAACTTCATTGTTGGTGCAAGGATTAGATAGGTAAGAATCCCATCAATGAGCAAGGTTAAGAGAACTATTAATACCCCTTGTTTTCCTGGAATAGTAGATTATGGTTCTTCTCCTCTTTGAGAGGAAGCCACACTATCAAAGTATATCTCTACGGAATGCTAGCATCCCCTAAGTTCATGATTTATTCATCTGGGAGATCATCACTGCAAGAGTTAGCGGAAGTGGGTGTGTGCTAAGAAATCTACATGCTTATCCTTTCAATGCATGAGGGTTACAAAGGTAATGTCAAACTTAGAGGATCATGGACCATCATGCCAATCATCTGGATAGCATCAGCTGTGTCATCGATATTGTAGTGGATTGATCCTAGAGATTAGGTTTATCTTATGAGGAAGCATGCTGTGATGTAGCTTTTGGGATGTAAAGATTAAAGCTAGGTAATGCTACTAAATGGGTGGATGATTAGCCTCATCAAGGATTAGACGATGACCGAGGTAGAGTCACATGTGGTTATAGCTAAGTGTATGAATGTTGAGTTCTCTTTCCTCTATTCAAGTGTTGATTTACATAATATTGAATGGTAATGGGTATATAGTTTGGACATCCCTGAAACACGAGGCTTTAGCTTTCCCCAACAAGGCCATTTAATTACCTCACTTCCCTAGTTTAACAATGGCAGGTACCTATTTGAGATCATTCTTATGTATTTCAAAATTATAATTTGGGTAGAGCTTTAATTCATATATATAAATGATTCAATCAAAAAATATATAATCTTTGCATGGTTTTCTTTCCCTCATTTATGTATACATACATGTGTGTCCAAAAAAAGCAAGTATATAGTCTGAACATCCCGGGAATACGAGGCTTTAGTTAGCCCCAAGGAGGTCATTTGATTACCTCACTTTCATGGTTTAACAATGACATGTACTTTCCTATATCTTCGAACATGTATATGTATATGTGATTAGTGAATGAAAATCCCATTTTAAATTAAAATTGCATGCATTCATAATTGACTAAGTGGTTGAATTAATTAGCCATATAATTTGGAGCTTACTTCCTATGTTCATGTATATGAATTTACATTTGATTGAATGGAAATGGGTATATAGTCTAAAATTCAGAATACGAGGCTTTAGCTATTCTAAGGAGGTCATTTGATTACCCCTGGTTTAATAATGGAACATGCCTATTTAATTTCATTCTTATGTCCTTTTGTTTAAGAATCTGGATAAAGTTTTAAATTAATATGTTTAAATAATTTAATCAAATAAAATATAAATTCTAAACATACACATACATTCATCATTTACGTGTGATAAAATATGTTGCATGTATAGATACACGTAAGATGAAATAATATGCATATTACATGTGATGGAAAGGAGTTATTTAATATATGACATTTGGTAGTAATTGAATTAAATTAATCTTAAGATGCCTTTCAATTTGAATAGGATTATTTAAAGTGAACCAAAACTTGGGATTAATTAAATCATTTAATAACCCATTCACTAAAGAGAACTAAATCAAATTAATATACTTTAGAAAGTGACTAAAGGTAGGGATGAAAGAGGGCAATCTCTTTTTCCTCATTATAACACTTAGTTGCTAAGTGTAATAAAAATGAAACAAAAGAAAACACAAATTAAAATTTTCAAATCAATTAAACTACTTCAAGTGAAATCAACCTTTCATGTTAAATTGAATCCTTCTACACTTAGAAAATACAACACTAATGCCAAACAAGACTTACCACACAAGCCTTAATACACACATTAGAATTAAGTCACCACTTCTAGTCTAAGTTAGGATGGTGTATGATGTGTATATTTTATTTTATGATTTATTATTTTGGATTATGTTATGGTGTATGCTTCAGAGTGGATGATAGGCCAATATTAGCCTAATCATATTTTCGCAGGGATTATTCTAAGGGATGCTTAAAAGAAATGTGAATGCTCTTTTGTGGTTGATTATATCCTTATGCATAATCCAAGTTAGGATAGCTGGGCTTAGTTACCCATGTGTAGGGTGCTAAGTCTAAATTATAAATACAACTGCTTGGGATTATATGTATATTTAGCTAACCTCTATTTTACAAGTGTAGTTACATTTACTTTTCCCACATAAATGTAAATTTTGCAATAGGAAATAGGATTAGTGCTATGGGGGATTAGGATGAGCAATGGCCAGAAGGCTTTATCCTAGGGTCAACCGTAACTCTAGATAGCTCAGACCGCCAACATGTAAATTGGCGCCTCTGGGAGTAAGTCATCATTGTTTAATGTAACTCCTAAGATGTCCTTCGAAAGTGGCATTCCTCCTCTTTAGTCTACTATGCTAAGCATATCTCTAGATCAAGTAAGGCCTTGATTAGAGATTCCCCATCTCTTTGGATAAGACAAGGGAGTCGATATGCTTAACTTATGGATACTTTCTAAGGTAAGCTGGACATTGTAATCGACTCTGGCTTGGTCCTCCACAAGCATATCCATGGGTGGAGCATCCTATGGAGGAGCTATCTACTCACTAGAACCAATGTTGCTTACCCTTATCGGAGGTGCTACCTAAGAGGTAGAGCTTTACCACGTAGGTTGACTTCAATGACTTAGAATGATGAGCTTGTGAAAGATCTACCTTCTCATCTGCATACCTATAGCTCGATGGGATCCTTGAGTCAATTGACTCCAAGTCAATCTCAAGAGGTGAACCCGATTGATTCAAAGAACGATAGTTCGACTCTGAATGAGAAAGGAAAGGATCGTAACTACTAGAGCTATTATTTTTATTTAGACTTTGAGAGCTTTCAATAAGAATAAAATCAAAAGCATCAAAAGTAGATAATATAAATGTAGAATCAGCTTTCTTCATTCATTTCATTTTGGGTGGAGGTACATGATAAAAATCAAGTAAAGTGGAGTAAGGGGTTTAGTGCCCTTATCCAGATATACAACGCCTCATCTGAAGAGGAGCTAGTAGAAGAGATGGTAGCTACAACGATGGAGGGAGTACTCAAACGATGTGTTATCGACTATCTCGCAAGTGTCGACTTGTTGTCGCTGGCTTACCCTCCGAAGGTCCTTGCAACTAGCAAACCTTCCTGGTGTTGCAACAACCGCTCTAAAGTGTGTGTGTTAATGGTTCCACTACCATCAAAGATCTTGAAGGATGGTGGCACAAACCTTAAATAAACAAAAAAACTAATAAAAAACCTAAACCTAAAAAAAATAAAGCTAAAATAAATAAAAAAATAAAACCTAAACCCTAAACTAAAAAAAAACTAAACCTAAAATAAACTAAAATAAACCTAAACCTAAACAAACAAGAAAACCTAAAAATAAACATAAAATAAAACCTAAACCTAAAAAAGATAAAACAAATAGGTGAACATAAACCTAAAAATAAAAAATAAAACCTAAACCTAAAAAATAAAATAAAAATAAAACTAAATAAAAAATAAACATAAACCTAAACCTAAACCTAAAAAATAAACTAAAATAAAATACTTAAACTAAAATAAATAAACAAAACTAAATAAAAATACAAAATTAACCTAAATAAAAATAAATAAAGTAAAATAACCTAAAATATATAAAATATAAACTAAATAAACCTAAACCTATCGGTTTACTTAGTTTTAAAAAAAACTAAACACTAAACCCTAAATACTAAACCCTAAACCCTAAACCCTAAACTCTAAACCATAAACCTAACCCTAAACTTACAATCCTATACCTACAACCCTAAACACTAAACCCTAAACATTAAACTAACCCTAAACCCTAAATCATAAACCTTAAACCCTAAACCCTAAACCTTAAAAACCCTAAACCCTAAACCCTAAACCCAAAACAAAACCTAAACCCTAAGCAACCCTAAACCCTAAAAACCTAAAACCATAAAGCCTAAACAATAAATCTTAAACCTAAACCTAAACTAAACTAACCCTAAACCTAAACTAAAATCATAAACCTAAACTAAATCCTAAACTCTAAACCCTAAACCCTAAAACCTAAACCTAAACTTAAACTAAAAATAAAACCTAAAAAAACCTAACCTAAAATAAAATAAAATAAAGCCTACTAAACCTAAAAAATAAAATAAAATAAACAAATAAAAATAAAATAAAATAAAAATAAAAACCTAGACTAAACTAAACCAAGAATAAAAAACCTAAATAAAATAAAACTAAAATAAATAAAATAAAATAAACCTAAAATAAAATAAAATAAAAACTAAAACCTAAACCAAAAAATAAACTTAAATAAAAAATCTAATAAATAAAAATAAAGCTAAACCCTAAACAAAAAAAAAACCTAAACATAAATAAAAAATAAACAAACTAAAATAAACCAAAACCTAAATTACAATAAACTAAACTAAAATAAATAAAACTTAAACCTAATCCTAAAATAAACTAAACCTAAACTAAATAAAATAAATAAACTAAAATAAAGCTAAAGCTAAACTAAAAAAATAAACCTAAACCTAAAAAATAAAATAAAATAAAACAAATAAAAAAAGAAATAAACATAAACCTAAACCTAAACCTAAAAAAAACTAAAATAGAAAACTTAAATTAAAAAATAAATAAACTAAACTAAATAAAATAAATAGTAAATAAACCTAAACCTACCATTTACTAATTTAAAAAAACCCTAAACCTAAACCTAAAACCTAAAAAAACTTAAACCCTAAATAAAACGAATCAACCTAAAACCCTAAACCTTAAACCCTAAACCCTAAACCAAAATCCTAAACACTAAACCATAAACCATAAACAAACCCTAAACCCTAAAACCTAAACCTAAAACTAAAACACTAAACCCAAAACCCTAAACCCTAAACCTAAAACCATAAGTCTAAACCTAAACCATAAACTAAACCCTAAACCCTAAAACCAAAAAACCTAAACCTAAATTAGATAAACCAAAATATAAAATAAATAAATAAAACCTAAACTAAATAAAATAAAAAATAATAAAATAAATAAAACCTAAACTAAAACCTAAACCTAAACATAAATATAAAATAAAATAACTAATAAAATAAACTAAAATAAAATAAATAAAAACCTAAACTAAAAAAAAAAATAAACCTAAGGATAAAACCTAAATAAAATAAAATTAACGAAATAAAAAAATAAAATAAACCTAAAATAAAATAAAATAAAACTAAATAAACTTAAAATATAAAAAATAAATAAAAATAAAATAAACCTAAACTAAAAAAAAAACTAAACATAAAATAAAAAAATAAATAAAATAAAATAAACCTGAACCTAAATTACAAAAAGTAAACTAAAATAAATAAAATCTAAATCTAATCCTAAAATAAACTAAACCTAAACCTAACCTAAACTAAATAAAATAAAATAAACTAAAAATAAAGCTAAACTAAAAAAAAAAAACCAAATAAACCTAAAATAAAACCTAAAAAAATAAAATAAAAAAACCTAAACATAAACCTAAACTAAAATAAAACTAAACCTAAAAAAATAAAATAAAAAATAAAACTAAAACAAAAATAAAATAAACTAAACCTAAACCTAAAAAATAAATTAAAAACTAAAACTAAAAAATAAATAAAAAATAAATAAACTAAACTAAATAAAAGTAAAATTAAATTAAATAAAAAATAAAATAAAATAAACTAAAATATATAAAATATAAACTAAACTAAAATATATCTTACTTAATTTAAAACAAATTAAACCCTAAACCCTAAATACTAAAACCCTAAACCATAAACTAAACCTAAACCTAAATCATACATAAAAAAACCATAAACCTAAAAAACTAACCCTAAACCTAAACCATAAACCTAAACCAAATCCTAACCCAAAACACCAAACCCTAAACCCTAAACTAACCCTAAACCCTAAACCCTAAACCTTAAAAAACCCTGAAAAATAAAACCCTAAACTCTAAACCTTAAACCCTAAACCCTAAACCCTAAACCCTAAACCCTAAACCCTAAAACCCAAAATAACTAAAAATAAACCCTAAACCCTAAACCTAATAACCTAAATCCTAAACCAAAATCATAAACCCTAAAACCCTAAACCCTAAACTAAACTCTAAACCTAAACCCTCAAAACTTAAAAACCTAAACCTAAAGTAAAAAAATCCTTAAAATAAAATAAATAAAAAAACCTAAATAAAATAAAATAAAATAATAAAATAAAATAAAAACCTAAGCCAAAACCTAAAAATAAAATAAAATAAACTAATTAAAATAAAATAAAATAAAATAAAATAAAAACCTAAACCAATCTAAAAAAAATAAACCTAAGAATAAAAAACCTAAATAAAATAAAAACTAAATGTAAAATAAAAATAAAATAAACCTAAAATAAAATAAAATAATAACTAAATAATAACCAAAAGTAAAAAAAATAAACTTAAAATAAAATTGATAAATAAATAAAAAATAAAACTTAAACCATAAACTAAAAAAAAACTAAACATAAAATAAAAAAATAAACAAAATAAAAAAAAAAACCTAAACCTAAATTACTATAAATTAAACAAAAATAACTAAAACTTAAACCTAATCCTAAAATAAACTAAACCTAAACTAAATAAAATAAAATAAACTAAACATAAAGCTAAAGCTAAGCTAAAAATAAAGCCTAAAAAATAAACCTAAAATAAAAACCTAAAACCTAAACCTAAAAAAATAAAATAAAAACCTAAACATAAACCTTAGAAAAATACTTAAACCTAAAAAATAAAATAAAAATAAAATAAAGAAATAAACGTAAACCTAAACCTAAACCAAAAAAAAAAAACTAAAATAAAAAACATAAACAAAAATCAATAAACTAAACTAAATAAACCTAAACCTTCCAGTTTACTTAATTTAGAAAAAAAACCCGAAACCCTATACCCTAAAACCTAAACCTTAAACCCAAAATGATAAAACTAACCCTAAACCTACAACCCTAAACCAACAACCCTAAACCCTAAGCCCTAAACACTATACCTAAAACCCTAAACCCTAAACCCTAAACCATAAAGAAACCCTAAACCCTAAAAACCTTAAACCCTAAACCCTAAAGCCTAAAGCCTAAAGCCTAAACACTAAACCGTAAACCCTAAACCCTAAACCCTAACCCTAAACCCTAAACCCTAAATCCTAAAACCATAAACCCTAAAACCCTAAACCCTAACTCTAAACTCTAAACTCTAAACCCTACAAAGTAAAAAACCTAAACCTAAACTAGATAAAACCAAAATATAAAATAAATAAATAAAACCTAAACTTAAATAAAATAAAATAATAAAATAAAAGAAAAACCTAAACTAAAACTTAAACTTAAGCCTAAATATAAAATAAAATGAACTAATAAAAACAAACTAAAATAAAATAAATAAAAACTTAAACTAAACTAAAAAAATAAACTTAAGAATAAAAACCTAAATAAAATAAAAACTAAATGTAAAATAAAAATATAATAAACCTAAAATAAAATAAAATAAAAACTAAATCAATACTTAAACCGAAAAAATAAACTTAAAATAAATTCTAAAAATAAATAAAAAGTAAAACCTAAACACTAAACTAAAAAAAACTAAACATAAAATAAAAAATAAACAAAATAAAATAAACTTGAACCTAAATTATAATAAAGTAAACTAAAATAAATAAAACCTAAATCTAATCCTAAAATAAACTATCCCTAAACCTAAACCTAAACTAAATAAAATAAAATAAACTAAAAATAAAGCTAAAGCTAAACTAAAAAATAAAACCTAAAAATAAACCTAAAATAGAAACCTAAAAATATAAAATAAAAACCTAAACATAAACCTAAAAGTAAAAAATAAAACCTGAACCTAAAAAATAAACTAAAATAAAAAACTTAAATTAAAATAAATAAACCTAAAATTAATAAACTAAACTTAAATAAAAATAAATAAAATAAAATAAAATAAAATATATAAAATATAAACTAAATAAACCTAAACCTTTTGGTTTACTTAATTTAAAAAAAGAACTAAACTCTAAACCTTAAATACTAAAAACTAAACCATAAACCCTAAACCATAAAACTAACCGTAAACCTAAAATCCTATACCTACAACCCTAAACCCTAAACCCTAAACTAACCCTAAACCCTAAACCCAAAACCCTAAACCCTAAACCATAAACCTTAAACCCTAAATCCTAACCCAAAACCCCAAACCCTAAACCTTAAACTAACATTAAACCCTAAACCCTAAACCTTAAAACCAAAACCCTAAACCCTAAACCCTAAACTAAACCTAAACCCTAAGCAACCCTAAACCCTAAAATCACTAAACCATAAAGCCTAAATAATAAACCTTAAATCCTAAACACTAAACCTTAAATCATAAACCATAAACCTTAAAACCCTAAACCCTAAACCCTAAACCCTAAACTCTAAACCCTAAACCCTAAAAACCTAAAATCCTAAACCTAAACTAGACAAAACCTAAAAAAAAAAAAAAAAAAAAACCTAAACCTAAATAAAATAAAATAAAAATGTAACCCTAAATCTAAAAATAAAATAAAATAAACTAATAAAAATAAAATAAAATAAAATAAATAAAACCTAAACTAAACTAAAAAATAAACTTAAGAATAAAAAAACCTAAAAAAAAAAAATAAAACTAAAGTAAAATAAAAAATAAACTAAACCTAAAAAAATAAAATAAAAACTAAATAAAAACCTAAACCAAAAAAATGAACTTAAAATAAAATCTAAAAATAAATAGAAAATAAAACTTAAACCCTAAACTAAAAAAATACCTAAACATAAAATAAAAAATAAACAAAATAAAATAAACCTAAACCTAAATTACTATAAACTAAACTAAAATAAATAATACTTAAACCTAATCCTAAAATAAACTAAACCTAAACTAAATAAAATAAAATAAACTAAAAATAATGCTAAAGCTAAAAGAAAAAATAAAACCTAAAAATAAACCTAAAATAAAAACCTAAAACCTAAACATTAAAAAAAATAAAAACTTAAACATAAATCTTAAAAAAACCTAAACCTAGAAAATAAAATAAAAACAAAACAAAACAAAAAATAGACATAAATCTAAACCTAAACCTAAAAAAAAAACTAAAATAAAAAACCTAAACTAAAATAAATAAACTAAATAAATCTAAACCTACCGGTTCAATTAATTTTAAAAAACCCCTAAACCCTAAAACCTAAACCTTAAACACAAAATAATAAAACTAACCCTAAAACCCCTAAAACCTAAACACTAAAAACCCTAAAGCCTAAACACTAAACCCTAAATAAAATAAAAACTAAATGTAAAACAAAAATAAAATAAACCTAAAATAAAATAAAATAAAAACTAAATAAAAACTTAAATGGAAAAAATAAACTTAAAATAAATTCTAAAAATAAATAAAAAATAAAACCTAATCCCTAAACTAAAAAAAAAATAAACATAAAATAAAAAAATAAACAAAATAAAAAAAACCTGAACATAAATTATAATAAAGTAAACTAAAATAAATAAAACCTAAATATAATCCTAAATTAAACTAAACCTAAACCTAAACCTAAACTAAATAAATAAAATAAACTAAAAATAAAGCTAAAGCTAAACTAAAAAACAAAACCTAAAAATAAACATAAAATAAAAACCTAAAAAAATAAAATAAAAACCTAAACATTAACCTAAAACTAAAAAATAAATCCTAAACCTAAAAAATAAAATAAAAATAAAACAAAAAATAAACATAAACCAAAACCTAAATCTAACAAAAAAAAACTAAGATAAAAAATATAAACTAAACTAAATAAAAATAAAAAATTAACCTAAATAAAAATAAAAAATAAATTAAATTAAATAAACCTAAACCTATCGGTTATTTAACTTTAAAAAAAACCCTAAATCTTAAACTCTATACCCTAAAACCTAAAGCTTAAACCCTAAACCATAAAACTAACTCTAAACCTACAACCCTAAACTAATAACCCTAAACCCTAAACCCTAAACCCTAAATCCTAAACCTAAAACCCTAATCCCTAACCCTAAACCCTAAACCCTAAACCATAAACTATCCTTAAACACTAAACCCTAAAACCTAAACCCTACAAACCATAAACCCTAAACCCTAAACCCTAAGCCCTAAAAACACTAAACCTTTAACTCTAAACCTTAAACCTTAAGCCTAAACCCTAAAACTTAAAACCATAAACCCTAAAACCCTAAACCCTAAACCCTAAACCCTAAACTCTAAACCATAAACCCTATAAACCTAAAAACCTAAACCTAAACTAAATAAAACCAAAATATAAAATAAATAAAGAAAACCTAAACTTAAATAAAATAAAATAGAAAGCTAAACTAAAACCTAAACCTAAACCTAAATATAAAATAAAATAATCTAATAAAAATAAACTAAAATAAAATAAATAAAAACCTAAACAAAACTAAAAATAAAATAAACCTAAGAATAAAAAACCTAAATAAAATATAAAATAAATGTAAAATAAAAAAAATAAACCTAAAATAAAATCAAATAAAAACCAAAACCTAAAAAATAAACCTTAGAATAAAACCTAAAATAAATAAAAAATAAAACCTAACCCTAAACTAAAAAAAACCTAAACATAAAATAATAAAAACAAACAAAGTAAAATAAACCTAAATCTACACTACAATAAACTAACCTAAAATAAATAAAACCTACACCTAATCCTAAAATAAACTAAACTTAAGCCTAAACCTAAACTAAATAAAATAAATTAAACTAAAAATAAAGCTAAAGCTAAACTAAAAAATAAATCCTAAAAATAAACCTAAAATAAACACATAAAACCAAAACCTAAAAAAATAAAACAAAAACTAAACTTAAACCTAAAAAAGGAAAAATAAAACCTAAACCAAAAAATAAAATAAAAATAAAACTCAAACAAAAAAATAAACCTAAACCTAAACCTAAACCTTAAAAATAAACTAAAATAAATCAACCGATAATAAATAAACTAAACTAAATAAAAATAAAAAATAAACCTAAATTAAAATTAACTAAAATAAATAAAAAGTAAACTAAATAAACTAAATAAATATAAGAAGAAATGTTGAATCCAAAAAAAAATAAATAAATAAAACCCCAAAACCCCAATCCCTAAACTAAAGCCTATACCCTAAACTTAAAGCCTAGACCCTAAGCCCTGAACGATAAATCCTAAAAACCCTAAGCCCTAAACCCTAAACCCTAAAACCGTAAACCCTACCTAAACCCTAAAACTGAAACCCTAAACCCCCAAAAAAAAACCCTAAACCCTAAACCCTAAACTAACCCTAAACCTTAAAAAGCTGAAAACCTAAACCTAAACTTAATAAAACCTAAAAATAAAATAAATAAAAAATCTAAACCAAAATAAAATAATAAAATAAAATAAAATAAAAACATAAACTAGTACCTAAACCTAGAAAGAAAATAAAATAAAAAATAAAAAAATAAATTAAAATAAAATAAATATAAACCTAAACTAAACTAAAAAATAAAACCTAAATAAAATAAAAACTAAGCTTAAAATAAAAATAAAATGAACCTAAAACAAAATAAAATAAAAACTAAATAAAAACATAAACCAAAATAATAAACCTAAAAAATTAGACATAAAAAAAAAATAAAAATATAGCCTAAACCCTAAACTAAAAAAAACTTAAACTTAAAATAAACAAAATAAAATAATCCTAAACCTAAACTAAAATAAACTAAACTAAACTAAATAAAATATAAACCTAAACCTAAAAAAATTAAACCTAAACCGTAAACTAAATTAAATAAAATAAACTAAAAATAAACCTAAACTTATACTAAAAACTAAAACCTAAAAATAAACCTAAAATAAAAACCTATAACCTAAACCTAAAAAAATAAAATAAATACCTAAGCCTAAACCTAAAAATAAAAAATAAATCCTAAACCTAAACAATAAAATGAAAATAAAACTCAACTAAAAAATAAACCTAAACCTAAACCTAAACCTAAACCTAAACTTAAAATATAAACTAAAATAATAAAACCTAAAGTAAAATAAATAAAACTTAAATAAATAAACTAAATTAAATTAAAATAAAAAATAAACATAAATAAAAATCAAATAATAAAATAAACCAAATTAAATAAAAAATAAACTAAATAAACAAAAGAAGAAATGTTGAATCTAAATTTGTTCTCTATTAAAAAAAACCAAGAACCTAAATCCTAAACTAAAATCTCAACCCTAAACCTAAAACTTAAACCCTAAACCTTAAACCCTAAAAACCCAAAACCCTAAACCCTAAACCCTAAACCCTAAACCTTAAAACCATAATCCATAAACCCAAAACCATAAAACCTAAACCCTAAACTCTAAACCCAAAAAAACCCTAAACTGTAAAGTGTAAACCCTAAACCCAAAACCCTAAAAAGCTAAAAACCTAAGCCTAAACTAAATAAAACCTAAAAAAATAAATAAATAAAATCTAAACCAAAATAAAATGAAAAAATAAATTGAAATGAAAACATAAACTAAAACCTAAACCTAAACCTAATCTTAAACCTAATAAAAAAATAAAATAAAAAATAAAAACTAAATTAAAATAAAATAAACAAGAACCTAAACTAAACTAAAAAATAAAAAACCTAGATAAAATAAAAGCTAAACCTAAAATAAAAATAAATCAACATAAAATAAAATAAAAACTAAATAAAAACCTAAATCTAAATAATAAACCTAAAAATAAATAATTAAATAAAACATAAACCCTAAACTAAAAGAAACCTAAACCTAAAAAAAATAAACCTGAACCTAAACTAAAATAAATAAAACCTAAACCTAAACGAAAAATAAACTAAATCGAAACCTAAACCTAAACTAAATAAAATAAAATAAACTAAAAAAACCTAAACTTAAACTAAAAAATAAAACATAAAAGTAAACCTAAAAGAAAAACCTAAAACCTAAACCTAAAAAAATAAAATAAAAATCTAAATCTAAAGCTAAAAATAAAAAATAAAATCGAAACGTAAAAACTAAGCTAAAAATAAACCTAAACCTAAACCTAAATATAAATAATAAACTAAAATAAAAAAAATAAACTAAAATAAATAAACCCTAAACCTCAAAACTAAAACTAACCCTAAACCTACAACCCTAAATGCTAAACCCTAAACCCTAAACCTAAAACTAACCCTAAACCTACAACTATAAACCATAAACCTAAAAAAACCCAAAAATAATAAGCTAACCCTAAACCCTAAACCCTAAACCCTAAACCCTATAAACCCTAAACTCTAAAGCCTAAACACTAAACCATAAAACCATAAACCCTAACCCTAAACCCTAAACCTTAAAACTTAAGCTCTAAAACCATAAACCCTAACCTAAACCCAAAACCCTAAACCCTAAAAACATAAAAACTTAAATTTAAACTATGTAAAACCTAAAAATCAAATAAATTAAAAAAATTAAACCTAAATAAAATAAAAGAAAAATGTCAACTAAAACATAAACCCAAAAATAAAATAAAATAAACTAATAAAAATAAACTAAAATAAAATAAATAATAACCTAAACGAAACTAAAAAATAAAATAAATGTAAGAATAAATAACATAAATAAAATAAAAACTAAACATAAATTAAAAATAAAATAAACCTAAAATAAAATAAAATAAAAACTAAATAAAAAACAATCCCTAAATCTAACCCAAAACTTACAACACTAAACCTACAACCCTAAACCCTAAACCCTAGAAAACCCTAAACCCTAAACAAAAACTTGAACCCTAAACCTAAAACATAAATATACCCTAAACCCTAATTCTAAACCCTAAACCTACAACCTTATACTTTTAAAAAAAATACCTTAGATCAACACTATCAATTATATTGCAATCATTAATTACTTCAATAGAAAGTGCTTCAAATTATAAACCTTAAATCCTAAACCCTAAACCCTTAAACCCTAAACCCCAAAACCCAAACCCTAAACCCTAAACCCTAAACCCTAAAACCTAAAATCTTAAACCTAAACTATGTAAAACATAAAAATAAAATAAATCTAAAAGCCTAAACCTAAATAAATAAAATAAAAAAGTAAAATAAAAACATAAACTAAAACTTCAACCTAAACCTAAAAATAAAAGAAAATAAACTAACAAAAAAAACTAAAATAAAATAAATAAAAACCTAAACTAAAATAAAAAATAAACCAAAGAATAAAAAGCTTAAATAAATTTAAAACAAAATATAAAATTAAAATAAAATAAACTTAAAATAAAATAAAATAAAATAAAAACTAAATAAAAACCTAAACATAAAACTAACCCTAAACATACAACACTAAACCTACAACCCTAAACCCTAAACCCTAAAAAGCCTGAAACTTTAAACCCTAAACCAAAACCAAAACCCTAAACCTTAAACCTAAACCTTAAACCCTAAACCCTAAACCCTAAACCCTAAACCCTAAACCATAAACCTACAACCGTATACTTTAAAAAAAAATACATTGGATGGTATCAATTATCAATTATATTGAAATCATTCAATACATCTTAAATAAAGTTCTTGAAATTATAAACCCTAAAACCCTAAACCCTAAAACCCTAAATGATAAAGCCTAAACACTAAACCCTAAACCCTAAAGCCAAACCCTAAAACTTAAACACTAAATCCTAAACCCTAAAACCTAAAAAAATAAAATAAAAATAAAACTCAATTAAAAAATAAACCTAAACCTAAAAATAAACTAGATAAAAAAAACCTAAAACTAAGAAAAATAAAAATAAACATAAATAAAAATTAAAATAAAAATAAATAAAAAAATAAATAAAATAAACTAAATAAACTTAAACCTAACAATTTACTTAATTTAAAAAAAAAACCCCTAAACCATTAACCTTAAATCTGAAACCCTAAACCCTAAACCCTAAATCATAAACTCTAAAACCCTAAACCCTAAAACCCTAAATCCAAAACCCTAAACATATATAAAATAAATAAAACCTAAACCTTAAACTAAAAAAAAATATAAAACTAAAATAAACAAAATAAAATAAACCTAAACCTAAACTAAAATAAATAAAACCTACAACCCTAAACTCCAAACCGTAAAAAGCCCTAAACCCTAAACCATAAACTAAAACTTGAACCCTAAACCTAAAACCTAAACCCTAAACCTTATACCCCAAACCCTAAACCTAAACCTAAACCTAAATATAAATAATAAACTAAAATAAAAAAAATAAACTAAAATAAATAAACCCTAAACCTGAAAACTAAAAACTAACCCTAAACCTACAACCCTAAATGCTAAACCCTAAACCCTAAACCTAAAAACTAACCCTAAACCTACAACCATAAACCCTAAACCCAAAACCCAAAATAATAAGCTAACCCTAAACCCTAAACCCTAAACCCTAAACCCTATAAACCCTAAACCCTAAAGCCTAAACACTAAACCATAAAACCATAAACCCTAACCCTAAACCCTAAACCTTAAAACTTTAAGCCCTAAAAACCATAAACCCTAACCTAAACCCAAAACCCTAAACCCTAAAAACATAAAAACTTAAATTTAAACTATGTAAAACCTAAAAATCAAATAAATTAAAAAAATTAAACCTAAATAAAATAAAAGAAAAATGTCAACTAAAACATAAACCCAAAAATAAAATAAAATAAACTAATAAAAATAAACTAAAATAAAATAAATAATAACCTAAACGAAACTAAAAAATAAAATAAATGTAATAAATAAATATAAATAAAATAAAACTAAACATAAATTAAAAATAAAATAAACCTAAAATAAAATAAAATAAAACTAAATAAAAAACAATCCCTAAATCTAACCCAAAACTTACAACACTAAACCTACAACCCTAAACCCTAAACCCTAGAAAACCCTAAACCCTAAACAAAAACTTGAACCCTAAACCTAAAACATAAATCCTATACCCTAAACCCTAGACCCTAAACCCTAAACCTACAACCTTATACTTTTAAAAAAAATACCTTAGACCGTATCAATTATCAATTATATTGCAATCATTAATTACTTCATAAATAGGAAAGTGCTTCAAATTATAAACCTTAAATCCTAAACCCTAAACCCTAAAACCCTAAACCCCAAAACCCAAAACCCTAAACCCTAAACCCTAAACCCTAAAAACCTAAAATCTTAAACCTAAACTATGTAAAACATAAAAATAAAATAAATCTAAAAGCCTAAACCTAAATAAAATAAAATAAAAAGTAAAATAAAAACATAAACTAAAACTTCAACCTAAACCTAAAAATAAAAGAAAATAAACTAACAAAAAAAACTAAAATAAAATAAATAAAAACCTAAACTAAAATAAAAAATAAACCAAAGAATAAAAGCTTAAATAAATTTTTAAAACAAAATATAAAATTAAAATAAAATAAACTTAAAATAAAATAAAATAAAATAAAACTAAATAAAAACCTAAACATAAAATAACCCTAAACATACAACACTAAACCTACAACCCTAAACCCTAAACCCTAAAAAAAAGCACGAGAACTTTAAACCCCAACCAAAACCAAAACCCTAAACCTTAAACCTAAACCTAAACCCTAAACCCTAAACCCTAAACCCTAAACCATAAACCTACAACCGTATACTTTAAAAAAAAATACATTGGATGGTATCAATTATCAATTATATTGAAATCATTCAATACATCTTAAATAGGTAAGTTCTTGAAATTATAAACCCTAAACCCTAAACCCTAAAAACCCTAAATGATAAAGCCTAAACACTAAACCCTAAACCCTAAAGCCAAACCCTAAAACTTAAACACTAAATCCCTAAACCCTAAAAACCTAAAAAATAAAATAAAAATAAAACTCAATTAAAAAATAAACCTAAACCTAAAAAATAAACTAAGATAAAAAACCTAAAACTAAGAAAAAATAAAAAATAA
This sequence comes from Cymbidium sinense, assembly GCA_021442155.1. Taxonomy (NCBI): domain Eukaryota; kingdom Viridiplantae; phylum Streptophyta; class Magnoliopsida; order Asparagales; family Orchidaceae; genus Cymbidium; species Cymbidium sinense. The sequence goes on along the minus strand of CM038214.1, from coordinate 216,886,044 downwards.
ACATAAATAAAAATTAAAATAAAAATAAATAAAAAAATAAATAAAATAAACTAAATAAACTTAAACCTAATTTACTTAATTTAAAAAAAACCCCAAACCATTAACCTAAATCAAACCCTAAACCCTAAAACCCTAAATCATAAACTCTAAAACCCTAAACCCTAAAACCCTAAATCCAAAACCCTAAACATATATAAAATAAATAAAACCTAAACCTTAAACTAAAAAAAATATAAAACTAAAATAAACAAAATAAAATAAACCTAAACCTAAACTAAAATAAAATAAAACCTACAACCCTAAACTCCAAAGTAAAGTAAAACCCTAAACCATAAACTAAAACTTGAACCCTAACTAACCTAAAAACCTAAACCTTATACCCTAAACCCTAAACTTACAACCCTATACTTAAAAAAAGTACAATCGATAGTATCAATTATCAATTATATTAAGATCATTCAATACTTCCTAAATAGTTAAGTCAAATTATAAACCTTACACTACCGTGACCCTAAACCCTAAATTAAAATGCTTAAACCCAAAAAACTAAACCCTCCACCCCACCTACCCACCACTACCCTAAACCTTAAACCCTAAAGCATATATGCTCTAAACCCTAAACCCTAACCACACCCTAAAGCCAAACACTAAATCCATAAACCACTGGACCCTAAACTTCTTGAAACCCTAAACCACCTAAACCAAACCCTCACCCTAAAACCCTAAACCATAAACCATAAACTTTGAAACCTAAAAACCTAAAAACTTAAACCAAAACTAAGTAACACTTAAAAATAAAATAAATAAAAAAACCTAAACCCAAATAAAATAAAAAATTAAAATAAAATAAAAATGTAAATTAAAACCTAAACCTAAATGTAAAAATAAAATAAAATAAACTAATAAATAAATAAATTAAAATAAATAATAAAACTAAACTAAAATAAAATAAAATAAACCTAAGAATAAAAACCTAAACTCTACAACCCTAAACCCTCCCTAAACTAAACAACCCTAAACCCTAAACCTACAACCCTATACTTTAAAAAAAAATACATTGGACGATATCAATTATTAGTTATATTGAAATCATTCAATTCTTCCTAAATAGGTAAGTGCTTCAAATTATAAACCCTAACCACTAAACCCTAAACCTAGAGCCCTAAAAACCCTAAACTATAAACCCTAAACACTAAACTATAAACCCTACACCCTAACCTAAACTCTAAACACTAAATACCTAAACCTTAAAACCCTAAAACCTAAACCCTAAATCATAAAAACTTAAAAAATAAAATAAAAATAAAACTAAACTAAAGAGTAAACCTAAACCTAAAAAAAATAAACTAAATTAAAAAACCTAAACTAAAATAAATAAACCTAAAATAACTAAATTAAATTAAGCAAAAAATAAAAAATAAAGCTAAATAAAAATAAAAATAAAATAAACTAAAATAAAGAAAATAAACTAAATAAACTTAAACCTACTAGTTTTCTTAATTAAAAAACCCCATAAACCCTTAACTGTAAATCCTAAACCCTAAACCCTAAACCCTAAACCCTAAACCCTAAAATCCTAAACCCTAAACCCTAAACCCTAAACCCTAAAAATAAAACCTAAAAATAAATAAAAAAAATAAAACCTAAACCCTAAACTAAAAAAAAACCTAGAACTAAAATAAATAAAATAAAATAAACCTAAACCTAAACTAAACTAAACTAAACTAAACTAAAATAAATAAAACCTAAACCTAAAAGAAACAAAACCTAAACCCAAACTAAATAAAATAAAATAAACTAAAAATAAACCTAAACCTAAACTAAAAAAATTAAACCTAAAAACAAACCTAAAATAAATACCTAAAACCTAAACCTAAAAAATAAAATAAAATCCTAAACCTAACCCTAAAATTAAAAAAAATAAATCCTAAAGCTAAGAATTAAAATAAAAATAAAACTCAACTAAAAATAAACCTAAACCAATGCCTAAACCTAAAAAATAAACTAAAATAAATAAACCTAAAATAATAAACTTAACAAAATAAAAAAATTAAATATAAATCAAAATTAAAATAAAATAAACAAAAATAAATAAAAATTAAACTAAATAAATAAAAGAAGAAATGTTAAATCTAAAATTGTTCTCTAGTTAAAAAAAACCAAACCACAAACCCTAAACTAACGACCACTAAACCTAAACCTAAAATCCTAAACCTAAACCATACTACTAAACCTAAACCATAAAAACTCTAAGCCCTAAACCCTAAATGCTAAACCCTAAAACTCTAAACCCTAAACCCTAAACCGTAAAACCTAAACCCTAAACCCTAAACCCTAAAACAAACAAAAAACCCTAAACCCTAAAATCTAAATCCCAACACCTAAACCTTAAACCCTAAACCCTAAATAAACCCTAAACCTTAAACCCTAAAAAGCTAAAAACCTAAACTTAAATTAAACAAACCTAAAAATAAAATAAATAAAAAATCTAAACCAAAATAAAATAAAAACATAAACTAAAACCTAAACCTAAACCTAAACCTAAAAAAGAAAATAAAATAAAAATAAAAACTAAACTAAAATTAAATAAAGAAAAACCTAAACTAAACTAAAAAAATTGAAAACCTAAATAAAATAAAAATTAAACTTAAAATAAAATAAAATAAGCCTAAACTAAAAGAAACTTAAAACTAAATAAAAACCTAAACCTAAAAATAAATAAAAAATAAAACCTAAACCCTAAACTAAAAATAAAAAACCTAACCTCTAAACAAAAAAAAATACATAAACTTAAAATAAAAATAAAATAAAACTAAACCTAAACTAAAATAAATAAAACCTTAAGCTAAACCTAAACTAAATAAAATAAAATAAAATAAAAATAAATCTAAACCTAAACTAAATAATAAAAAATAAAAATAAACCAAAAAGAAAAACCTAAAACCTAAACCTCATGCTAAAAATAAAAAATAAAAATAAAACTTAAAAAATAAGATAAAATTAAAACTAAATTAAAAAATAAACCTAAACCTAAACCCAAACCTAGAAAATAAACTACAATAAAAAACATAAACTAAAATAAATAAACCTAAAATAAACAAACTCAACTAAATAGAAATAAAAATAAACCTAAATCAAAATAAAAAATAAAAATCCATAAAAAAAAGAATGAACTAAATAATCCTAAACCATGAGTTTACTAATTTAAAAAGAAAATCCTAACTTTAAACCCTAAACCTAGGAAACCCAAAACCTACAACCCTAAACCCTAAACCCTAAAACCATGACCCTAAACCACTAAACCCCACTAAACTAAACCTAAACCTACCCCAAACCCTTACTGAGCCACCCCACCACCCCAAACCACCACCCACTAAATCCCATGTGCCCTAAATCCAGACACATAAACTGATTCTCTAAATAAACCTAAAAATAAAATAAATAAATAAACTAAACCTAAATAAAATAAAATAAAACCTAAACTAAACCTAAACCAAAATATAAACCTAAACCTAAATCGAGAACCTAAAAAAAAATAAAATAAAAATAAAATAATAAACTAAAATAAAATAAAAACTAAACTAAACTAAAATAAAATATACCTAAAAATAAAAACATAAATAAAATAAAACTAAATGTAAAATAAAGAAAATAAACCTAAAATAAAATAAAATATAAAAACTAAATAAAACCTAAAGCTAAAAATAATCCAAAAATAAAACCTAAAAATAAATAAAAATAAAACCTAAACCTAATAAAAAATAAGATAAACCTAAATCTAAACTAAAATAAACTAACCTAAGAAAAATAGAATCTAAACCTAAACATAAATTTAATTATACCTAAACCCTAAATTAAATAAAATAAATTACAATAAAAATAAACCTAAACTAAAAAATAAAACCTTAAAATTAACCTAAAATAAAAACCTAAAACCTAAACCTAAAAAAGTAAAATAAAAACCTATACCTATACCTAAAAATAAAAACTAAAACCTATACCTAAAAAAAACTTAAATTTAAAAATTAAAAATAAAAATAGAACTAAACTAAATAAATAAATATAAACCTAAACCTAAACCTAAAAATAAACTAAAACCACAAACCTGAACTAAAATAAATAAACCTAAAATAATTAAATAAAAATAAAAAATAAAATAAACTAAAATAAAATAAATAAATAAACCTAAACCTACCGTTTACTTAATTAAAAAAATTATATCCTAAACCATAAATCCTAAACCCTAAACCCTAAACCCTGAACCTTAAAACTAACCCTAAATATAAACTAAATAAAACCTAAAAATAAAATAAATACATAAATAAACCTAAACCTAAATAAAATAAAATAAAAACCTAAACTAAAACCTAAACCAAAATCTAAACCTAAACCTAAATCAAAACCTAAAAATAAAATAAAATAAAAATAAAAACTAAACTAAAATAAAATAAATAAAACTAAACTAAACTAAAAATAAAATAGACCTAATAATAAAAAACATAAATAAAATAAAAACTAAATGTAAAATAAAGAAAATAAACCTAAAATAAAATAAAATAAAAACTAAATAAAAACCTAAAGCTAAAAAATAATCCTAAAAATAAAACCTAAAAATAAATAAAAAATAAAACCTAAACCTAAAATAAAATGAAATAAGATAAACCTAAACTAAAATAAACTAACCTAAGAAAATAGAATCTAAACTAAACATAAATTTAACTAAACCTAAACCCAAAATTAAATAAAATAAATTACAATAAAAATAAACCTAAACTAAAAAATTAAACCTTAAAATTAACCTAAAATAAAAAACCTAAAACCTAAACCTAAAAGTAAAATAAAACCACTACTACCTAAAATAAAAACTAAAACCTATACTAAAAAAACTTAAATTTAAAATTAAAAATAAAATAACTAAACTAAATAAATAAATATATAAACTAAACCTAAAAATAAACTAAAACCACAAACCAACTAAAATAAATAAACCTAAAATAATTAAATAAAATAAAAATAAAATAAACTAAAATAAAATAAATAAATAAACCTAAACTTACCGTTTACTTAATTAAAAAAATTATACCCTAAACCATAAATCCTAAACCCTAAACCCTAAACAGACTAACCCTAAATCTAAACTAAATAAAACCTAAAAATAAAATAAATAAATAAATAAACCTAAACCTAAATAAAATAAAATAAAAACCTAAACTAAAACCTAAACCAAAATCTAAACCTAAACCTAAATCGAAACCTAAAAATAAAACAAAATAAAAATAAAAACTAAACTAAAATAAAATAAATAAAAAACTAAACTAAACTAAAAATAAAATAGACCTAATAATAAAAAAACATAAATAAAATAAAAACTAAATGTAAAATAAAGAAAATTAACCTAAAATAAAATAAAATAAAGACTAAATAAAAACCTAAAGCTAAAAAATAATCCTAAAAATAAAACCTAAAAATAAATAAAAAATAAAACCTAAACCTAAAATAAGCAAAATAAGATAAACCTAAACCTAAACTAAAATAAACTAACCTAAGAAAAATAGAATCTAAACCTAAACATAAATTTAACTAAACCTAAACCCAAAATTAAATAAAATAAATTACAATAAAATAAACCTAAACTAAAAATAAAACCTTAAAATTAACCTAAAATAAAACCTAAAACCTAAACCTAAAAAGTAAAAAAATAAAACCTATACCTATGCACAAAAATAAAACTAAAACCTATACCTAAAAAAAAACTTAAACTAAAATAAAAATAAAAATAGCACTAAACTAAATAAATAAATATAAACCTAAACCTAAAAATAAACTAAAACCACAAACTTGAACTAAAATAAATAAACCTAAAATAAATAAAATAATTAAATAAAAATACAAAATAAAATATACTAAAATAAAAAAATAAATAAACCTAAACCTACCGTTTACTTAATTAAAAGAAACTATACCTTAAACCATAAATCTTAAACCCTAAACCCTAAATCTCAAAAATGTTAAACCCTAAACCCTAAACACTTCAAATTAAACCCTAAACTAAATAAAATAAAATAAACTAAAAAATAAACTAAACTAAAAAAATAAAACCTAAAAATAAACAAAAAATACCTAAAAATAAAATAAAAACCTAAACATAAAATAAAATAAAAATTGAAACCTAAAATTAAATAAAATTAAACTAAACCCAAACCCTAAAACCTGGCCTAAACCCTAAACCTACAACACCCCCCCAACCCTAACTCTAAACCCTAAACTGAGCCTAAACCCTAAACCACTAGGCAAAACTAAACTACCACAACCTCTGACCTAAATCCTAAACCCTACCCTAAAACCATAAACCCTAAAACCTAAAACCTAAACCTAAACTAAATAAAATTGAAAATAAAATAAATAATAAGACCTAAACATAAATAAAATAAAATAAATAAAATAAAATAAAAATCTAAACTAAATCTTAAACCAAAATTTAAACCTAAACCTAAACCTAAAAATAAAAATAAAATAAAAAAGAAAAAGTAATCTAAACTAAAAAATAAAATAGACCTAAAAATAGAAAACCTTAGGAAAATAAAAACAAAATGTAAAATAAAAATAAAATACACCTAAAATATAATATAAAATAAAAACTCAAACCTAAAAAGTAAAGGTAAAAATAAAACCTATAAAGAAATAAAATAGAACATAATCCCTAAACTAAAAAAAAGCTAAACCTAAAATAAACAAAATAAAAGAAACCTAAACCTAAACTAAAATAAACTAAACTAAAATAAATAGAACCAAAACCTAAACCCTAAACTAAATAATATAAATAGACTAAAACAAACCTAAACTAAAAAATAAAACCTAAAAATAAACCTAAAACATAAACCTAAAAAAGTAAAATAAAAACCTAAGCCAAAACCTAAAAGTAAAATAAAAACCTAAACCTAAACCTAAAAATTAAAATAAAAATAAAAATAAACTAAAAAAAAATAAACATAAACATAAACCGACACAAAAGAACTATAATAAATAAACTAAAATAAATAAACTAAACTAAATAAAAAAATAAAAACTAATCTAAATAAAATTAAAATAAAATAAACTAAAATAAAAAAAAATAAACTAAATAAACTAAACTTACCATGATTAAAAGATGAGCTTTACCCTAACACTAAACCCTAAACCACTAAACCCTAAACCACAAACCAAAACTAAAGCTGAGCACTAAACCCTGAGCCACTAAACCATAAACCCTAAACCCTAATCCTAAACCCTAAACACTAAGACCATGATCCCACAACCCTGAGCCACTAAACCCTAAATCCTAAGCCCTAACCATAAAGCTTAAAACTTGCACTGTAAAATTAGGCTTAAAAAAACATAAATAAAAAAACTTAAACCTAAATAGATAAAATAAAAGAAAATAAAAAATGTGAGCTAAATTGAGCCTAGGCTAAAAAAATTAAACTAATAAAGATAAACTAAAATAAAGATAAATAATAACCTAGGCTAAAAAAAGATAAAATAATCCTGGAACAAAAATACTAAATAAAATAAAACTAAGCGTGAAGATAAAATAAAATTAAAAACTAAATAAAACCTAAACCTAAACTAACCCTAGGCCTACTGACACTAAACCTGACTCTAAACCCTAAATCCTGACCTAAACCCTAAACCCTAGGCTACACCTATGCTTAAAAAAAATGCGTTAGATTATTGTCATCGATTATGTTGAAATCATTAAATGCTTCCTAAATGAAGTGGAGTGCTCCATAGGCCCCAGACCCTAAAGCCTAAAACCCACAAATCCTAAAGGCCTAAACACTAGGCCCTCGGCCTTAAATCCTACCTACCCAAACCCTAAAATGCTAAAGACCACATGGCAGGGACCATAGGCCATAACCTGAAATACGAAAAACTTACACTGACTAAGTAAAACCTAAAAATAAAATAAATAAGAAACCTAAATAAAATAAAATAAAATAAAATAAAATGTAAACAAAGAAACTAAACACAAGAAATAAAATAAAATAAACCATTTAAATAAAATAAACTAAAATAAATAATAACCTAAATAAAACTAAATAAAATAAAATAAACCTAAGAATAAATAACCTAAATAAATAAAAGAGGGGCGTGATTAAAATAAAATAAACCTAAAATAAAATAAAATAAAACTAAATAAAACTTAAACATAAAACTAACCACACCTGCACTAAACCTGCACACTGACTACAACCCTAAACCCTGACCCCAAGCCACGCCTACTTTTAAGGCTTGGACCTAGGCACAACTGAGCCCTAAACCCCAAGCCCTAAACACTAAACAGACCTATGACACCTAAACCCTGGGCCACTAAATAATAAACTAAACCTTAAAAGCGTTGGATGGTGTCATTATCATTATGTTGATCATTCAGTGCTTCCTAAAATGTAAGTTAGCTTCCAGGTTATAAAGCCTGAGCCCTAGGCCACCCTACTCTAAATGCTGATGCTTAATCCCTAAACTTAGGCCTAACTAGCCAGGCCCTACCTGAGCCACAACCCACCAGGCCACTGCAGGCACAAAGGCCCACAGGCCCTGAGCTGAGCTTAATCCTAGGCCAACCACAAAACTGATCACTGAGGCTGAGCCTGAGCCACTGAAGGCTCGCCCTACCACTGACCCCAAGGCCTGGGCCAGCCCAGGCCACAGGCCACTGAACATAAACCCACAAGATCAAATCCTACACAGATCTTAGGCGTGATTAAGTAAACCTATTAAAATAAATAACTTAAACCTAAATAAAATAATAAAATAAAATAAAATAAAAATGTGAACTAAAACATTAACCTAAACCTAAAAATAAAATAAACTAAACTAATAAAAATAGACTGAAATAAAATAAATAATAACCTAAACTAAACTAAATAAAATAAAATAATCTTAAGAATAAAAAACCTAAATAAAATAAAAACTAAACATAAAATTAAACTAAAATAAGCCTAAAATAAAATTAAATAAAAACTAAATAAAAACATAAACCTAAAGTGACCCTAAACCAGCAACCTCACACTGACCTAAACCACAAGGCACCTTGCCTACCAGGCTAACTTGGGGCAGTGAGCACAAGGAACCCTAAATGAGTGCTAGGCACTACCTCTATGCATAAAAGTACATTGGATGGGTTATCAGTTATCATTATGTTGAAATCATTCCATGCTTCCTAAATGGGTGGGATGGCTGATTATAAACACTAAACCTGACCTACCCCAAAACCTAAATTCTAAATGCTACCCTAATACCTGAGCCACTCTGACCCTGAGCCCCCAGGCCTGGGCCTGCTGCCTGAGTCTCCCCAGGCCCACAGGCTCTGGGCCACTGAGCCTCAGCCACTCCCTGAGCCACGAGAGGCCCTGGGCCACTGAGCCTAGGCTCCTGAAACTGAAACCAGGCAATGACCCTTCACCTAGCTTGAGCCATAAAACTGAGCTATGTAAGACTGAATAAAGATAAAAAAAAAAACGTTAACCTAAATATAATAAAAATAAAATAAAATAAAAATGTGAACTAAAACACATACCTAAACCTAAAATTAAATAAAATAAACTAATAAAATAAACTAAAATAAAGATAAATAATAAACTAAAATAAAAAATAAAATAAACTGAGAATAAAACAACCCAACAACAACCCTAAACCTTACCTTAAAAAAATCTGAACTAAGGCACGGACCACAAGGCTAAAACCTAAACTCTAGGCAACCTAAACCCTAAAATACGGACCTGAGCCACTGAAAACTTACAATATGCTTTAAAAAAAACATTGGGCGGTGTCATTATCAGTTATGTTGAAATCATTCAACACTTCATAAAATGGGTAAAATTAAATTATACCCCAAATCTAAACCATAAACCTACCATAAAGCCTAAACCCCACCACTAAAGCCAAAACCCTAAAGCCACTAACCAACTCTAAACATCCCACTAAACCTTAAAACCCTAAACCACAAAAAAAATAAAATAAAATGAAACTCTAAAATAAAGCTAAACCTAAAAATTAACTAAAATAAATAAACTTAAAAAAAAATAAACTAAATTAAGTAAAATAAAAATAAACCTAAATAAAATAAAAATAAAATAAAGAGAAAGAAATAAAATAAACTAAAATAAACTAAATAAGCCAAACCAAATAATTTACTTAATTTTAAAAAAAAAAAACCATAACCCTAAACCCTAAACCCTCAAACCCTAAACCCTAAAAATCAAACCTAAAAATAAATAAAAATAAAACCTAAACCCAAAATTAAAAAAAAAGTACTTAAAACTAAAATAAACAAAATTAAATTAGCCTAAACCTAAACTAAAATAAATTAAATCTAAACCTAAAATAAACTAAACCTAAACACAATCTAAATAAAATAAAATAAACTAAAAATAAACCTAAACCTAAACTGAAAAATAAAACCTAAAAGTATACCTCAAATAAAAACTTAAAACCTAAACCTAAAAAAAATAAAATAAAAACAAAAACCTAAACCTAAAATTAAAAAAATTAATCCTAAACCTAAAAAATGAAATAAAAATAAAATTCAACTAAAAAATAAACCTAAAGCTAAACCTAAACCTAAAAAATAAACTAAAATAAAAATCCTAAACTAAAATAAATAAACTAAACTAAATAAAAAATAAACACAAATAAAAATAAAAAATAAATTAAATTAAAATAAATAAATAATAAACTAAATAAACAAAACAAGAAATGTTAAATCTGAATTTGTTCTCTATTGAAAAAACCAAAAACCCTAAACCCTAAACTCTAAACCCCAAAACTTAAATCCTAAAGCCTAAACCCTAAATAAACCCTAAACCCTAAAAAATGAAAACCTAAACCTAAACTAAATAAAACCTAAAAATAAAATAAATAGAAAATCTATTAAAAAAATAATAATAATATAAAATAAAATAAAAACATAAGCTAAAACCTAAACCTAAACCTATACCTAAAAAGAAAATAAAAAAAAAAGAAACCAAACTAAAATAAAATAATTAAAAACCTAAACTAAAATAAAAAATTAAAAACCTAAATAAAATTAAAACTGAACCTAAAATAAAATGAAATAAACCTAAACTAAAATAAAATAAACCTAAAAAAAATGAAATAAAAACTAAATAAAAACCTAAACCTAAAATAAATAAAAAATAATACCTAAACCCTAAACTAAAAAGAAAACCTAAACCCCTAAAGTATAAAAAATCCTAAGCTTAAAATAAAAATAAAATAAACCTAAACTAAACTAAACTAAAATAAATAAAACCTAAACCTAATCTAAATAAAATAAAATAAACTAAAAAAAAACCTAAACCTAAACTATAAAATAAAACCTAAAAATAAACCTTAAAGAAAAACCAAAAACCTAAACCTAAACCTAAAGAAATAAAATAAAAACCTAAACCTAAACCTAAAAATAAAAAATTTAATTAAATTAAAACTAAATTAAAAAATAAACCTAAACCTAAACCAAAAAAATAAACTAAAATAAAATACATAAAATAAAATAAATAAACCTAAAATAAATGAACTAAACTAAATAAAAATAAACCTAAATCAAAATAAAAAATTTTAAAAAACTATAATAAAAAGATAAACTAAATAATCCTAAACCAACAATTTTTCTTAATTTAAAAAAAAAACTAACCTTAAACCCTAAACTCTAAACCCTAAACCTACAACCCTAAACCCTAAACCCTAAACCTTAAAACCCTAAACCCTAAACCCTAAACCACTGACCCTAAACCCTAGCAGTGAGCCTTAAATCCTAAACACTAAATGCTAAAACAACACTAAACCCTAAACTCCAAACCCACCTTAAACCATATGCCCTATGCCTAAATCCTGGAACCAAAACCTAAATCTAAATAAAAAAACGAACATAAATAAGATAAAATAAAAACCTAAACTAAAATCTAAACCTAAACCTAAACCGCAACCTAAAAAAAACTAAACTAAAATAAAATAAATAAAAACCTAAACTAAACTAAAAATAAAATAAACCCAAAATTAGAAAACATAAATAAAATAAATACTAAACATAAAGTAAAATTAAAATAAACCTAAAATAAAATAAAAATTAATAAATAAAAACCTAAACCTAAAAAATAAACTTAAAAATAAATAAAAAAATCAAACCTAAACCTATACCTAAAATAAACAAAATAAATTAAACCTAAACCTAAACTAGAATAAATTAAACTAAAAAAAAGTAGAACCTAAACCTAAACCTAAAATAAACTAAACCTAAACCCTAAACTAAATAAAATAATATGAACTAAAAATAAACCTAAACTAAAAAATAAAACATAAAATAAACCTAAAATAAAACTTAAAACATAAACCTAAAATAAAATAAAACCTAAAATAACTAAAATAAAAAATAAAACCTAAACCTAAAAAATAAAAATAAAAATAAAACTAAACTAAATAAATAAATATAAACCTAAACCTTAACCTAAAAAATAAACTAAAATAAAAATCCTAAACTAATATAAATAAACTAAACTAAATAAAAAAAATAAAAATAAAATAAACTACAATAAATAAAAAATAAACTAAATAAACCTAAAGTTGTCGATTTACTTAATTAAAAAATCCTAAACCCTAAATCATAAACCATAAACCCTAAACTCTAAAACTAACCCTAAATCCTAAACCATAAGCAAACCCTAAACCCCAAAAATGCTAAACCCTAAAGCCTAAACAGTAAACCCTACACCCTTAACTAAATAAAATAAAATAAACTAAAAATAAAGCTAAACCTAAACTAAAAAATAAAACCTAAAAACAAACCTAAAAGAAAAACATATAATATAAACCTAAAAAATTAAAATAAAACCTAAACCCGAACCAAAAAATAAAAAATAAAATTGAAATCTAAAAAATTAAATTAAATTAAAACTAAACCTTAACCCTAAACAAAAACCCTAAAACTAACCCTAAACCCTAAACTCTAAACCCTAAACCCTAAACCCTCAACCATAAACCCTCCCTAAATAAACTCTAAAACCTTAAACCCTAAACATGCACAGACCCTAACTGACACTGCCACAAACCCCCAGGCCCCAAACCCTAAACCCCACAAACCCTGAACCCTAAAACCTAAAACCTGAGCTAAAATAAATAAAACCTAAAAATAAAATAAATAAATAAATCTAAACATAAATATAATAAAATATTTAAAATAAAATAAAAAACTAAACTTAAACCTAGACCTAAACCTAAACCTAAACTAAGAAATAAAAATAAAATCAAAAATAAAAACTAAACTAAACTAAAAAATAAAATAAACCTAAAAATAAAACCAAAGGAAAATAAAACAAAACATAAAATAAAAAATAAAATATACCTAAAATAAAATAAAATAAAAACTAAATAAAACCAATACCTAAATAACTCCAAACCTACTCAACCTCTCTCTAAACCACTAAACTATAAGCCCTAAAAATCCCTAAACCCTAAACCTTAAACCCAAAATCCTAAACCCTAAACCATAAACCCTAAACCATAAACCATAAACTCTAATCCCTAAACACTAAACCCTAAACCCTAAAAACCTAAAAAATAAAATAGAAATAAAACTCAACCAAAAAATAAACCTAAATTTAAAAAAAATAAGCTAAAATAAAAAATCTAAACTAAAATAAATAAACCTGAAATAGCTAAACAAAACAAAATAAAAATAGGAAATAAACCTAAATAAAAATAAAAATAAACTAAACTGAAATAAATAAAAAATAAACATAGTAAACTAAATCAACCCAAACCTATCGATTTACTTAATTTTAAAACAAAACACTTAAACCCTAAATCATAAACCCTAAACCCTAAATCCTAGACCCTAAACCATAAACCCTATAACTAACTGAAAACCCTAAACCTTAAACTTATCACACTAACCCTACAACCCTAAAGCCTAAACCCTGAACACTAAACCCTAAACCCTAAACCCTAATCCCTAAACCCTAAATCATAAAACCCTAAACCTAAACCCTAAACCCTAAACTCTAAACCCTAAATCCTAATCCCTAATCCATAAAAACCTAAAAACATAAACCTAAAAAATAAAATAAAAATAAAACTCAACTCAAAAATAAACCTAAACCTAAACCTAAACATAAAAAATAAACTAAAATAAAAAACCTAAACTAAAATTAATAAACCTTAAATAAATAAATAAACCAAAGAAAAATAAAAAATAAACCTAAATTAAAATTAATATAAAATAAACTAAAATAAATAAAAAATACCAAAACCATCGGTTTACTTTTTAAATGTAAACTAAATAAACCTAAACTCTTTTATTTAATTTTTTAAAAACACTAAGCCCTAAACCATAAACCCTAAACCCCAAATCCTAACCCCTAAACCCTAAACCCTAAACCTACAACCCTAAAACCTAAACCGTAAACCCTAAAACCTAAAAGAGTTTAAACCCTAAACCTTAAAAAACCCTAAACCCTAAACCCTAAACCCTAAAACCATAAACCCTAAACTCTAAACCCTAAACCCTAAATGCTAAAACCCTAAACCCTAAAACATAAACCCCTAAGCCATAAAGGCTAAACCTTAAACCCTAAAAACTTAAAAAGCTAAACCTAAAAAATAAAAAAAAATAAAACCCAACTAAAAAGTAAACCTAAACCTAAACCTAAATGTAAACTAAATAAAATAAAAAAATAAACCTAAATAAAAATAAAAAATAAAATAAACTAAAATAAATAAAAAATAAATTAAGTAAACTAAATAAACCTAAACCTACCAGTTTACTTAATTTTTTTAAATAAATCTAAAACCTTAAATTTTAAACCCTAAACCAGAAACCCTAAACCCTAATCCCTAAATCCTAAAACTATCCCTAAACCCTAAACCTTAAACCTACAACACTAAACTTATAACCCTAAACCCAAAACCTTAAAGCCTAAACCCTAAACCCTAACCTTTAATCCTAAACCCTAAAAGCATAAACCCTAAAACCCTAAACCCTAAACCCTAAACCCTAAACCCTATGCCCTATACCCTAACCATAAACCCTAAACCTTAAACCCCAAACCCTAAACATCAACCTAAAGTAACAAAATAAATTAAGAAATAAACTTAAACCTTAAACCCTAAACCCTAAACCCTAATCCCTAACCCTAAACCTCAAACCCTAAACCTAATCCTAATGTAATTAAATAAATTTAAAAATAAACCTAAACCCTAAAACCAAATAAACCTAAACGTAAACCTAAACCCTAAGAATGGGCAGAACCTTGATGACAAGAACATCACTCAACCAGGCTTAGCCTAGATCTGGTGGTGGAGGCAAAGGCGGAGGCGGCGGTTATTATAGTGGTGGTGGGGGATCTGGAGGTGCTAATGGATATGGAGGTGGTGGTTGGAATAGTGTTGGTTATAGAGGCAGGAGGAGCGATGGAGGTTATAGCCGTGGTGGAGGAGGAGGGATAGATTGGGGTTATGATGGTGGATCCCGCTACTCGAGAGGTCAGCATGGTTCTGATGGGAACTATAGAAATTGAAGAACGGCCAATCCGATCTGCTGCTTATGGAACTATGTCATTATAGTAGAGATGGTTCTAGTTATCTTGGATTTTTTTTACTCTATGCGTGCTCATTTTTGGTCTATCTCATCGCTTGTGTCTTAGAAAACATGGTGTGTTACTACTTAGTTGATGAAATCAAAAAGAAGAAATGTTGAATATGAATTTATTATCTATTAAAAAAACAACCAAAACCTTAAACCCTAAACTAAAATGTGAACCCTAAACCTAAAACCTAAACCCTAAACCCTAAACCCTAAAAACAAAAATAAAAAATAAAACATAAAAAAAACCCTAACCTTATATTTTAAACCCTAAAATCAACCCAAAACCTTAAACCCTAAACTCTAAACCCTAAACCTATAATCGTAAACCCTAAAACCCTAAATCCTAAACACTAAACCCTAAATCCTAAACCCTAAACCATAAACCCTAAACCCTAAACCCTAAATCCTAAACCCTAAACCTTATTATCGATAACCCTAAATCCCAAATCCTAAAACTTAAACCCTAAACCCTGAACCCTAAAAACCTTAAAACCTTAAAACCTAAATCTATTCTAAATAAAACCTAAAAATAAAATAAATAAAAAACCTAAACCTAAATATAAAAATAACTAAAATAAAATAAAAATCTAAACTAAAACATAAACCTAAACCTAAATATACAATAAAATATAAAATAAAAACTAAACTAAAATTAAATAAATAAATAAATACCTAAACTAAATTGCAAATAAAATAAACCTAAAAATAAAATTCCTAAATAAAATAACAACTAAATAAAAAATAAAAATAAAATAAACCTAAAATAAAATAAAACCTAAACCTAAAAAATAAGCCTAAAATAAACAAAAATAAAACCTAAACCTTAAACTAAAAAAAAAAACCTAAAATAAACAAAATAAAATAAACCTAAAACTAAACTAAATTAAACTAAACTAAAATAAATAAAACCTAAACCTAAACCTAAAATAAACTTAACTTGAATCCTAAACTAAATAAAATAGCATAAACTAAAAATAAACCTAAATCTAAACTAATAAATAAAACTTAAAAATAAAACATAAATAAAAACTTAAAACCAAAACCTAAAAAAATAAAATTAAATCCTAAATCTAAACCTAAAAATAAAAAATAAAACCTAAACCTAAAAAAAAATAAAACTAAACTAAAAAATAAACATAAACCTAATCATAAACCTAAAAAGTAAACTAAAATAAAAAACCTAAACTAAAATAAAAAAAACCTGAAATAAACTAAATAAAAACAAAAGAATATGAAATAAATCCCAAAACAGTCAATTATTTGTATGCAACCAATTTAGTCTCATAATATTACATTTTTTTCAATATAGTCCCTGATAATATAAAATTGATCAAAATGGTCTTATATGTAGAAATGGTGATACAAACTTGATTCCTATTTTATTCGTCAACAATATAAATTTGATCTCAATTTAGTCCATTAAAATCATTTTAGATAAATTTTATATGACCGAGAATTAAATTTGAGAAATATGATACTTTGTGACTAAATTGACCACATGTAAATAATCAAGAGCCATTTGGGATTTAGCCCAAAAAATCATATATAAATCAATAAAGGTATTTTTTTAGGATTAGAATATGTTCTTTATTATATAATGCTTATCACAATCACATGGTAGCTTCAAGTGGAGAAATTAGGGTTTATGGAAACATAAATAAAAATAAAAGATAAAATAAACTAAAATAAATAAATAATAAACTAAAAAAACTAAAGAAAAACTTAAACCTACTGGTTCACCTAATTTAAAAAAAAATCCAAAATCTTAAACTGTTAACCCTAAACCGTAAATCCTAAACCCTAAATCCTAAACCCTAAACCCTAAAACCTAAACAAATAATCATAAACCTACAACCCTAAACCTATAACCCTAAACCCTACACTCTACACCCTAAACCCTAAACCCTAAAGTAACCCTAAACCCTAAACCCTAAACCCTAACCCTAACCCTAAATCGTAAACCATAAACCCTAAGCCATAAAACCCTAAACCCTAAACCTTAAACCAAAACCACAAAGCCTAACTAAACTTAAACCTAAACTAACTAAACCTATCTTGACACCCAAACCAAACTATAAAACCAAAAAACCCTAAACATTAAACTAAAACTTGAATGCCAAGCCATAAACCCTAAACTTTAAAAACCCTAAACCCTAAACCATAAACCCCAAAAACATAAACCCTAAACCCTAAAACCTAAATCCTAAACCCTAAACCCTAAACTTAAAACTTGGACCCTGACCAAAACATAAACCCACAAACCTTAAAAACCATAAATCCTAAATCCAAAACCCTAAACCCCAAACCATAAACCATAAACCATAAACCTTGACCTTAAACCCTAAACCCTAAAATCATAAACTCTAAAACCCTAAACCTTAAACCCTATCCTTAGTTCATTTATTATTGAGCAATGATTAATAAACCTAATTAACAAATTTGTTACTATTCAAGAGATTAATTAATCATTAATTAACTTAAAAGTTTAATTAGGGTTCAATTAGCAATTTTCCTAATTAAGTGAACAATAAATCCCAAGAAAATCATGGGAGGTAGAGATCATCCCATTAAATTAACCCATAAAAATTTGTTTTAATTGCTCACTTAATTTGAACCCTGAACTAAAACCTAAACCCTAGACTTAAAACCTAAACCCTAAACTAAAGACCCAGACATAAAACCTAAACCCTCTAAACCCTAACCACACCCAACCCTAAACCACTAAACCCTCCACCTTACCCTACCAAACCATCTACTAACTTACCACAAACCCTAAACCAAACTGTGACCCTAAAACTAACCCTAAACCCTCCACATTCCCTAAACTCTAAACCTCTAAAAAACCTTCCACATCTATTAAACTAAAACTGACCTAAACCTTTCCTAAACTAAATAAACCAAAAAATAAACCAAAATAAATAAAAATATAAACCTCTACTAAAAACCTAAAAAAATAAAATAGAGAACCTAAACTAAAATAAGTACTAAACTAAACCTATAATAAAACCTAAACTAAATATATAAAATAAACTAAAATTAAACCTAAATTAAAAAATAGAACTTAAAAATAAAACAAAAATAAAAACCTAAACCTAAAAAAATAAAATATAACCATAAACCTAAACCTAAAAATAAAAAAGAAAACTTAAACCTAAAATTAAAATAAAAATAAAACTAAAATAAAAGAAGAAATATAAACCTAAACCTCAACCTAAAAAATAAACTAAAACAAAAAAATGAAACTAAAATAAATAAACATAAAAATATAAACTAAACTAAATAAAAATAAAAAATAACTCTAAATATAAAAAAATAAATAAACTAAAATAAATAAAAATAAACTAAATAAACAAAAACTTATCGATTTACTTAATTAAAAAAACCATAAACCTTAAAACATAAATGCTAAACCCTAAACACTAAACCCTAAACCCTAAACCCTAAACCCTAAAGCCTAAAGCCTAAACACTAAACCCTAAACCCTAAACCCTAAACCCTAAACCCTAACCCTAAACCCTAAACCCTAAAACCTTAAACTCTAAAACCCTGAACCCTAAACACTAAAGCCCAAACCCTAAACAATAAAAACCTAAAAACTTATACCTAAACTAAGTAAAACCTAAAAATAACATAAATAAAAAACCTAAACTTTAATAAAATAAAATAAAAAATAAAAAATAAAAATAAAAATATAAAAAAATAAAAATAAAATAAAACCTAAACCTAAACCTAAAATAAAATAGAAATAAATAATAAAAAAACTAAAATAAAATAAATAATAACCTAACCTAAACTAAAAATAAATAAAATAAACCTAAGAATAAAAAAAAACCTAAATAAAATAAAAACTAAACATAAAATAAAAATCAAATAAGCCTAAATATAATAAAATAAAAACTAAATAAAAACCTAAACCTAAAATTAACTCTAAAGCTACAACACTAAACCTAAAACCCTAAACCTACAATCCTAAAACCTAAACCCTAAAAAATCCTAAACCGTAAACCCTGAGCGAAAACCTGAACCCTAAACCCTAAACCTTAAACCCTAAAACCTAAACCTACCACCGTATACTTAAAAAAAAAGTACATTGGATGGTATCAATTATCAAATATATTGAAATCATTCAATACTTCCTAAATAGGTAAGTTCTTCAAATCATAAACCCTAAACCCTAATCCCTAAACCTAAACTAAATCCTAAACCTAAACACTAAACCTAAACTAACTAAATCCTAAACTAAAACCTAAACCCTAAACCCTAAACCTAAACCTAAACCCTAAACCCTAAACTTTAAACCCTAAACCCTTAAAACCCTAAACCCTAAAGCCTAAACACTAAATCCTAAACCTTAAACACTAAACCCTAACTCAAAACCCTAAACCCTAAAACCCTAAACCCTAAAACCCTATACCCTAAACCCTAAACAATAAACCATAAACCCTTAACTCAGAACCCTAAAAGCCTAAAAACTTAAACTTAAACTAAGTAAAACCTGAAAGTAAAATAAATAAAAAAACCTAAACCAAAATAAATTAAAATAAAAACATAAACTGAAACATAAACCTAAACCTAAAAATAAAATAAGATAAACTAATAAAAATAAACTAAAAATAAAATAAATAATAACCTAAACTAAACTAAATAATTAAAATAAACCTAGCAATAAAAAACTAAAATAAAATAAAAATAAAATAAAACTAAAATAAACTTAAAATTAAATAAAATAAAATAAAAACTAAATAAAAACCTAAACCTAAAACTAACCCCAAACCTACAATACTAAACCTATAACCCTAAATCCTAAACCCTTAAAAACCTTAAATCCTAAACCCTAAAGCCTAAACACTAAGCCCTAAACCCTAAACCCTAACCCTAAACCCAATACCCTAAAACCCTAAACCTTAAAACCCTAAAACCTAAATCCTAAACCCTAAACCCTAAACCATAAAAACTAAAAAAAATAAAATAAAAGAAAACTCAACTAAAAAATAAACCTAAACTTAAAAAATAAACTAAAATAAAAAAACCTAAACTAAAATAAATAATCCTAAAATAACTGAACTAAACTAAATAAAAATAAGAAATAAACCTAAATAAAATAAAAAATAAACTAAACTAAAATAAATAAAAAATAAATAAAGTAAACTAAATCAACCTAAACCTATCTGTTTACTTACTTTAAAAAAAACCTTAAACACTAAATCCTAAACCCAAAACACAAAACCCTAAATCCTAAACCATAAACCCTAAAACTAACCCTAAACCGTAAACCCTAAACCTACAACACTAAACCTACAACCCTAAACCCTAAACCCTTAACCCTAATCCACAAACCCTAAACCCTAAAACCCTAAACCTAAAACCTAAATCCTAAAGCCTAAAGCCTAAACCCTAAAAACTTAAAACTTAAACCTACAAAATAAAATAAAAATAAAACTCAACCCAAAAATAAACTTAAGCCTAAACCTAGACATAAAAAATAAACTAAAATAAAAAACCTAAACTAAAATAAATAAACCTACAACAAATAAACTAAACTAAAGAAAAATAAAAAATAAACCTAAATAAAAATAAAAATAAAATAGACTAAAATAAATAAATAAAACCAAACTACTAGTTTACTTAATTTTAAAAATAAACTATATAAACCTAAACTTACTAGTTTACTTAATTTTAAAAAAAAACCTAAACCCCAAATCCTAAACCCTAAACCCCAAATCCTAATCCCTAAACCCTAAAACTAAACCTAAACCCTAAACCTACAACCCTAAACACTAAATCGTAAACCCTAAAACTTAAAAAACCCTAAACCCTAAAAAACCCCAAACCTAAAACCCTAAACCCTAAACCCTAAATCCTAAAACCCTAAACCCTAAACCCTAAACACTATAGCCTAAACCCTAAACCCTAAAAACTTAAAAACCTAAAACTAAAAATAAAATAAAAATAAAACTCAACTAAAAATAAACCTAAACCTAAACCTAAACTTAAAAAATAAACTAAATTAAAAAACCTAAACTAAAATAAATAAACCTAAAATAAATAAACTAAACTAAATAAAAATAAAAAATAAACCTAATTAAAAATAAAAATCAAAATAAACTAAAACAAATAGAAAATAAACTAAGTAAACTAAATAAACCTAAACCTTCCAGTTTACTTAATTTAAAAAAATGCCTAAACCCTAAATCCTAATCCCTAAACCCTAAATTTTAAAACTAACCCTAAGCCCTAAACCCTAAACCTACAACACTAAACTTGCAACCCTAAACCCTAAACCCTAACCCTAAAACCTAAATAATAAAAGCATAAACCCTAAAACCTGAAACCCTAAACTTTAAACCCTAACCAAAAACCCTAAACCCTAAACCCCAAACCGTAAACCTAAACCTAAAGTAACTAAATAAATTAAGAAATAAACTTAAACCCTAAACCCTAAACCCTAATCCCTAATCCCTAACCCTAAACCCTAAACCATAAACCCCAAACCACAAACCTAATCCTAAAGTAACTAAATAAACTAAAAAATAAACAAAAACCCTAAAACCTAATAAACCTAAACCTAAACCTAAACCCTAAGAATGGGCAGAACCTTGATGGCAAGAACATCACTCAACTAGGCTCGCCTAGACTGCAAGGGAGGTGGTTATTATGGGGTGATGGGGATCTGGGTGGATATGGAGGTGGTGGTTGGAGTAATGGTGGTATGGAGGAGGAGCATGAGGTTATAGCCATGGTGGTGGTGGAGGGAGAGGTCGGGGTTATGATGGTTGATCCTGCTACTCGAGAGGTCAGTGTGGTTTTGTTGGGAACTAAAGAAACTAAAGGTCAACCGATCTGATCTGTTTCTTATGGAACTGTCTTTACAGTAGAGATGGTTCTAGTTTTCTAAGGTTTTTGATTTGCTATATGCATGTTGATTTTTGATTTATGTTGTCATAAGTGCCTTAGAAAACATGGTGTATTACTACTTGGTTGATGAAATCAAAAAGAAGAAATATTGAATATAAAATTATTCTCAATTAAAAAAACCAAAAATTCTAAACCCTAAACTAAAACCTTAACCCTAAACCTAAAACTTAAACCTTAAACCATAAAAATAAAAATAAAAATTAAAAATTAAAAAAATTAAAAAACCTTAACCCCAAACGTTAAACCATAAAACTATCCCAATACCCTAAACCTTAAACCCTAAACCCTAAACCCTAAAACCTAAACCCTAAACCCTAAACCCTAAAACCTAAACCCTAAAATCTTAAATCCCAAACACTAAACCCTAAAACCTAAACCTAAACCCTAACCTTAAACCCTAAACCCTAAAATCATAAACTCTAAAAACCTAAACCCTAAACCCTAAAGCCTAAACCCTATTTCTTAATTTATTTACTATTGAGCAATGATTAATAAACTTAATTAACAAATTTGTTACTATTCATGGGATTAATTAATCATTAATTAACTTAAAAGAGTAATTAAGGTTCAATTAGTCAATCTTCCTAATTAAGTTAGCAATAAATCCCAATAAAATAAAGAGAGGTAAAGGTCATTCCATTAAATTAACCTACAAAATTTGGGATTAATTGCTCACCAATTAAACTAAACTAACTAAATTAAACACTAAACTAAACTAAACCTATAAACCTAAACCTAAATTCTAAACCCTAAACTTTAAACCCTAAACCTAAACTAAATCCTAAACCTAAACTAAACTAAAAAAAACTAACTAAACTAAACCTAAAACCTAAACCTAAACTAAACCCTAAACCTAAACCTAAACCTAAACCCTAAACCCTAAAGTATAAACCCTAACTAACCTAAACTATAAACTAAACCCTAAAACCCTAAACCTAAACCTAAACCAAAAGTAACTAAATAAATTAAATTATAAACCTAAACCCTAAACCCTAAACTCCAAACCCTAAACCTTATCTTAAAGTAACTAAATAAATTAAAAAATAAACATAAACCCTAAAAGTGAATAAACTTAAACCTAAACCTAAACCCTAAGATTGGACAGAACCTGATGGAACATCACTGCCAACCGCTCACCTAGATCTAGGTGGAGGCAAAGCATCATTGTAGTGGTGGATCTAGAGGTACTGGTGGATATGGAGGTGGTGGTCAGAGTAGTGGTGGTTATGGAGGTGAGAGGAGCGAAAGAGGTTACAGTCGTGGTGGTGATAGAGGGAGAGATCAAGGTTATGATGGTGGATCCCGCTACTCGAGAGGCTGGGGTAGTTCAGATGGGAACTGGAGAAATTAAAGAACGACCGATCCGATCTGCTACTTATGGAACCTTATCATTACAAAAGAGACAGTTCTAGTTATCTAAAGTTATTGATTTGCTCTATGTGTGCTCATTTTTGATCTATGTCATCGCTTATGTCTTAGAAATCTTAGTGTGTTACTACTTGGTTGATGAAATCGAAAAGAAGAAATATAGAATCTAAATTTGTTCTCTATTAAAAAATATTCAAAAACCTTAAACCCTAAACTAAAAGCAAAACCCTAAACATAAAACCTAATCCCTAAACCCAAAAAATGAAAAAAATTAAAAAAAATTAAAAAAACTCTAACCCTAAACCCTAAACCCTAAAACCTAAACCTAAAACTAAACCTAAATCTAAACCCAAACCTAAACCCTAAAACCTAAACCTAAAATAATAAAACCTAAATCAAACCTAAACCCTAAACTAAAACTAAACCTATACCTAAAACTTAAACCCTAAACCTAAACCCTAAAACCCTAAACCCAAAAAACCCTAAACCTAAAACTCTAAACCCTAACCCTAAACTAAATATAAACTAACTCTAACTAAACCATAAACTCTAAACCTAAACCAAACTAAACCTAAACTAAAAAAAGTAACTAAATACATTAAATTATAAACCTAAACCTAAACCCTAAACTCCAAACCTAAACCTATCTAAAAAACTAAATAAATTAAAAAAATAAACATAAACCCTAAAAGTGAATAAACTTAAACCTAAACCTAAAACCCTAAGATAAACTGATAACATCAAAACTATAAACTAAGGCAAACCTAACTAAGATCTAAACCTATAAAAAAACAAGGTTAACCTAAATAAAGACTAAAAAAACCTATTCCATAACTAGAAATTAAAGAACATTGATCATCCGCTTATGGAACCTTATCTTTACAAAGAAACTCTAGTTATCTAAAGTTTTGACTTTATCATTGATCTATGTCACCTTGTGTCTTAGAAATCTGTTACTACTTGGTCAGATGAAATCAAAAGAAGAAATATAATCTAAATTTGTTCACTATTCAAAAAATTAAACCCTAAACTAAAAACCCTAAACATAAGACCTAATCCCTAAACCCAAAATAAAAAAATAAAAAAATTAAAACTCTAACTAAACCCTAAACCATAAACCTAAACCTAAACCCTAAAACCTAAAACCCTAAACCCAAAATAAAACCTAAACCCTAAACCCTAAACTATAAATAACCTAAACCTAAATCCTAAACCTAAACAATAAACCCTAAACCCTAAAATCCCTAAACCCTATACCTAAAACCTAAACCCTAAACCCTAAACACTAAACTCTAAAAACCCTAAATCCTAAACCCTAAACCTTAAACCCAAACTAACCCTAAACCCTAAACCTAAACAATAAAACCTAAATAAACCCTAAACCCTAAACTAAACTAAACACCTAAACTTAAACCCTAAACCCTAAACCCTAAAAAATCATAAAAAATCCTAAAACCTAAATATAAACCTAAATAAACATAAACCCTAAAAACATAAACTAAAAAAAAATAAAATAAAAAAATAAAATAAACTAAAACTAAAAAATAAATAAACTAAAAAATAAATAAAATCAAAAAAATAAAAACAAAAATAAAAAAAAATAAATAAAATAAATTAAACCACATAAAAAAAACTAAAACCTAAACTAAAACTAAACCTAAAATAAACCCTAAACTAAAACTAATCTAAACATAAAACATAAACCCTAAAATAAAAAAAAATAAACAAACCCTAAACCTAAACCCTAAACTAAATAAACTAAACCCTAAACTAAAACTATAAACCTAAACCTAATAAACTAAACTATAAAACTAAATAAACCCTAAAAAAATAAAATAAACCCTAAAGCTAAAATAAACCTAAACTAAACCTAAACCTAAAACCTAAACTCTAAACCTAAACCTAAACCTAAATGCAAAAAAAAAATAAACCTAAATAAACCTAAAAAACATAAATAAAAAACATAAACATAAATAAAATAAAAATAAAAAAAAATAAAACCTAAACTAAACTAAAAAAATTAAAATAAACCTAAAATAAAAAAAAAACCTAAATAAAATAAAAAAATAAACATAAATAAAAAATAAACTAAATAAAATAAATAAAATTAAATAAAACCTAAACCTAAAATTAAACCTAAAATAAATAAAAAAATAAACCCAAAACTTAAACTAAAAAATAAAACCTAACCTAAAACAAAAGTAAAATAAACAAAATAAACCTAAACCTAAACCTAAATTAAATTAAACTAAATAGAAATAAAAAAAACCTAAACCTAGACCTAAAATAAACTAAACTACACTAACCTAAACTAAATAAAATAAAAAATAAACTAAAATAAACCTAAACCTAAACTAAAAATAAAACCTAAAATAAACCTAAATAAAAAAACCTAAAACGTTAACCTAAAAAAAAATAAAATATAAATCTAAAAATAAAATTAAAATTAAAAAACCTAAACCAAAAAAAAAAAAAATAATAAAAAATAAAACTAAATAAAAAATAAACCTAAAAAAATAAACTAAAATAAATAAACCTAAATAAATAACTAAACTAAATAAATAAAAATAAAAACAAAAATAAACTAAAAAATAAATAAAAATAAATTAAATAATCCTAAACCTAAAACTAAAAAAAATAAAAAATAAAACAAATAAAACAACCCAAAACTTAAACCCTAAATCCTAAACCTAAACCTAAACCATAAAATAAACCTAAAACTTAAATAATCCTAACCTATAACACTAAACCCTATACCCCAAACCCTAAACCATAAATCGTCAACCCTAAAATCCTAAAATCTAAACTGAAACTAAATAAAACCAAAAAATAAAATAAATAAATAAAACCAAAAATTAAATAAAATAAAAAAAACTAAAAAAAATAAAAACCTAAACTAAAACCTTAACCTAAACCTAAACCTAAACGTGAACCTAAACATAAAAACATAAAATAAAATAAAAACTAAACGAAAATAAAACAAATAAAAAATGTAAACTAAAGTAAAAAAAATAAAATAACTAAAATAAAAAATAAATAAAATAAAACTAAATGTAAAAATAAAAATAAAAAAACCTAAATAAAAATAAAATAAATAATAAAACCTAAAACATAAACTAAAAAAAACCTAAACCTAAAATAAATAAAATAAAATAAACCTAAACATTAATAAAAATAAACTAAACTAAAATAAATAAAACCTAAACCTAAACATAAAATAATAAACCTAAACCTTAAACTAAATAAACTATAGTAAACTAAAAATAAACCTAAACCTCAACTAAAAAAATAAAACCTAAAAATAAACCTAAAATAAAAACCTTAAACCAAAACCTAAGAAAATAAAAAAAACCTAAATCTAAACCTAAGAAATAAAATAAAAACTAAACTAAACTAAAAAAATAAGTATAAACCTAAACCTAAACTAAAATAAATAAACTAAACTTAATAGAAAAAATAAACCTAAATAAAAATAAAATAAAATAAACTAAAAATAAAATAAACTATATAAACTAATTATTTTTAAATCTATCGCTTTACTTAATTTAAAAAAACTAAACCCTAAAGACTAAAGAAACCCTAAAACTAACCCTAAACTAAACCTAAACCCTAAAATCTAAACCCTGCCTAAACATAAACCCTAAACCCTAAACCCTAAACCTAAAACCCCAAACCCTAAACCCTAAACCCTATTCAAATAAACCTAAAACCCTAAACCCTAAACTAAACTCTAAACCTCAACCCTAAACCCTAAACCTTAAAAAGCTAAAAACCTAAACCTAAAATAAATAAATAAAATATAAAATAAAATATAATTAAAACCTAAATTAAAACCTAAACCTAGACCTAAACCTAAACCTAAACTTAAACCAAAAAAAATAAATAAAAAATAAAAACTAAATTAAAATAAAATTCATTAAAACATAAACTAAACTAAAAAAAATAAAACCTAAAATAAACCTAAAATAAAACCTAAACCTAAACCTAAAAAATAAAAAAAACCTAAACCAAAAAAAAAATAAAATAAAAATAAAACTAAACTAAATAATAAACATAAACCTAAACCTAAAAATAAACTAAAATTAAAAACCTTAACTAAAAAAATTAAACTAAACTAAATAAAAATAAAAATAAACCTAAATAAAAATAAAAAATAAAATAAACTAAAATAAATAAATAATAAACTAAATAAACCTAAACCTTTGAGTTTACTTAATTTAAAAAAATAAAACTAACCTTAAACCCTAAATCCTAAAACTAAACCTAAATCCTAAACCCTGAACCCTAAACCTACAACCCTAAACCCTAAACCTTCAACCTTAAAACCCTAAACCTTAAACCCTAAATCCTAAACCCTAAAACCTAAACCTTAAACCCTTTACTATAAAACCTAGAACCCTAAACACTAAACCCTAAACCCCAAACCCTAAACCCTAAACCCTAAGCTCTAAAAACCTAACAACTTAAACATAAACTAAATAAAACCTAAAAATAAAATAAATCATAAAAATCTAAACCAAAATAAAATAAGAAAATAAAAATTAATAAAAACCTAAACTAAAACCTAAACCTAAACCTAAACCTAAACTTAAATGTAAAAATAAAATAAAATAAAAACTAAATAATAATAAAATAAATAAAAACCTTAACTAAACTAAAAATAAAATAAACCTTAAAATAAAAAACCTAAATAAAAAAAACTAAACATAAAATAAAAATAAAATAAACCTAAAATATAATAAAATAAAAACCTAAACCTAAAAAAATAAACCTACAAATAAAAAAAAAACTAAACCCTAAACTAAAAAAAACTAAAGCTAAAATAAACCAAAACCTAAACTAAAATAAATAAAACCTAAACGTAAACCTAAAATAAATTAAACCTAAACCTTAAACTAAATAAGATAAAATTAACTAAAAATAAACCTAAACTTAAACTAAAAAATAAAACCTAACAATAAACCTAAAATAAAAACCTAAAACCTAAACCTAAAAAATAAAATAAAAACCTAAACCTGAACCTAAACCTAAAAATATACAATAAAAACTAAACCTAAAAAAAATTTTAAATAAAACTAAACTAAAAAATAAGCATAAACTTAAACTTAAAAAGATAAACTAAAATAAAAAACCTAAACTAACATAAATAAACATAAAATAAATAAACTAAACTAAATAAAAATAAAAAATAAACCCAAATAAAAATAAAAAATCTAATAAACTAAATAAACATAAACCTACTTGTTTACTTAATTTAAAAAACCCCTAAACCCTAAACCCTAAATCCTTAACTGTAAACCCTAATCTCTTAACCGTAAAACTAACCCTAAACCCTAAAAAACCATAAACCTAACCCCGAAATCCTAAAACCTAAACACTAACGCTAACCAAAACCCTAAACCCTAACCCTAACCCTAACCTTAAACCCTAAACCCTAAACCTTAAAAATCCTAAAGCCTAAAGCCTAAAGCCTAAACACTTAATCCTAAACCTTAAACCCTAAAACCTAAACACTAAACCATAAACCCTAAACACTAAACCCAAAAAAAAGCCTAAACCCAAATAAAACTTTAAAAAAACCTAAAAATAAATAAAAAAATATAAACCTAAATAAAATAAATAAAAACATAAACTAAAAACTAAACCTAAACCTAAAAATAAAATATAATAAAAAAAATACAAATATACTAAAACAAAATAAATAAAAACCTAAGCTAAACTATAAAATAAAATAAAACTAAGAATAAAAAACCTAAATAAAAGAAGAACTAAACATAAAATAAAAATAAAATAAAAACTAAATAAAAACCTAAACCTAAAAAATAAACCTAAAAAATAAATAAAAATTAAAACAGAAACCCTAAACTAAAAATAAAAACTTAACCTAAAATAGAAACAAAATAAACAAAATAAACATAATCCTAAACCTAAACTAAAATAAAGTAAACTGAAATAAATAAAACCTAAACTTAAACCTAAACCTAAACTAAATAAAATAAAATAAACTAAAAATAAACCTAAACTTAAACTAAAAAATAAAACTTAAAATAAAAACCTAAAAACTTAACTAAAAAATAAAATAAAAACCTAAAGCTAAACGTAAAAATAAAAAGATAAAATTTAAACCTAAAAAATAAAATAAAAATAAAACTTAACTAAAAAATAAACCTAACCTAAACCTAAACCTATAAAATAAACTAAAATAAATAAACCTCAAATAAATAAACTAAACTAAATAAAAATTAAAATAAAAATTAAAATAAATAAAACATAAACTAAATAAATCTAAACCTACTAGTTTACTAAATTAAAGGAACATTAAAAGATAAAATAAATAAAAATAAATAAAAAACACTAAATCTTAAACCCAAAACCCTAAACCCTAAACGTTAAAACCCTAAAACCTAAACCCAAAATCCTAAACCCTAAACCCTAAAACCCTAAACCCTAAACCCTAAACTCTAAACCCTAAACCCTAAACCCTAAACCCCAAACCCTAAACCACAAACCCTAAACCCTAAAAAACTAAAAACCTAAACCTAAACTAAATAAAACCTAAAAATATAATAAATAAAAAAATCTATTTCTAAATTAACTAAAATAAGATAAAAACTTAAACTAAAACCATAACCTAAACCTAAACCTAAACCTAAACATAAAAATTAAATAAAATAAAAAAATAAAAACTAAACTAAAATAAAACTAATAAAAACCTAAACTAAACTAAAAAAATAAAATAAACTTATAAATAAAATAAAAACTAAATGTGAAATAAAAATAAAATAAACCTAAAATAAAATAAAATAAAAACTAAACAAAACCGAAACCTGAAAAAGAAACCTAAAAATAAATAGAAAAAAAACTAAAACCTAAACTAAAAAAAAACCAAAACCTAAAATACATAAAATAAAATAAACTTAAACCTAAACTAAAATAAACTAAACTAAAATAAATAAAACCTAAACCTAAACTTAAAAAAACAAAATGTAAGCCTTAAACTAAATAAACTAAAATAAACTAAAATAAACCTAAACCTAAACTAAGAAAATAAACCTAAAAATAAACTAAAATAAAACCTAAAATAACTAAAAAATAAAATAAAACCTAAACCTAAACCTACAAAAAAAAAAATATAACCTAAACCTAAAAAATAAAATAAAAAAACTAAACTAAAAAATATGCATAAACCTAAACCTAAACCTAAAAAAATTAAATAAAAAACTTAAGCTAAAATAACTAAACCTAAAATAAATAAACTAAACTAAATAAAATAAATAAATAAACCTAAAAAAATAAAAAAAAATTAAACTAAAATAAATAAAAAATAAACTATATAAACTAAATTAACCTTAACCTATCGTTACTTAATTTAAAACCTAAACCCTAAACTTAAAACTAAACCCTAAACCTAAATCTTAAACCCTAAACCCTAAAACTAACCCTAAACCCTAAACCTAAACCTAAACCCTCATAAACAACTAACCCTAAACTATACCAAAACCCTAAAACTAACCATAAAGCTTAAACACTACACCCTAAACCATAAACCCAAACCCCTAAACCCTAACCCTAAACCCTAATGCCTAAAAGCATAAACCCTAAGACCCTAAACCCTAATGCCTAAAAGCATAAACCCTAAAACCCTAAACCCTAAACCCTAAAATCTAAACCCTAAACCTTAAACCCTAAACCCTAACCCTGAACCCCAAACCCTAAATCTAAATCTAAAGTAATAAAATAAATTAAAAAATAAACCTAAACACTAAAACTTAATAAATCTAAACCCTAAGAATGGGCAGAACATTAATGATAATAACATCACCATCAACGAGACTCAGTCTAGATCTGGAGGTGGAGGTGAATGCAGAGGCGATGGTTATCACAATTGTGGTGGGGGATCTAGAGGTCTGGTTGTATGGAGGGTGGTGATGGATGGAGGCAAGAGGAGCACCTAAGATTACAACCATGGCAGAGGGAGAGATCCGGATATGATGGTGGATCCCGCACGAGAGGTCGGTGGTTCATGGGAACTAGACAAATTGAAGAACGACCAATCTGATCTACTACTTATGGAACTGTGTCATTATAATAGAGACAATTCTAGTTATCTAAGTTTTTTTGATTTATTCTATGCGTGCTCATTTTTTATCTATGTCATCCCTGAAGTCTTAGAAAACTTGGTGTGTTATTTGGTTGATAAAATCGAAAAGAAAAAATGATTAATTTGAATTTATTCTATGTTAAACAAAACTAGAAACCCTAAACCCTAAACTAAAACCTGAACCCTAGACCTAAAACTAAACCCTAAACCATGAACCCTACACCCTAAAAACCCTAAACCCTAAAAATCCCTAAACCATAAAACCTAAACCCTAAAACCCTAAACCCTAAACCCTAAAACCTAAACCATAAACCCTAACTCTAAACCCTAAACCCTAAACCCTAAACCCTAAACTCAATCCTAAACCTTAAACCCTAAACCCTCAACTAACCCTAAACACTAAACCCTAAACCCAAAAAAAGCTAAAATCCTAAACCTAAACTAAATAAACTTAAAAAATAAAATAAATAAGAAAACCTAAACCAAAATAATATAAAATAAAAACCTAAACCTAAACTTAAACCTAAACTTAAACCTAAACATAAACTTAAAAAGAAAATAAAAGAAAAAATAAAGACTAAACTAAAATAAAATACATAAAAACCTAAATTAAACTAAAAAATAAAACCTAAAAATAAATCTAAAATAAAAACCTTAAACCTAAGCTTAAAAAAATATAATAAAAACCTAAACCTAAACCTAAAAATAAAAAATCAAATCTAAACCTAAAAACATTATAAAAATAAAACTAAATTAAAAAATAAACCTAAACCTAAACCTTAAAAATAAACTAAAATAAAACCTAAACTAAAATAAATAAACCTAAAATAATTAAACTAAACTAAATAAAAATAAAAATAAACCTAAATAAAATTAAAATAAAATAAACTAAAATAAATAAAAATAAACTTAATAAACCTAAACCCACAAGTTTTTTAATTTAAAAAAAAAAAACCCTAACCCTAAACCATAAACCTAGACCTAAACCCTAAACCTAAACATAAACCTATACCCTAAACCTAAACCCTAAACCCTAAATCTTAAACCCTAAACTTAAACCTAAACCCTAAAACATAAACCCTAAACCTTAAACCCTAAACCCCAAACCCTAAACCATAAACCCTAAAAACCTAAAAACCTAAACATAAACTAAATAAAACCTAAAAAATAGAATAAATCATAAAAACCTAAACCTAAATAAAAAAAATAAAAACCTAAACTCAAACCTAAACCAAAACCTTAACTTAAACCTAAATGTAAAATAAATAATAAAAACTAAACTAAAATAAAATAAATAAAAACACAAACTTAACTAGAAATTAAAATAAATATAAAAATAAAAAACCTAAATAAAAAAACTAAATGTAAAATAAAAATAAAATAAACCTAAAATAAAATAAAATAAAAACTAAATAAAAACCTAAACCTAAAAAATAAAAATAAAACATATACCTAAAAAATAATATAAAATAAAACTAAACTAAAAAATAAATATAAACTTGAACCTAAACTTAAAAAAAATAAACCAAAATAAAGAACCAAAACTAAAATAGATAAACATAAAATGAATAAACTAAACTAAACAAAAGTGAAAGAAAAATCAACTTAAATTAAAATAAAAAATCTAATACACTGAATAAACCTAAACCTAATGGTTTACTTAATTTAAACAAAAAAGCCTAAACCCTAAAAAACCTTAAACACTAAACCCTAAACTAACCTTAAACTTTAAACCCTAAACCTTAGACACAAAACCATAGCCCCTAAACCATAAACTCTGACCCTAACCCTGAACCCTAAACCCTAAAACCTTAAACACTAAACCCTAAACTAACCCTAAACCCTAAACCCTAAAACCCTAAACCCTAAATTAACCCTAAACCCTAAGTTAACCCTAAGCCCTAAATCATAAACCTAAACCCTAACCCTAAACCATTAAACCTAAAACTTAAAACCCTAAAACACTAAACCGTAAACCTTAAACCTTAAAAACCTAAACCTAAACCTAAATTACATAAAACCTAAAAATAAAAAAAATAAATAAACCTAAATCTAAACAAATTAAAATAAATAAAATAAAATAAAAACCTAAACTAAAACCTAAACCTAAAACAAAAATTAAAATAAAATAAAAAATAAAAATAAACTATAATTAAATAAGTAAAAACCTAAAATAAACTAAAAAATAAAATAAACTTAATAATAAAACCTAAATAAAATAAAATAAAAAAGAAAATAAATCTAAATAAAATAAAATAAAATAAATAAACCTAAACCTAAAAAATAATCCCAAAATAAAATTGAAAATAAATAAAAAATAAAACCTAAAATAAACCTAAAATAAAACCTAAAACCTAAACCTAAAAAAATAAAATAAAAACCTAAACTTAATCCTAAAAATAAAAAATTAAACCAAAACCTAAAAAATAAAATAAAAATAAAACTCAACTAAAAAATAAACTTAAACCTAAATAATAAATGAAGATAAAAAAACCTAAACTAAAATAAATAAACCTAAAATAAATAAACTAAACTAAATAAAAAAGTAAACCTAAATAAAAATAATAAATAAAATAAACTCAAATAAATAAAAAATAAACTTAATAAACTAAATGAACTTAAACCTACCGGTTCACTTAATTTTAAAAAAAAAACCCTAAACCCTAACTCCTAAATCCTAAACCCTAAACCCTAAGCCCTAAAACTAACCCTAAACTTTAAACCCTAAACCTACAACCTTAAACCTTAAACTGTGAACCCTAAAACCTTAAACTCTAAACCCTAAATCCTAAACCCTAAACCCTAAACCCTAAACCTTAAACCCCAAACCTTAAAACTTACAACCCTAAATCCTAAACCCTAAACCCCAAACCCTAAACCCTACACCCTAAAACCTAAAACATAAACTAAATAAAAAAAAAACCAAAAATAAACCTAAAACCTAAAATAAAATAAACTAAAACCTAAACTAAATAAAATAATAAACTAAACATAAAAAATAATAAACCTAAACCTAAACTAAAACCTAAAAAATAAAATAAATAAATAATAAACCTAAACCAAAATAAAATAAATAAAATAAATAAAAAAATAATAAACTAAAATAAAAAAAACTTAAATAAAAAAACTAAACAAAATAAAAAATAAAATAAACCTAAAATAAAATAAATAAAAAACCAAAACCTAAAAAAAAATAAAAAATAAAACATATACCTAAATAATAAAATAAAAATAAAACTAAACTAAAATAAATATAAACCTAAACCTAAACTTAAAAAAAATAAACTAAAATAAAGAACCTAAACTAAATAAAACATAAAATAAATAAACTAAACTAAAATAAAAATAAAAATAACTTAAATTAAAATAAAACTAATCCAATAAATAAACCTAAATACTACTTAATTTAAATAAAATAACTCTAAACCTTAAAACTATAAACAAAACTATAACTAACCTTAAACTTTAATCCCTAAACCCTAAACCCTAGACACTAAATCACAACCTCTAAACCCTAAACTCTAAACCCTAAACCCTAAACCATAAACCCTAACCCTAACCCTAAACCCTAAACTAACCCTAACCCATAAACCCTAAAACACTAAACCCAAAATTAACCCTAAACCCTAAGTTAACCCTAAGCCTTAAATCCTAAACCCTAAACCCTAAACCCTAAACCCTAACCCTAAACCTTTAAACATAAAACCCTAAACCCTAAAACCCTAAACCCTAAACCCTAAACCCTAAAACCTAAATAAATAAAATAAAATAAAAAAAATAAACCTAAACAACTAAAATAAATAAAATAAAATAAATAAAATAAAATAAATAAAAAATAGAAATAAACTATAATAAAATAAATAAAAACCTAAACTAAACTAAAAAATAAAATAAACCTAATATTAAAAAACCTAAATAAAATAAGAAATAAAAATAAAATAAATTTAAAATAAAATAAAATAAAAACTAAATAAAACCTAAACCTAAAAATGAAACTAAAAAAATTAATAAAAAATAAAACCTAAAAATAACCCTAAAATAATAACCTAAAACTTAAACCTAAAAAAATAAAATAAAAACCTAAACTTAATCATAAAAATAAAAAATAAAACCTAAACCTTAAAAATAAAATAAAAATAAAACTCAACTAAAAAATAAACCTAAACCTAAAAAATAAATGAAGATAAAAAACCCAAACTAAAATAAATAAACCTAAAATAAATAAACTAAACTAAATAAATATAATAAATAATAAATAAAATAAACTCAAATAAATAAAAAATAAACTTAATAAAAATGAACTTAAACCTACTCACTATAAAAAAAAAACCTAAACCTAAACCTAAAATAAACCTAAACTAAAACTAAACTAAACTAAACCCTAAATAAACTACTATAAACTAAACCCTAAACTTAAACTAAACTAAATCATAAAACTAAACCCTATACTAAACCTAAAAACTAAACCTAAACCTAAACTAAACCTAAACCTAACCTAAATAAAATACTAAATAAACTCTAAACCCTAACTAAACCCTAAATAAACTAAAACTAAACCTAAACCTAAACCCTAAACCCCTAAACCCTAAACCTAACACTAAATTCTAAACTAAACCTAACCCCTAAACCTTAAAACCCTAAAACCCTAACCCTAAAAAAACTAAACCTAAACCCTAAACTAAACCCTAAAACCTAAAACCTAAATCTAAACTCTAAATAAACCTAAAAAATAAAATAAATAAAAATCAAACTTAATTAAAATAAAAAAAAATAAAATAAAATAAAAACATAAAAAACCTAAACCTAAACTTAAACTTAAACATAAACCTAAAAGTAAAAATATAATAAAATAAAAAATAAAACTAACTAAAATAAAATAAATAAAAACCTAAATTAAACTAAAAAATAAAATTAACTTAAAAATAAAAATCCTAAATAAAATAAAAACTAATCGTAAAATAAAAATGAAATAAACCTAAAATAAAATAAAATAAAAACAAAATAAATACCTAAATCCAAAAAATAAACCTAATAATAAAACCTAAACCCTAAACTAAAAAAAAATCCTAAACCTAAAATAAACAAAATAAAATAAACCTAATCCAAAATTAAAATAAACTAAACTAAAATAAATAAAACCTAAACCTAAACCTAAACCCTAAACTAAATAAAATAAAATAAACTAAAAATAAACCTAAACATAAACTCAAAAATAAAACTAAAATAAAATCCCAAAACTTAAACCAAAAAATAAAATAAAAACTTAAACCTAAACCTAAAAATAAAAAATAAAACTGAAACCTAAAAAATAAATTAAAAATAGAACTAAACTAAAACATTAACATAAACCTAAATCAAACCTAAAAAATAAACTAAAATAAAAAACCAAAATTAAAATAAATAAACATAAAATAAATAAACTAAATGAAAATAAAAATAAACTACATAAAAAATAAAAAAGTAAAATAAATAAAATATAAATAAACCTAAACCTATAAATTTTAAAAAAAAACCTAAACCCTAAACCCTAAAACTAACCTTAAACCCTAAACATAAATAAACCTAAACCAACTAAACTATAATGAATAAAACCTAAACCTAAACTAACCTAAACCTAAATAAACCTAAACTAAACTATAAACCTAAAACCTAAACCCTAAACTTAAAATTAAACACTAAATAACTAACCTAAACCTAAACCCTAAAATCCTAAATAAAAATAAATAACTAAAAATTAACCTAAACTCTAAACCTAAACCTAAAACTTAAAACCTAAACTAAAATAAATAAAACCTAAAATAAAATAATAAATAAATAAAACCTAAAAATTAAAATAAATAAAATAATATAAATATAAACTAAAACCTAAACCTAAACCTAAACCTATAAAATAAATAAACTAAAATAAAATAAATGAAAACTTAAACTAAACTAAAAATAAAATAAACCTAAGAATAAAAAACCTAAATAAATTAAAAAATAAAAATAAAATAAATCTAAAATAAAATAAAATAAAAACAAAATAAAACTTAATAAACTAAATAAACTTAAACCTACCAGTTTACTTAATTTTAAAAAAAAAACCCTAAACCCTAAATCCTAAACCTAAACCCTAAACCCTAAACCCTAAAAAAAACTAAACCTAAACCCTAAACCTAAACCTAAAACCTTAAACTAACCCTAAAACCCTAAACTCTAAACCCTAAAACTCCTAAACCCTAAACCCTAAACCCAAAAAAAAACCTAAACCCCAAAACCTAAACCCCTAAACCCCAAAACCTACAACCCTAAATCCAAAACCCTAAACTAACCTTAAGCTATAAACCCTAAGAATGGGCAGATGCTTGATGATTGGAACATCACCATCAACTAGGCAAAGTCTAGATGTAGCGGTGGAGGCAAAGGTGAGGCTTATCGTAAATGGGTGGTGGATCTGGGATGTGCTGGTGGATATAGAGGTGGTGGTCAGACCAGTGGTGGTTATGGAGACTGGAGGAGTGATAGAGGTTATAGCCATGGTGGTGGCGGAGGAAGAGATCGGGGATATGATGGTGGATCCCGCTACTGAGAGGCGGTGGTTTTGATGGAACTGAGAAATAAGAATGCATCTAATCAGCTTATGGAACTATGTCTTTATAGTAGAGATGGTTCTACTTATTTAGGGTTTTGATTTTATCTATGGGTGCCCATTTTTTTTCTATGTCTTCGCTTATGTCTTAGAAAACTTGGGGTGCTACTTGGTTGATGAAATCAAAAAAAAAATGTTGAATCTGAATTTGTTCTCTGTTAAAAATTTAAACAAAAACGTAAACCCTAAATCACAAACTAAAACTTAATCCCTAAACCTAAAAACCCTAAATCCTAAAAATTAAACCATAAACTTTAAACCCTAAACCCTAAACCTTAAACCCTAAATTCTAAACCCTAAACCCTAAACCCTATCCCTAAACTCTAATCCCTTAAACTTACAACCCTAAATCTTAAACCCTAAATCCCAAACCCTAAACTAACCCTAAACCCTAACCCTAAACCCTAAACCCTAAACCTTGAATAAAGATGTCATTAGGAGTAGATCTAAAGAATGACCTAATCCTAACATAGTTATGGTAGCTAAAGAAAATATCTTCAAGAGACTTTGCCTTGACTATTAAATATTTCAGTACCCTAAACCCTAACTCTAAATCATATTATAAAACCATATATTATAGTATAATGTAGAATCATATATTTGAGCATGTAGTGATGTGCTTTTGGATGTTATAAGATGTTTTGAAATTTTTTAGTATATAATGGTATTGTTCCCTATAGTCTATATTATTATAGATCATAAAAATATCTATTTAATAAATCAAATGATGAAATTTGTTAAATTTGAAGTGGGAATTAGGTTGTAGTACCAAAGGTGTGCTAGCCACATGTAGTCTAAAAAGTAAGATTTTATGTTCAAAATAAATGTTATATATTGTAGCATATCTATGCATTTTAAATTCTTTTAGTATTTTACAATCATCGCCTACACTAGCATTATTTATAAAAATGTTGATTTAGACTTTAAAATGGTGGAATTTGGCCAAATTCATAATTGGTAGATCATGGCATCATAAAATATTATTTCAGTTTAAAATATGTAAGTGATATGACTAAATTATATAGTTTTTTATTCTTTAGACTAATTTTATGATTTTTATCTTAAGCAATCCCTTGTGATGTGATATGCAATATAATATAATATAATATGTTATAGTGTATTATAATATAGAATGCCATAACATAGTGTAGCATCATGCATTGTGGCATACTTTTATGTAATAATACTTATTTTTTTAGCATATTTTAGTTTGTGATAGTATGATGTAGTAGAGTTTGTACTGGTATAATTCATAAAAAGACTAATTTATAGGCTAAGATGATGGGATTTGGCCAAATTTAAGGTAAGTTTTTAGGGAACATCATTGGGGTGCTATGGTGTGTCATTTAATCAAAATGAATGAAATTTTGCATCCAAAATAAATGTTCATTTTTCAACCAAATTTTATAAATTTTTTTGCTTAAAGTGATTCATTTTAAGGTATAATGTAAGATAATATATTATATGAAAGCATATTAAAATACAATGGACATAATAATATAACTTCATATATATATGAATGTGGTGGTGTGTTACTAAATGTTATTGTACATTATTTCAAAACTCATAAAAATGTTAATTTGATGGTTGAGATGGAAGAATTTGGCCAAATTCAGACACACCAAGAAGCAACAAAAATTATGCTATTTTGTACCATTTCTAATAGAAAATAATAATTTTACATCCAAAATGAACATTATTCATATTTTGAAAAATTTTGTTATTTGTTCCTTTTAAGTGATTCTAATGAGGTGTAATGTTAGACAATATATTATATTATTACAAATTATAATATAACATCTTATATAATATAATATAGTATGTTAATTCACACTATAATATGTTTAGCATGATATTGTATAGTTAGTTTGAGCTTGCACCATCACAAATCATAAAATTTGATTATAATGTTAAGATGATGTAATTTGAACAACACATTGTTAGGCTTTTGGTTGAAGTATTAAAGGTGTGCATAAGAGAAGAAATAAGATTTTATGAGAATTCCATGTCATGGACATGGAGGGAGACCTGCTAGGGGATCACACATGCATTGGACATGACATGTGAGTGATCTTTATTGAGGGCATATAAGAAGAAAATATGTTGGGGATAAGGTTTGAATTTGATTTGATTATATGATTTATGGAAAGAAGATCCGCTGGGGATAAGAACCTATAATCCATCCAGGATTAATATTGAATCGAATTTAATTTGTTTTGTTTTAATTGATGTGGAGGCATATCTACTAGAGATATGGGCTCAAGTCTACTGGGGATCGGGTATATGAACCTTCCACTAAGGAAGTAGGTTCGGGCTATCTGCTTGGGATTGAAATTTGAGTTTGATTTCATAGATTTGTTGGGGATGTATAAGTTGGGGATAAGAGTTTGGTTGGATTTCTTTGATTTAGACTCTACTGGGAGAGTTAGTTTAATTTGGTTCTACTGAGGAGGTTGGTTTTGAATTTGATTTATTTTCTTGACTTGTTTATATATGATTTGGGGCTCCACTAGGGAGAAGGGTGTGATTTAACTCCACTGGGGAAAATCAGATTGGGTTTAATTTAAACTGAGTTAATGTATGGACTCTATCAGTGTGTGATGGACCCACTAAGAAGGGGCTATATCAACCTTGACCTACCTTAAGTTTACAAATCCAAAGGGATAGTTTGTCAGTTGTGGGGTAGAGCTAGCCAACCTGAGGGGTTGCCTTTCAATGTGCAACAGCTATGCTAGGAAGAAGGTGTAGCAGACTTACATCTTCCAATGCGAGGAACAACCACTGGGGTGACCAATTAGATGCACAACAAATCGAACCTAACCTAGAGCGACTACTGAGTGAATTCCACTAGGGACTTATGTCAACTCAAAAGTAATCAGGATTAACTTTATCTTAATTTCATGTGATTTGATTGTTTGTTTGGTTTAGTTTGATTTCAAATTGAGGGCATATAGGGAAGTGAGCTCATCAAATTTGATAGATTTAATTTATGGACCATGTGTGTGATAGACCCATTGAGAAGGGGCTATGACTAGTCCTATTTTTAAATTTACAAATCCAAAGGGATAGTCTACTGGGTAGAGCTAGCCAACCTAAGGGGTTGCCTTTCAGGAATGGCTATGCTAGAAAAGGCATAATAGACTTACATCTTCTAAAGCAAGAACAATCGGGTGACCTAGCACAACAAATTGAACCGACTTAGGGGTGACTAAGTGAATGCAATGGGACTTATATCAACCTGAGTAGTCAAGCAATTTCTATAAGGAGTTTGACCGACACTA
The DNA here is from genome assembly GCA_021442155.1 of Cymbidium sinense. Taxonomy (NCBI): domain Eukaryota; kingdom Viridiplantae; phylum Streptophyta; class Magnoliopsida; order Asparagales; family Orchidaceae; genus Cymbidium; species Cymbidium sinense. The sequence goes on along the minus strand of CM038214.1, from coordinate 216,844,135 downwards.
AAAAGATAGGATACCGCTGGGAAAAAGGTATCACTGGGTGTCCTCCTAATCCACAAGTGAATATATATATATATATATATATATATATATATATCTCATGACTGCTGGTGTGAGGGACCACACTGAGAAGGAGCCATGTTAGCCTTGACCTATCTCAGATTTAGTGGACCAAGGGAGAATCTGCAAATCCACATAGATTCTCTCCAAAAGGGTTGGAGGAACTCCCAATTGATAGTAACTGGTATTGTCTAAATGGGGCCAAAGGATGTGATCCAAATATAGTGCCCATGTGGGAGGCTGGGGCCTTATCCCGAGCCATGGAAAAGAAAGCCTATAGCACGGTGGCCAACTCAAGAGAGTGACTTACATCCGCCATGAGTGGTGTATCCCAAAAGGAGAACCAACCAACCTAGTGCCCTTCGATGCAATGATAAATCTAGAAAGAAAGCATGTAGGTTTACAACTTTCCAGAACGGATCATCTGATAGTCCTGGTATTATGCCATACTGACCCAGACTGAGTAAGAGGGAAGGAGCCACTGGGGACTTATCTAAAATCTCAAATATACTTGACCTAATGAAGTTTAATCCAAGAAGAAAGCATAGCAAACTCACATCCTCTAAGAAAACATGAAGCTTACCATGTAGTAAGGCCTACCAAACTAAAAATTTGCCTGTCTGTGTGTAATGGCCAAGTAAGGAAGGAAAGTGTAGTAGACTTATATCCTCTAAAGTAAGAAGACCACTAGGGTGACGCACTAGCAGGGAAGCATGTCAGCCTGACCTAGAGCAGCTATTGAGTGAATGTTGTTGGGGGTGTTATCTCAACTTAGAGTTGCCCAAGATAAAAGATATATGTTTATTTTATATATTTGTGTGTAGTTTGTGTTTGTGTTGTGTCGATGAAGGATAGACGCCGTTCCTTACACCTACCCTAAACACACATCATGGCATATTCAAAACAAGAATACCTTCAACATGGAAGAGATTGAATTCAAAATGGAATTTTCATTGAGGATAATTATTTTCAAACATGATTTATAATATTTTGTTAAGTAGCCCATTGATTGGAAGCATTGGGTGCTCTCCTTATGATTAAGCCGATAAAATCATCCTTGTAGGGCCTTCTATGGAAAAAGGCCTTCCCAAGTGGTTTCAAACTTGCTTCTCATCTTACGGATGGAAAAAATTGGTCTCCTTAGAACTAAAATAAGCTCTCATACTTGAAAAGCTCTATGCAGACCAACTTATTGTGTGCTTGAATCATTTTAGCTTTGTATAACTCGAGGTTTTGGCATGCCCATAGGCATCTCCTCCAAACCTTCAAGCTCTTCTAATCGCAACTTGGTACGCTCTATTGTGATCTTGCTATTGATATCCTTAGTGATGGGAGTTGGACTCTAATGAATGCTTCAAACCCATACACTAAGAGTAGACTGAGTTGGAGTTCTATATGTGGTGGTAGGCCCACAAGGCTTAAATGACCGCTCATGCCACTATCGCTATTATTGGAAAGTGTCTTAGTATTTGGATAAGAGTTTTGTGAAGGCTTCTAAGCCATTTTCCTGTAATGGTAGAATATCTCCATATTATGTCTCTGGGCAAACTTGTTGATCTCTGTTTTGAATGTAGTATTATCGATATAATCTTCGAGGCACTCCAAACCTATACACAATATGGTTCCTAAAAAATTGGAGCACATGCAGAGTTGTGACCTCTCTAAGTAGAATTGCCTTCACCCATTTGGAAAAGTAATCAGTAGCAACTAAGATGAACTGATAACCCTTGAAATAAGGAGGATCAATCAGACCCACTATGTCGGTACCCCAACACTCGAATGGCCATAAGGCTAATATAGGATGTAGAATGTTGGGTGGCCAGTGTAGGACCACACTGTGTATTTGACATTGGTAGCATCACCTAACCATATCCATGCAATCTTTGATCATCGATGGCTAGTAGTAATGTAGTCTCTTGATCTTGGCTTTCATCTTCAGACCAGATTGGTTGGGTCCACATAATCTTGAGTGTACCTCGATCACCATCTTACGGGCTTCATGATTGTCTAAATAACATAATCACATATGATCGAAAGATCACCGGTACAAGACACTATCCATAAGAGTGTAGGAAAATGCTCTCTGCTACATCTCATAGGCTTGGGACTTTTCTTGAGGTAGTTTGCCTTCATTTAGTTAATCCATGAATGGTTGCCTCCAATCTATCTCCTTGTCTTTCTTGGCAATGGAAACCTCCCCTTCAGAAGAGTACTTTTTTATGAGTTCAATATAAATAAGGGATAAGAATTATCTATTTTGAACCTTTATTGATATGGACTCATCCTCCAAACATGCCAACTACTTGGCAAGCTTGGCTAAAGCATACACCACAACGTTCTCTCCTTAAGGAATCTTATAAATGGTAACCTCTAGGATTTGGGCCAATAACTCTATGGTATACTTGTGGTTATGATGGAGCTTGGCCTTTATAACCTTATAGGAGCTAGTGATTTGGTTGATAACTAGCTGAGAATCCCTAAAAATGTTGATGTTTTGAATGCTTAGAGTAACAACTAACTCTAGATCGGCAATCAGAGCATCATATTCAGCTTCGTTGTTGGTGCAAGAATTAGACAAATGATATGAGAATCTCATCACATCATAAACCAAAGTTAAGAGAACTATTCCTACACCTACCTTTCCTAGAGTTATAGATTGTAGTTATTCTCCTCTTTGAGGGGAAGCTACATTATCAAGTATATCTCCCAGCATTGAATGCTAGTATCCTCTAAGTTCATGATTTATTCATCAGGGAGATAATCGCTAAGAGAGAGTCATAGAAGTGTGTGCTACTAAGATATCGCTAGATTGTCCTTTCATTGCACAGGGGTAAGAAGGTAATGTCAAACTAGAGGATCATGGACCATCATGCCAACCATCCGTGATAGTCGATTGGTCAAGATATACTATAATGGATTATTCCTAGAGATTAAGTTCACCTTATGAGGAAGCATATAATGCTATAGCTTTTGGGATGTAAAGATTAAAGCTAGGCTATGCTTCTCAATGGGTAGATAATTAGCCCAATAGGGATTAGATGATGGTTGAGGTAGTAGAGTGCATTTTTCTTCCCTAATCATTTGCTTGGGCCAACAAAGCACCAAGAGAGTCATCTAATGCAGTAGTGTAAAGTATGAGCAGCTAGGCCAAGATAAGGACTGCTAGAATTGACGGCATCATTAGGTAATGCTTGATGAGTTCGAATGCATGCTCACACTTATCATCCCACTTGAACTTGGCATCCTTTATGATAAGTGCTAACAATGGCTGACATCTTCCCAATAGGTTGGATACAATGCATCTTAGATATGCCAGCCACCCTTGGAATGATCTAAGTTGAGTTAAAATTTTAGGGGGTGGCACTTTGAATATCTCCTTGATCTTCTCTGTATCAATTTTGATTCACTACTCTTGGACAACAAACCCAAGGAATTTTCCTGAAGCTACTCCGAATGCACACTTCAGGGGGTTCATTTTGAGGTTTAATTATCTTAACTATTCAAAAACTACTCTCAAGTCAAAGAGATGGTCTTCCTTTTCTCTACTTTTGACCATGAGATCATCGACATTGCACTCAACTTGATGATGAATAAGTTTGTCATGATAAGATTGCATTGTATGTAGCACCAAAATTTTAAGGCGAAAGGCATGATCTATAGCAATAGATTCACTGGGTTCTAAAATAGTGTTTCCTTCATCTTCGGGGCCATCTTTATTTGGTTATATCCATATGAGCCATCCATGAAAGAGAAGATGCATGAGATGATGAGGCAATGTCCACATCACTGGGATTGATAGTGGAAATTCATCTTTGGATGCCTTATTTAAATCCCTAAACTTGATGCATATGTGAATTTGGCCATTCTTTTCTTAATTGGGATGACAACTAAACCGTGTAGGTATTTTTCTTCCCGATGAAGCCAACATCGATCAGTTTCTTGACTTCAGAAATGACCTATTGTTCTATGTCTAATCACATGCATCTAGGAGCTTGCTTGATAGGATTAGCAGTAGGCTCTATTGCTAAATTATGGATAGCTACATCAAGAGACAATCCAAATATATCTTATAACTCAATGCAAAGAAGTCCTTAAACTCAATCAATTACCTGACTAAGTCATTGGTTTCAATTTCATTCAACAAAAAATTGATGTATGTCGGGCGTGGATCTTCTTCAGTTCCTAAGTTGATTTCCTTAAGCTCATCGATGGTTGACTTGATCTCTTCTTCAAACTCTAGTGGTGCATCTTTGACTTCAAAATCAAATGGATCATTTGAAGTTTCTAAGCACGGCTCCTCATATAAGTTAATGTGATTTGAAAAGAACCCATCAGATTCTAAATGATTGGGGATGACTAAGTAATCATCATCATCATGAACTATATCAATCCTAGTCCGATCTTGATTGAGAGCTTTACATTTGTTCTTCCATATTCTTTCAAAGTAGTGACCTGCTTTGACCTAGTATGTGGGATTAACCCTTTCTTTGCTAAATTATGAACACAAAGGCAAGTACCAATCAAAAGGTAATTCTTATTAAATCTTATATGAATCATCCTCAAGTTCTACATCAACTTCTTGACTTGAGGATGATGCCCTAGAAAGAGCCTATGAGTCTTCACACCTATGGATGACTTAAGGACTTCTACCAAAAAACCTCAACTTTTTTGAGGAAAGTGGTTAGAGCTAAGGTTCCATGCCTAATTGTATCACATATAGACTTGGATACACTTATGCTTTGCTTTGGAGCCCGATCTTCATCATTATCTTGCTCAAGTGTCACCTTCAAGGGAATCTACTACTGAGAAGAGCAGGATGGTGTACTAACCATATAAGACTCATTCTATGAACTAGATTCTAAGTCTATATGGATAGCAGGTGTACTCCTGGTAGCTGGGATATATCTTTTATTGGGTGGCCAACAAGGAGGTTTTCCACCCATAAGACTGCCTCTAAATGGGTCTCTTCTTATGCCTGGTGGAGGTCAGGTCATCTTACCCATATGTTCGAATGGAGTAACGAACTGTGGGTGGAATCTAATGTCATGCTCCACTTCATCCTCCAAGTCTATTTTCGATCCCTTTTATTTTATTTTTCATTTCTCTTTTTTTTTTCTTTTTTTTTTCTCTTTCTTTTTCTTTTCTTTTTTTTATTTTTAAACTTTGGCCAAGTTCACAAGAATATACTTATTGATTCTGAGCGAGGTAATAAGTCATATCCTCATATATGCCTACCTTGTGAACTGTAAATGGCTTGAGATTTGCTTTGACATAGTAGATGATCCCACCTCTCACAAACTTCATACACTGATGTAGAGAGGATGGAATTATGTTGTTCTCATCTATCCATGGTCTCCCAAGAAAAGAATTGAAAGATGTATCCAAGTCTATAATGTGAAACTTGGCTTTAGTCTTCCAATCATCTATCTCCAAGGGCAACACTATGGAGCCTAAGGCCTATTGACCTCACTTTTGGAGTGCGGATTCAATCTTACCATCTTAGACTTAGCAGTCTTCAAGGCACTAAGACTTTCCTAGTCATAAGATACTTCTAAAAATTAAGTAAACACTTAACCGGAGCCTAAATACTTAGAAAGGTTAACCATAAGATTAGGTTATGCCTTAGGGATTAAGATAATCCACCTACCCTACAACCCAAAACCAATACATGTTCACCTTCTCAAACCAAACATCAAATTCAAATCCAAATCCAAACCTAAATTCCAAAACCAAATGATTGAAGTCCACGATCAAATCCAAACTTGAAACCTTTCCTAAGCCATATGACCTATCCCATGGATGTTGGTAGAAAAATTTCTATATGGTCACCTTCAAATATATAGGTGAAAAGGAAAGAATATAAAAATTCATATTTTTAGATGCCAAGCAGATCCATAGATGAGCTTATTCAGGTGATCTGGTATGCCATCAAGGAATACTGTACTATCTCGGGAGATAAAAGTCACTACCCTTTAATGGACCTAATCACCTCAATAAGGACTCCTAAGGACAATGGGTCTACATAGAGATTCTTCCCTACTTTACATGGAAAAGTAAAGGTTTTATTTTAAATTGGGTTCAGTTAGGGCAAGCCCCATAGTTACATCCTAAGGGATGAGATCCCTTAGAATACTCTAATTAAAAAAGATTATTGTCTTCAAAGATTTCAATAGGAAAGGACTATCAATCGATTAGTTCATTTTTGAAGATCAAATGGGATTGATCAAAGAGAGAGAGTTATTATCGAAGCCAAAAAAAGATAAGTAGGAGATGCCCACAATGCTAGGAAACCTAGCGAGCAATCTCAAACTATCTTATAGTTGGGCTTTATATTTTTGAAATTGATTTAATATATTTGAGTTGCATTTTTTATTAGAAATTTAGGACTTATGATTCCATAACACAAGATTAATGGAAATGCCTAAGAGATGAGGAATTATGCTTATGGCCCATAAAGGGGAGAAGCAACCTCAGAAACTAAATCTAGGGAGCTCTGGTGAGGGCCAAAAGCACAACCTAAATCTAAGGCAAAAATGGGTATTTAGTTTGCCTCCATAAGAGAGGACAAACCACCTGACTGCTTGGACTTATAACTGCTTGGGGGTGACCACCAACTGACTCCTCCTACAATTTTAAATACATGTAGAAAAGTCTTATGCTTATACAAGATAAGTTAGGCTATTATTTATTTAGAAAGAGACTAAGTACTTAAACTCACTCCCTAAAGAGACTAGATCATATAAGGACATGCTTCAAATGACCTAAATCTAATGCAATTCATATTTTCATTTTATTTTAATTTTTGGACAATTATTTTGACTCAGGCTAATAGGATTTATATGCCTAATGCATGAGAAATAAAGTTATTTGCCAAAATGAGAAGGGAGGGTGTGTTTCCACCATGGCTCACCAAGTTTCGCAAAGGTGGAAGCCTCCAATCAAAAGAGTGAAATAAGATGCATTTGTGCATGATATTGTAAAAGAAATACTCATCCAGGGTGGGTTGCTAATTCTTTTATCTTGATTTTAAACCTAAGCTTTAGGTGAGGTTATGAGTTCTTTATTTTTAATTTTGAGTTGTTAGATTTGGTAAGAGATTTACTTTTCCCTAAGAGGCTAATCCACATCTAGGCCATACATAAAGCAAAGAAGAAATTAGGGAAAATATGCCACTTAATGTAAGAGCTAAACAAATCATCAATCAATTTATAAAGCTAATCGCAAAAAGAATAAGAGGCCATTGTGGTATTCACACAAACCCAAAAAAAACAAATTGGGTAGCCAAGCTCCCCCCTATACAACCGGATTACAAATGAATTGAATTACAATTAAGCAAAGGAATTTATTGTTATGGGGTCTTCAAGCTTCATTCTTCATTCTTCATTCTTCTTTTTCTTCTTTCTTTTGGTTCCTTCTTTTGGATGGTTGGAAGGTGGATAAAGGCTTCACATGGTGCATAAGATAGATCTTATGACCAATGCTTATCACATAACAATCATTCCAAAATCTTAATTGCACAAATTTACATGAAAAGGAAAAGAATGGAAATCTAACTAACTCTTGCAAAATAGAGATTTGCTAAAACAAACCACACAAATTCCAAGCATTTATATTCAACTTAACACCCCACACTTAGGTGACTATGTCCACTTGGCCTATTGGATTATTCTTAAGGGTATAAGCACTTGCAAGCAAAAGCATTTTTATATAGTTATTTATGATAGTGCCCCTTAAGCACAATCCCCTACAGAAAATAATGGTTAGACTAAGATTGCCATACCATTCATTCTATGCACATACATTCTAACATCCAGTCTAAAACATATATTACAAAATAAAACAAATACCAAATCATGCACTGCCCTAACCTAAAGCTAGAAGTGGTGACTTAGGCTAATGTGTGTGCTTTGGAGGTTTGTGTGGTATGCTTAGCTATGGCTTTAAGTTAGAATTTTCTAAGTGTGAAGCATGTTCAACTTAGAGGAGGGTTTCATTTAAGTTATTTAATAAATTTGGATAGATTTTATTCCATTTTTTTATTAGGTTCAAATGAATCCTAGAATTAATTATTAAGTTATGAAGAGAGGGAAAGAGAAGAGAACTTCTCTTTTCTTTCCTAACCTAAGTAATTTCTAAAGTAGATTCACATTTTAGTTTTTTTAGTGAATGTTTTGATTAAATATTTTAATTAATCTTAAGTTTAGATGAACTTTAAACAAACCTATTCAAAAGGAAAGGCATTTTAAGATTAAATAAAATGAACCAAATTCACAAAACATACATCACTTCATTTCTTTCCCAACATATACAATATGCATATGAATGAGTCCTAAGCATATATATACACATAAATGAGAATGTTTAATACACTTTATGATGTATGCTAAGCAATTCACTTAAGGAAACTTAGAAGTTTAAGATGTATGATTTTAAGTAGAAAAATGTTTCTTATCCAATTTTCACATGCACACATGAAAGTAAGAAGGCATAAGTGAGTACAATGCCATTGTTAACAGAGGAGGTGTAAGGTACAAGACCTACTTAGGGCTACTTAAAGCCTCATAACTTTGGGTCCAACTAATATACCACTTTTCTTAAATACAAACATGTGTATAAAAGAAATGAATGGAAAAGAAAGAATGCAAAAATTTGTATTAGTTGATTCATTTTGTTTATGCAATTTATATGTGCAAGCATAGGTAACCCTTCTTAAGTATTAGTATAGGAATGAATAGGATATGGGATTAGGCAAGTGCTAGGTTCTTTTCAAATGAACCATACATCTTACCAAATCCTATTCAAAACTATACTAAAAGAAAAGAGAAGGAAGACCTACACTAAGCACATCTCTATATCTTACTCAAATGTAAACTTATAATTTAAACATAAGCAACACACTTTTAGATTTGATGATTAATTCATATATTTTTAAAATAATTTGAATTTAGTAGTGATAATAGCCATTCATATTATTACTTTAGCCAACACATGCAATTTTGACATAAAGTATTTGAATTTGATTTTAAAAAATATGGATGCAAGAAACCATATAACATACACATTTAACATGTTGGGGAAATAACTAAAGTAATAAAAGCATGTAAACACATTCACTTTAATTAAATCCTATACAATCTTATGAAATAAGAAAGCTTAAAATAAATCAAAGTTTATTCAATGATTTTGTTTTTGGTCTTGAGTTTGATTTAATTTTGAAAATGTGAGTTGAGTTTGCTATTCCTAACCATTCCACACATATGTTTGATATTTTTTTTTAATTTTTAGATGATTAGATTTTTTTTATATTTTAATTAGGTTATGGTATGAATTAAGCAAGTTAATTAACCCCACACCACCTTAGCATAGTTAACCAAGTAATTATGAGCTAGTGAGATGACATAAAACTCACAAGGAATTTAAACTTGCAATGCACCTAGGAAGAAAAGGGCCTAATGCAATTTGGCTCATGATTAATGGTTAATTAAGGGTTTTAACTTAAGTAATTTCAAAACACCCCTTCACACATATGAATTGGGTTTTGATTTCCTTAATTGAACTTAGGCTCTTAAACACCTAAGCATCTACCCAAGGTAGATTAATTAATTTTGGAAGTTTTAGAATTTTAGAAATTAATTAAATAATTAATGAATTAATCCTTAGAGGATTAAGGAAAGAAAAGGATTTAGAGAATAGCTTAGGGAAATTCCCCAAAAAATATTCTAAGCCTCCTATTCATTGGATCTAACCTTAATCAACTTATGAGATTAAAACACTAATCCAAACCTTAATTATCCTTAATTACATTAAGGGAGTAATTAAGAAACACGGAGGTAAAGGTCATTCCCTAAAACATACCCAAGAAGTTTAGGATTAATTAGAGGATTAATTAAGAAGTAATTAGCAAAATAAGATTTCCACTAAAACCCAAAATCAGAGAAAAGTAAAATTCAAAATCCATTGAAATCAATTTGAAATATTCTAGGTTGAATTATATTTCCATAGAAATTTACCTCATATTTTTTTAAATTTTATTGAGGGAGATATGAATTTTTGAAGGTTAGGAGATTTATTAAAATTAATTAAATCCCTAACTAATCCCCTTAGCTCATAGCGCGACACACGGCGGTGGCGGTCAATGCGCTTTACACGTATCGCACCATGAGCTATCCACTTAAGTGTTGCATTACAAAGGTGGCATGGTGGTGGGATGCGATTTGATCCCTATCATTCGATCAAGGATCGAACGCCCAGGGATCATCCCGTAGTTTCTAAAGAGATAAATCATTTCTAAAACATGCGATTATTCTAGGTTGTCCATCCAAAATGTGTGGATGGATGGCCAGAATTCTCTTAATTCTTCCCTGAGGATTAAAGGGGATAGTCCATGATCTAAGGGAAGATCCAAGCTTGATTGAGCTTAGATTGGAATGAGATTGTACCCACACCATCTAAGCACAATTACAAACCTATCCAATGGTGGATTTTACATGTCATGAACATTTCTTTCACAAAGGACCAACACCTCCTAAACTAAGTGGTCAAAAAATTCCATACCTCGACGAGGGTGATCACCAATGCTCCAGTTCGATGAGATAGCTTCATCTAGTGGAGACGAAGCCTTGTTGAAAGTTTCAAGCCTTGAGTAGATCTCTATGGTCCAACACCACTTGCTCCTTTTGGCTTTGATCAAATTCACCTCCTCTTTGGGAACTTGAGAGAATGCTTAGGTGCACTCAACTTGATCCCCTGAGGGAGTGTGCAAAGGGAATTGGAGTGGATTTGAGTATGGAAGAACTTGGGAATTGAGATAAGCTCCACTATTTTATAAGGAAGAAAATAGAGAAAGCTAAGATTCAAATCCCTCTTAGAAAGCTTAGGAATGCTCTCTAATGGCTCCTAACTCTCTCTAGGACTTAATCGAATGTGAGGATGATCAATTCAAATTGAATTATGGGGAGTATATCTACCCCTATGGCAATCGGATGGCCAAACCATAGCTTGCTATTTTAATTTAATTGACCATTTGGGAGGGGTTCTTTTGGCTGTTAGATCTTTGCACATGGTCAGTTTGAGGTCTTGAGTAGATTGATAACTTCCCATGAGCTTCAAATTAAGTGGAAGGAGGATAAATATTTGGGGTCGGTATGGCCTTGGGTCCATATGGGCTAACCCAAACTCATGGGTGCACCACTCTCATTGGGTCCACTTGAGCTATTAGGAAGGTATCAAGTTGATATGAAGAGGCAAATTACCCATGGATTAGACCATAATTTGTTCTATGGCCTAGAAATGGTCATTTGCTAATTTTGAATTTGAATATGTTGGGTATGTGGAGAAAAAAAGGTTTGGCCAAGTTTCATTAGATTTGAGTTCATTTGATAAGGTTTGGCTCATGTTGAACCATTTAGGTCAAAATCAACTTGTCAAGTTGACCAATTGGTCAAATGGGTCAAACCAAGTCATATGACCATTTGAAATGTTTTGGTTACTTTGGTTTGATTCAATTAGTTTTGAATTTGTCTCATATGACTTCATTTAGGTTAAATGTTGACCAATTGACCCATTTGACCTACTTGAGCTATAAGGTTTAAATTTGGTTAGTCATATGGAGTGGATTTGATATCTTTATTTCCAATCAATTTGGGTTAAGTTTAAATTGGCTAATATGACTTCATTTAGGTCAAATGGGTCAAGTTGACCAATTTGACCAATTTGACCTACTTGAGCTAGGTCAAGGGTAGGTTTAGGTTTGGTTAGTCATATGGAGTGGATTGGTATGTTTGTTTCCAATCAATTTGGGTTATGTTTGAATTTGGCTCAACATGACCCCTTTAGTCAAGTCTTTAAGGTCAATTAAGCTAGGTCTAGTTGGCCAATTGGGGCTTTGGTCAAACAAGTGATTTGGAATGAACTTGACCCATTGGTTTCAATCAATTTGGCTTAGATCAAGTTTTGATATAATTTGACTTTTAGGTCAAGTTGGGTCAACTTGGCAATTTGGCTAGTTCAAATTTTGACTTCATCAAGTTCAAACATAGGTCATGAATGAACTTAGATCAATAGTTTCAATCAATTTGACCTATGGTGGATTTTGGCAATGTTAGTTTCATTTTGGTTGACTTGATCAATTAGGTTTGACTTGGTTTGACCCAATTTGATTGATGATTATCATGATGATTGTCATTATGAGAGAGTTTGACTTGATCAACCCTAGTTTGACTTGGTTTGACCCAATTTGATTGATTGATCATCCCATGATGATGATTATGATGAGAGGCAGGTGAGTTTGGGTCCATCTAATTTGGTTAGATTGAATTTGCTCATAGGGTACTTAGGTCACTTTGGGTCAAGTGAGCCTAAGTGGGTCAAAATGGCTTAATCAAAGCTTGATTTTGAGTTTGATTGAACTTATATATGGACTTATGTTTGAAATATAAATCTATTTGCAAGTGGTTTGAGGTCAAATGGGTTTTGATCCATTGATAATTATATTTCAAGGAAGAATATCAATGGATTTGGGGTTTGATTTTGAATTGATTTTGATTTGGTGATTGAAGTTTGTATTTATATTTGGATTCATGATTGTAAGGTTGATTGAATCAAGGAAAATCAAGAGTTTGGCTTGATTTGAAGTTGATTTGGCTAAGTTAAAAATTTTGACTTGAAAGGCTTAGGTTGGATTTTGAATGGATTTGATTATTTGAATTTATATTTCATTTATATATGTGAATATAAATGGATCATGAGAAATTTTCAAGGATTTGAAGTGATTTGATCATGATTTAGACTAAGTCCATTAATAGGGATTTAAAGGACTTAGGAAAATTTTGGAGTTTTGGAATTTAAATTTTGAGTTTAGTTTGATGGATTTGAATTTATATTTCATTTATATATGTGAATATAAATGAGAATATAAATGAGTTATGAGAAAATCCATGAATTTGGTTTTAGTTCATGATTTAGGTTAAGTTCTTATGATGGAAAAAGGACTTAAGAAGGATTTTAAATTTTGAATTTAATTTTTTGAATTTGATTTTAAATTTTGAGTTCATTGGTTTGAATTTATATTTCATTTATATATGTGAATATAAATGACAATATAAATGAATTATGAGAAAATCTCAAGGATTTGAATTGGTTTAGATCATGATTTTGGTTAAGTCCGGAAGATTAAGGACTAGAAGATTTGGACTTAGGAATTTTCATTCATGAGTTTCAATCATGGGTTTAAATCACATGGAGTTGATTTGAGTTTGGAGAAAATCAAATAAGATTGATTTGGAGTTTGACTTGAAGGAAGGAAAGTGAGGAATGGTTCAAGCTAAGGGGTAGAAAAAGTTTCCTAACACCCCTAAGGCATGACATATTCTTATGGCTAACTCTTCTAAGTCTCTAGGGCTAGGTTGAGTGTCCACCTAATCACTATATGTGTCTTAAGACTAAGAGCTCTTAAAGTCTAAGAGAAGTCCTATGTCCAAGATGGAGTGGATGAGAACTCATTCTAAAAATGATGTCAACAAAGGGCGCCCAATAGGTGTGGTGTGACTAGTAAGGAACACCGCACATATTGGTGTTGATCGAAACATCAACAACACTGAAAGATCACAAGCACTAACAAATACAATCTATTCCTAACCCAAGCTGTAGAAAGAATCCAGAGCTTAGTGCAATATGGATCTACTTATGTCCAAGACATAAGAGAGAGGGAAAAATCCACTAAAGGATAGAGTGTGAACCTTCTACTAGGGAAGCAAGTTCAAGTCACCCACAAAGGAATGAAAGGTTTGATTTGATTTAGTCTCACTAAGGAGAAAAAGATTTATTTTAGTTTTACTGGGGAAGAAGGCTGAATTTGTTTTAATTTTGTTAGGTTTGACTTTTAAGATGAACCTTGTTGGTTTGTGATAGACTGCACTCGAAGTAGCATGTGGGCAGACCAAGGCAATAATGAGTGAGTGTGAGGGGCTTGCTCTCACATCAAAAAAAGATAAGAGATTTATGTTGTTGTTGTGCATGTACTAAAAGGAATAGGATGCCTCTGGGACTCTTACTACCTTAAAACATGCTGGGGATTTGATGAAATGGTTCCATGGATGGAAAATAGGATTTCCACTAGGATGCGGGTTCTCTCTCACTAACTTAGTTATGCTAATTAAAATAGGATGCCTCTGGGTTCTCTTACACCAATTCTAAAAGCATCGGGAGATTGTGTTTGTGTTGTGAGAGAGGTATAGGATGCCACTAGGGGACTCTTACACCTACCCTAGATGCATCACGACTGATTCGCAAGACAAGCAAACAACACTTGAAAGAAAGAGAAGATTTTATGAATGGAATCATATTTTATTCTTTTTATTAATGATTATTTTCAAACATGATTTTTTTCATGGGTAATATTTCTTTAGATAGAGCCCATTAATTGGAAGCATCGGGTGTTCCCCATTACAATCAATAAGCTAATAAGATCCTCCTTAGTAGGCCTTCTATATGACATAGGGGCCTTCCCAAGTGGGTTCAAACTTGCCCCATGTTTGATGAAAAATTTGTCTCTTAAGACTAACATAAGTTCTCCTAAAAATACTGGGGTGGACCAGCTTGTTGTGAATCATTTTGGCCTTATACAACTCAAGGTTCTGGAACACCTATAGCGACTCTCCTCCAAACCTTCGAGCTCTTCGAACTGCAACTTTGCATTCTACTCTATAGTGATCTTGTTACCTAATGCTATCCTTAGTGACGGGAATTGAACTTTCGAAGGTAGAACGACATTAGATCCATACACTAAGGAAAATGAGTTGAGTTGGTATGTGGTGGAAAGCTTAGGCTCACAACTGCTTATTCCACTATCGTCATCAAGAGTCTTCGTCAGCATCTGGATGAGAATTTTGTTGAATTCTTTGGCTAAGCGATTTGCTTTAAGGTAATAGATGGTGGAGTATCTCCAATATATCTTGTATCTTCTAGTGAATCTATTGATCTTCATGCTTTTGATTGTGTACCATTATCATATAATTCATCAAGGAACCTCGAACCTATACGATATGGTTCCAAAAAACTAAAGCACATGTTGATGACCTCTTTGAGTGGGATGGCATCACTTGGAAAAGTAGTGGTGGCTAAGATGAATCGATGCCCCTTGGAGGAAGGAGGATCGATCGAACCCACAATGTGTCCAACACTCAAATGGCCATGAAGCAAAGTAGGGTGTAGAATGTTGGGTGGTTGGTGGAGGACCACACCATGTACCTGACACTGATGGAATCTCCTAGCTACATTCATGCAGTCTATAATCATCAAAGGCCAGTAGTATACAAGTCTCTTGATCTTCATCATCATCTTGACTGATTTGCTACATACCCGAATGTATCGATTATAATATCATGGGCTTCATGTTTGTCTCATGTAACCACATTTGGTCAAAGGATTGAGGTATAGGGTGCCATCAATAAGAGAGGAGAGCTCTCTGTTTCACGATGGGCTTGTGACTTTTCTTGAGGTAGTTTGTGTGTTCAAGTAATCTATGAAGTTGCCTCAATTAGCTCCTTGTCCATTTTGGCAATGACCTCCCCTTCAAGAGAAAGTCTCTCGATGAGTTCATATCAATAAGGGATAGGACTTGTCTATTTTGACCTTTATTGAAATGGACTCATCTTCGAACATGCCAACTCTGCAAGTTTGGCCAAAGCATCTACATGTTCTCTACTTGGGAACCTTGTAGATGGTGACTTGGAATCCAATAATAATGGTATACTCATAATGATGAAGCTTAGGTTTGAGGACTGGTAGGACTGCAGTTGATGACCAAGAGAATCCCCAAAGATGTTGATGCTCTTGATAGTGATGGATAACTGTAGACCAATCAAAGCCTCATACTCAGCTTCATTATTGGTGCAGCGGGTTGGAAAGATAGTATAAGAATCTCATCACATCATAATTTGAAGTTAGAAGAACTATTCTTACCCCTACCTTTCCTAGGAGAATAGATCGTGGTGCTTCCCCTTTGAGAAAAGAAGTAGAACCATCAAAATACATCTCCCATCCATAGTTGCCGGCCTCCCCTAAGTTCATGATTTGTTCATCAAGGAATTCATCACTGGAGAATCGGAGGAAGTGGTGTCTTTAGAAATCTAGTGTCGTCCTTTTACGCGAGGGTATGAATGTGATATCAAAGTACGAGAGTATCATGGACCAATGTGCCAAATGTTCGGATAGCATTGGCCATGTCATGAGGTATTGTAGTGGATTTGTTCTGGAGATCAAGTTCACCTTATGTGAAAGCATGTAGTTCCATAGCTTTTGGGTAGCGAAGATCAAAGCTAGTAAATGTTTCAATAGGTGGATAGTTCACCAAAGAGAATCGATGATGGTTAAGGTAGTAGAGAGCACTCTCCTTCCCTTCATCATTGGCTTGGGCCAAGAGCTGAGAGAGTCATCCAATGCAGTGTAGAGAATGAGTAGCCTACCCGGGATAAGTCGAGAACTCTTCACCAAATAATGTCTTCAAAGGCACATGCTAGCACTTTTCATCCCACTTGAACTTGGCTTCCTTTTGAAAAGTGTTGAGAATGGTTTGCTCCCCGATAGGTTGGAGATAAAGCATCCTAGATATGCTAGCCATCCTTGAAAGGATCCGAATTGAGTTAGACTTTAGAGGTAGCATTTCTAAGATAGCTTTAATCTTTTCTATATTTCTAATCCCCGGTATCAAACAATAAACACAAGGAATTTTCATGAAACTACTCTGAATGCACACTTTAGGGGATTCATTTTGAGGTTATATTATCTTAACCATTCAAAAACTACTCTCAAGTCAAAGAGTTCTACCTTTTCTCAGCTCTTGACTACTAGGTCATCAACGTCAACCTAATGATGGATGAGTTTGTTGATCATGGGGTCTGCTGGTATGTAGCACCGATTTTTATGGCCAAAAGGCATGACCTTATAACAAAAGATTTTGATCGGTTGAAAGTTGTTTCTTTCATTTTAGAGACATCTTGATTTGAGAATGAACCCATCCATGAAAGAGAAAACTACATGAGATGAGGCAATGTCCACCATTAATTCTGGTATAGGGAGAGGAAACTCATCCTTAGGACATGCCGTATTTAAGTCCCTAAAATTGATGCAAATGTGAATTTTCTCGATTCTTCTTCTTAACTAGGATGACACTAGCTAACCAGATAGGATATTTTTCTTCCCTAATGAACCCAACATCGATCAATTTCTTGACTTCAGAAATGTCCTATTATTCAATTTTTAATCGCATGCATCTAGGAGCTTTCTTAATATGGGTAGTGTTAGGGTCTAGTACTAGCTTGTGGACTGCTACATCAGGACATAATCTAGGAATCTCTTCATAACTCCATGTGAAGCAATCTTTAAACTCAATCAATAGCCTAACTAAGTCATTGGTTTCTTCTTCATTTAGTAATGAACTGATGTATATCGGGCGTGGATTTTCTTCTGTCCTGAGGTAGATTTCTTTAAGCTTTTCTATTATTGAATGAATCTCCTCTTCAAATTCTAACAGTGCCTCTTTGATTTGGAGATCATCTACATCATCTGAGGTTTCTAAACACACATTCTAATTAAAGCTAGGGGTGTGTGAGAAGAACTTATTAGACTCCAAATAGTTGGTAACAACTAAGCAGTAATCTTCATCATCGACCGGACCCACTATATCAAATCTTATTCTTGCTCTTAATTATGCTTCCCTACCTGTATTGTTCCATAGCTTCTCAAAGTACTCTGACATGTGCTTGGACCATGTATGAGGAATTAAACCTTTTTGTATAAGATTATGAACACAAGGCGAGTAAAATTCAAATAGTAATTCCATTAATTCTTTAAATGAATCCTCCTCAAGTTTTACATCAACTTCATGACTTGAAGATGATGATCCCAAAAAGAACCTCCTGTGCTTCATGTGATTAGTAGACTTAGGGACTTCCTTAACTAAGATGTAAGTGAGGTAAGAGCTAAGATTTCCAACTACTGCCTAATAGTTTCACATAAACTAGATTCGAATACTTTGCTTTGTTTGGAGCCTAGTGTTTATCTCTGTATTGATCGAAAGTCACCTCCAATGGAACCCACTGAGAGGGGTTGGCTGGTATACTAATCACATTAGACTCATCCTCCGAGTTTGATTACAAGTCTATGTGAATAGTAGGGGTACTCCTATGAACTGGAACACGACCTCTATTGGCTGATGGCTAACTAGGGGTCTCTCACCTCTAGAATTGCCTCTATTTCTACCGCCTCTACAGGAGGTTAGCTATCCTACCCACATGTCCATATGATGGAATCAACTGGGTGGAATGTGATATGTGGTCTATTTCTTCTTCATTTCCCTTTCTTGTTCACTTGGACTTTTATTTTTCTTTAATTTTCTTTTATCTTTTCTTTTATTCATTTTTTTTTCTTTTGTGTTTGCATTTGAATTTTGTCCCAAGTTCATAAGAGGTGTTTTGAGAAAGATAGTAGGTCATCCTCATAAATCTCAACATCTAGAACTGAAAATGGCTTTTCATCTACATTGACATGGTATTCAATTCCATCTTTCCTGAACTTGATGCATTGATAGAGGTAGGATGGAATGATCTTGTTCTGATGTATCCAAGGCCTACCAAGTAAAGCCATGAATGAAGTATTCAAATCAATGATGTAGAACTTGGCTTCAATCTTCCAGCCACCTATCTCCAAAGGTAACACTACAGAACCTAAAGCCCACTCACTTTGGTCATTAAATCCTCTCAACATCATCTGATCTCCTGAGTGTGAGATATCAATCAAATAAAAGCATCTTTAGACTCATAATGTTCATCGATGCACCAATCCATGAGACCTCTAGTAAGTCCGAACCTATCCATGTCAATGTGATGATGTTGTGCTCCAAGTCCCCTAGAAGGAGGTCTTCATCTGTGAAGGTGATCCCATGAGCTTCTTTTGTATAATGTGCTTCCTCACCTACAAAATATCAGCTAAGCTAAGCATATTTCAAGATCAAGGACTTTTGATTAGTGATTCCCCATCTCTTTGGATAAGATGGGTATATATTCTTAGCTTAGATGATAATTTTTCTTAGATGAGAAAGGATGTCATAGTCCACCTTGGTCCTCCACAAGCATATCCTTGAGCATCCCATGGAAGGGCTTCAATCATCGCATCAATGAATTATTTCCCTAACTTGAGGTGCCTAGGAGGTGGACCTTGCCACTATAGAGACTTCTGATCTCTTGTGGGTAATGGTTCTACACATCGGCTCACATAGCCTTCTCCTAGGACACTCAAAATTGAATGATTCCAAATCTATCTCAAGAGGGGAACCTATAGTATTCAGAGTTGGAATGGTTAACTCTGAATCAAAAAGAGGAAGATTAAATTTGTTATAGTTATTTTGACTTGAAGAGTTATCACTAGGAATAGAAGAAGACAACCCATCGGCGACACGATGTAATTCAAACTAGCTTTATTCTTCAATTTTTTGAAATTGTTTGGAGGTACAAGTAGAAATCAAAGTGAGTGGGTAAGGGATTTGATGCCCTTATCTACCGATACAAGAGTTCTACTAGTAGAAGAAGCTAGCTAAATGGAAGAAGCGTGTGGAAGCTACAACCGTATAACACATGGTCGTGGGGTACTAATTGGCTATCATGGGCCATGCTACAGCTCACGCCTGAGCTCCCCCTTTCCTAGAGTTGGCACTAGCAACTTGCAAACCTTAATTGATGTTGGAGGTTTGAGCTGACTCAGGAACATGCAAAGTATGCTTCTTGATCTTCTGGATGATCTTCTTAGAGGTTTTAGATAGAGAAATATCCCAACCTTCTTTGATTTTGGTAGGATGGCATGTATCCCTCAAGGTTTACCCAAATGGAACTGGAAGATTGTTCCACAAGGTATTCCTTTGGAATAACTACATCACCAATATTGAAATGGTATTCAAGCCAGCCCTTGAATGTAAAGTAATTCTCCAAAATATGGCCTAGCATATGGTAAGGGCCTGATCATGACTTTGCCTACTTCCTCCGCCTCCCAGTTTCTAAAAAATTAGGCTTCTTTAAGAGATTCTTAAAGATCTTCCTCATTACCTCCCTATTAAAAGAATAAGGTGTTTTTCACTAATCTAAAAGAGTAGGTGGACCATAGCCCTATGGAGGGCATGAGCTACTACTAGTGGTGCGTATGGTGGTGGTGGCGGCCATGGGCTCTGGAGGCCTAGACCCTCGGTGGAAAAGGAGGTGGAGGCTGCTGAGGTCATGTTCTCTTATACTGATTTCTAGCTGGCTGCATCCCCTTATCAACTACTGCTACTACTCTTGGTTTCTTCATGTAGACCTTTTTTGGCTTCTGCTTAGGCAACTGATCTTGAAAAGGAAACCATTTGGCCTCTCCTTGTAGACTAACTGACTTGTTGATTAGCTTCTCAAATGTTTTGATAGTGAAACCCTTAAGCATGAAGGCGATCGGGCCATGAATATTCTTAAAAAAAATCACAAAGGCATACTGTTCAGACAGCTGTGGTTCGCAATTCATACTCAAGTTACATCATTGGAGAATATAATCAAAGGACTCATCATACTCTACAGATCACCTACAAGAACCCGAGCTCCAAAGAAACCTTTAATGAAGAGTTGCTCTAACTCAAAGAAATATCTTTATCAACCATTGGAAAATTAATACTAAATCCCGGCTATTACTAACGAGGCAAAAGTAAAGTGTCACCTATGTTGCAACAATCGATCATGAAATGTTATATGTTGCCTTGGGTTTCCACTGCCATCAAAGCTTTTGAAGGAAGGTGGCACAAAATGCTTGGGATATTGGATCGCATCAAATTCCTCTGGGTAGGGTCTACCCTTTCGAATTGATGATCCTCCCCAAGCTTGAGCCAATGCCTCCTTCACTTACTGCTCAACCATAGATTTTATATCTTTTTCTTGTATGTAGGTACTTTCCACTACCTTCCTATAGCCAAGTTATTGCTCAATGGGAGGTAAAGTTTTGACTGGACATGAACTAACGAGGTCGATCGGTAGTAGATGAACTAATGTTATTTCAAGCAATCAAACCGCCGCTAACAGTCCTCCAACTGTCATGCCATCCTATCTATCTGCTCATCCTTCTACCTCAACTGATGCCAGAGGTGCTGGGTTGATGCTTTAGTGTCTTCCTAATCAACCTCATCACCTTCTATGGCTTGTTGTTCCTTGAGAAGAGATCCTCTAGTGTCTACCATGTAGACTTTAGTTGAATCTCCCAACAAGTCATCTTTATTGGGATCGAAGCTGACTTTCTCTTCATCTGACCAATCATACCCCAAAATTTCCTTCTTTTCCAAGAAATAATGTGCCACTATCTCATCAAAAATGATCAACTGAGTAGGTACAAATAATCTACAAAGATAATCACTATCGTGAGAGGCACCTCGCTTGCCACTTGAGAGTCAATCCTATGTACTCAGATGAGTGACACTCACTCCTACTGTGAGAGGGTAACAATCCTAGGATGTTCCACTATCACTGGTGTAGCTGGACTATCATCTACAATCTCTAAAATAATGGTCACCATCTCCACATCCTACAAAATTGGCATAATTAGTGAAGGGACAACCACGATGCTTCAGGGTCGCCACTCCTTCAGCACCACCATAAGGTAAGGTAGAGCAGAGTCTCTCAATAAAAGGTGATGTATATGATGGGATTGCTCCTGCATCACCGGTGCGCTTTCCCTGATGTGGCCTTCATGGCCTTTGATGGAACTAGATGTGACTGGACCGGTGATGATAAGGGGTAGAGCAAAGGGGAGACACCATCACTCTATGCACAAGAGCTATCCTTCTATGATGACTAGTCCTGATGTGAATGTCATGCATGTGGGTAGCACGAAGTTGAAAAATCATAAGCACGAAGCGCGACCCATTGAACCTCTCTCTCTCCCTACCGGTAATGTGAATCATGGGCCTCTCCTCTCCTAGTGGATATGCTTCCCACATTATGGGGATGATGGATCGAGATCAAATTGAGCTCCACACAAGCATCCTAAGCTCACTACCGGGTAGCATTGAGGCCGCTGTATAACCTCCTACCTGGTAATCTGATGCTACACCACCGGTGGAGGTGATGAATCCTCCTAACATCCTCTATTTGACCTAGAGAGATGGAACTGGTTTGTCAGAACCAATGGTGGTGAAGAACCTCAACAAATAATGGGCTATTTCATCTATCACCCTAGTGATCCTGGTGTGATACTGCTTGATCATATGGTTATTATTTCTACATTAAGTCCTGGTAGGATGGGGGGAGTGAGACCTAGACCCATACTCAAAAGTAGGGGAGGCAAGCCCTGAGACCAAGGGAGCCATACCCTTAGAGGGTACAGATGAGAGGGTGCTAGCCCTCACTGTGGTAGCATGAGAAACCATTGGGCACACTAAAATCGTAAACACTAGTAGCTAGTACTATCACAACCTACTGGGACTACCACTTTCCTCTTCGAGGAGATGTCAATCGAAGAGATCCGATGATCGCTCGTCACCATGGTCCTATCATGAGGGGAGTGGCCTCACATGTAATCCTTGCTCCCTCGAATCCCCTACTAAAGTGGATAAGATGTGTATGATCTAGTCGGGGAAAGTTGGCTTGGTCCAAAGCCAAATCCATACCATGAGGGAAGGTGAAAATGAACTTCTGTGAACCTACATTTCAAATTAATCAAAAATTGAAAACTTAACCTTGTACTATAATGGTTGTGAGAATCTAAAATAGAAATGAGCTTGTATTAGATTTCTATCTTTGTAGATTTTTTGAATTTGAATTGAAAAATTGAACCACATCCAACAACTTGGATGTGTTAAGTGGGGTTCAAATATATTTGAGAAGATTTGATTGAAAGAGGAATTTTGAATATGAATCCAACTTCAACAAATTTAGATATGTTGAAAGATGGAATCAAATATTTTGAGAAAGATGCTTCCATACGTTCATGTTTGTTTGAATTTGAATTTTTGATTTGAGGGCCCTTTCCTTTAACAAATTTGGGTATGTTAAAGTAAAGGTCAAATTGATTTTGTTTTTGTTTGATGATTTTGGAATTTTAATTACTTAGCAAATTTAGGTGTGCTAAGTGAATCATTCTGAGAATGATTGTTTCTTTCTTGGTGATTTGTTGTTTGATTTTGGAAAGTTGGAATTCCTACTTAGCAAAATGTAGGTATGCTAAGTGAAGAACTCAAGTGTGTTTTGTTTGACTTTTGAAAATAGGCTTAGCAAATTTAGGTAAGAAAATTCTAAGTGTTTCATTTATTTTGAATGTTTTGATTTTAAAAAAGGTAGGATCCTAGAAAATTTATGTAAGCTAAGGAAATCCTAAGTGTTTCATTTTGTTTTGATTTGTTTGAAAGTGGAGACTTTACTTAGCAAATATATGCTAAGGATGAAGTCCCACTTGATTTTATGAAATGGAAATTTCACTTAGCAAATTTGAGTATGCTAAATGAATTTGCACAAGATGAGTTCAAAATTTTTGTTTTAGTTTGGTTTTGAAAATGGAAACTTCTCCTTAGAAAATTTGGTATGCTCGGGAAAGAAGTTCCAGAGGTGTTTGAAAATTTTTCAATTTTGACTTTGGAGACTTCACTTAGCAAATTTGAGTATGCTAAATGAAGTTCCAAAATATGTTTTGAAAATTTTTGATTTTGGATTTGGAGACTTCACTTAGCAAATTTGAGTATGCCAAATGAAGTTCCAAAATGTGTTTTGAAAATTTTGGATTTTGGGTTTGGAGACTTCACTTAGAAAATTTGAGTATGCTAAATGAGGTTCCAAAATGTGTTTGAATTTTTTTTAAATATGATTGTTGATTTTTGATTTTTTGAATTTGGAGACTTCTCTTAGCAAATTTGGTTATGCTAAATGAAGTCCCAAATATGTTTGAAAATTTTTCATTTTGGATTTGGAGACTTAGCAAATTTGAGTAAGCTAAATGAAATTCCAAATGTGTTTTGAAAATTTTGGATTTTGGATTTGGAAACTTTACTTAACAAATTTGAGTATGCTAAATGAAGTTCCAAAAAGTGTTTGAAAATTTTGGTTTTGGATTTGGAGACTTCACTTAGCAAATTTTGGTATAAAAATGAGGTTCCAAATGTGTTTGAAAATTTTGAGTTTTGAATTTGGAGACTTCACTAGCAAATTTGAGTATGCAAGTTCCAAAATTTTTTTGAAAATTTTGATTTTAGAATTTGGAAACACTTAGCAAATTTGAGTATGCTAAATGAAGTTCAAATATGTTTGAAAAGTTTAGATTTTGGATTTAGAGACTTCACTTAACAAATTTGGTATATAAATGAAGTTCCAAATGTGTTTAGAATTTTGAAAGTATGATTGTTAAGTTCTAATTTTTGAAAAAGAGGACTTCCATTCAACAAATTTGGGTATGTAGAATGGAGAACAATCTTATTTTTGAAATGTGAAATTTTTGTTTTGTGTGTGATTATTGCTTTTTGAAAGAGGGAATTCCAACTTAATCATATGTAGGATATGTTTAAGTGGGATTTCCAAATGATATTATTTTTAGTAGGAAATAAAATATTTATTTAATAAATTTGAGTATATTAAATGAAGATGTTCATATGTGCTTTTGAAAATTTAATTTTATTTGAAAATGAAACTTTCATTCAATAAGTGTTATTGAATGAAAAGGTTCATGTGTGCTTTTGAAAACTTTATTATTTTATTTTGATTTTGACTTTTGGAAAGATGAATGTTCATTTTATTTTGAAAAATGAAATCTTCATCAAAGTGAATTGAAAGAAGATGTTCATTTGTGCTTTTGGAAAATTTTTGTTAATTTTATTTTTGAAAATCCCAATATGTAATAATTATGACAATTGTTAAGTGAGGGTGATAAATTTTTTGTGGAAAATATTTTATTAATTGCATTTTGAAAAGCAAAGTTTTTATGGAAAATTTATTTTGTCTTTATTACTTTAGATTGAACCTTTCCTTATCATAAAAATGATAAGGAGGAAGTCCTTAAATGTTTTCTCTTTATTTATTTAGATCTTTTTTTACCCATTGGAGAACCCAATGGGGGTTTTAAAACCAACACGGAGTGAGGTCCTAAATCCTAAAGATGTTGGCTAACTCAACTTAAGAATGAAATAAGCTAAGTACCAATAGAAAGAAAGATAGTCTTGGATTCATACCAAAGTATAAACCCACTATCGATACTCAAAGACAATAATCATTTACCAAAGATGGAGAGAGGAACCATCCTCAATGGAGTCATAAGAAAAATCTGTTGGTAGAAAAATTTCTATATGGTCGCCTTCAAATTTGTGGGCGAAAAGGCAAGAATATAAAAATTCATCTTTTGTAGGATGCCACACAGATCCATAGATGTGCTTATTCAGGTGATCGGGTACATCATCAAAGAATAATGTACTATCTCAGGAGATAGAAGGACCCTTTAATGGACCTAATCACTTCAATAAGGACTCCTAAGGACAATGGGTGTACATATGTACCACAAATTCTTCCCCTACTTTACATGGAAAAGTAATGGTTTATTTTAAATCGTTTGTTGTTCCCTAGGGCAAGCCCCATATTAATTACATCCTAAGGATCAATCCCTTAGAATACTCACAAAAGGTAAATGATGTCTTCAAAGATTTCAATAGGAAAGGATCACAATCGATAAGTTCATTTTGAAGATCAAATGGGATTGATCAAAGAGGGAGTTATTATCAAAGCTAAAAGGAAGATAAGTAGAGATGCCCATGATGCTAGAAACCTAGAGCAATCTCAAACTATCTATAGTTAGGCTTTATATTTATGAAATTAATTTAATATATTTGAGTTTCATTTTTCATTAGAAATTTAGGACTTATGATTCCATAACACAAGATTAATGGAAATTCTAAGAGGTGAGGAATTATGCTTATGGCCCACAAAGGGGAGAAGCAACCTCAAAACCTAAATCTAGGGAGCTTTGGTGAGGGCCGAAAGCACAACCTAAATCTAAGGTGAAAATGGGTATTTGGTTTGCCTCCACAAGAGAGGACAAACCACTTGACTGCTTGGACTTACAACTGCTTAGGGGTGGCCTCCAATTAACTC
The DNA here is from genome assembly GCA_021442155.1 of Cymbidium sinense. Taxonomy (NCBI): domain Eukaryota; kingdom Viridiplantae; phylum Streptophyta; class Magnoliopsida; order Asparagales; family Orchidaceae; genus Cymbidium; species Cymbidium sinense. The sequence continues at coordinate 216,817,955 of CM038214.1, read as the reverse complement.
CTACAATTTTAAATACATGAAGGTAAGTGTTATGCTTATGCAAGATAATTTAGGCTATTATTTATTTAGAAAGAGACTAAGTCCTTAAACTCACTCCCTAAAGAGACTAGATCATAAGGACATGCTAAAATGACCTAAATCTGATGCAATTCAATTTTTTTATTTTTTTTTATTTTTTGGACAATTATTTTGACTCAGGCTAATAGGATTCATATGCATAATGCATGAGAAATAAAGTTATTGGCCAAAATCAGCGAGAAGGGAGGAGGTGTGTTTCCATCATGGCTCTCAAAGGTCAAGCCAAGTTTCTCTAGCAAAGGTGGAAGCCCTCTAATCAAGAGTGAAATAAGATGCATTTGTGCATGATATTGTAAAAGAAATACTCATCCAAGGGTTACTAATTTTATCTTGATTTTAAACCTAAGCTTTAGGTGAGGTTATGAGTTCTTTATTTTTAATTTTGAGTTGTTAGATTTGGTAAAAGATTTGTTTTTCCCTAAGAGTCTAATCCACATCCAGGCCATAGATAAAGCAAGGAAGAAACTAAGAAAAATATGCCACTAATGCAAAAGCTAAACAAATCATCAATCAATTTATAAAGCTAATCGCAAAAAGAATAATAATGGCCATGGTTGTACCATTTCAAAACCAAAACAAATTGGGTAACAGCTCTACCCTTATACAACCTAGATTATAAATGAATTGAATTACAATTAAGCAAGGAATTCATTATGGGGTCTTCAAGCTTCATTCTTCATTCTTTCTTTTCTTCTTCTTCTTCTTCTTCTTCTTCTTCTTTGGTTCCATCTTTTGGATGGAAGGTGGATGCTCCAAAGGCTTCACATGATGCATAAGATAGAATCTTATGACCAATGCTCATCCTAATTCCCATAACAATCATTCCAAAATCCTAATTGTACAAATTTACATGAAAAGGAAAAGAATGGAAATCTAACTAACACCTACAAAATAGAGATTAGCTAAAACAAACCACCCAAATCCCAAGCATGTATATTGGACTTATCACCCCTCACCTGGGTGACTAAGTCCACCTGGCCTATTAGATTATGCTTAGGGGTATAAGCACTTGAAAGCAAAAGCATTTTTATATCTTTATTTATGATAACACCCCCTAAGCACAATCCCCTACAAAAAATAATGGTTAGACTAAGATCGCCTACCATTCATTCTATAGAACAACATCCACTCTAAAACATATACAAAAAAAAAAACATCAAACCATGCACCATCCTAACCTAAAGCTAGAAGTGGTGACTTAGGCTAATGTGTGTGCTTTAGAGGTTTGTGTGGTATGCTTAGCTACAGATTTAAGCTAGAATTTTCTAAGTGTTAAGCATGTTCAACTTAGAGGAGGGTTTCATTTAAGTTATTTAATTGATTTGGTTTGATTTTATTCCATGTTTTGATTAGGTTCAAATGAATCCTAGAATTAATTACTAAGTTATGAAGAGAGGGAAATAGAAGAGAACTTCACTTTCTTTCCCTAACCTAAGTAATTTTTAAAGTAGATTCACATTTTAGTTTTCTTTAGTGAATGTTTTGATTAAGTCTTTTAATTAATACTAAGTTTTGGTGAACTCTAAACAAACTTATTAAAAAAAGGTATTTTAAGATTAAATAAAATGAACCAAATTCACAAAACATACATATGAATGAGTCCTAAGCATATCTACACACACAAATGAGAATGTTTAACACACTTTATGATGTAAGCTAAGCAATTCACTTAAGGAAACTTAGAAGTTTAATATGCATGATGTTCATTAAGTAGAAAAGGGTTTCTTATCCAATTTACAAATACACATGAAAGTAAGAAAGGAATAAGTCAGTATAGCGCCATTGTTAACCAGAGGTGTAAGGTACAAGACCTACTGAAAGGCTCGCAACCTCGGGGTTGTCTAGACTAATATACTTATATGTGCAAGAATAGGTAACACTTCTTAAGTATTAGTATAGGAATGAATAGGATATGTCATTAGGCAAGTGCTAGGTTCTTTTCAAATGAACCATACATCTTACCAAATCCTATTCAAAACTATACTAAAACAAAAGAGAAGGAAGACCTACACTGAGCACATCTCTATATCTTACTCACATACAAACTTATAATTAAAATATAAGTAACAAACTTTCAGATTTGATGATTAATTCATATATTTTGAAAATAATTTGAATTTAGTAGTGATAATAGCCATTCATATTATTACTTTAGCCAACACATGCAATTTTTACATAAAGTAAACAATTTCATTTTGAATTTGATTTTGAAAAATATGGATGCATGAAACCATATGACATATACATTTAACATGTTGGGGAAAGAACTAAAGCAATGAAATCATGTAAACACATTTACTTTAATTAAATCATAAAGACAATCTTATGAAATAAGAAAGCTCAAAATAAATCAAAGTTTATTCAATGTGATTTTTGTTTGGTCTTGAGCTTGATTTAATTTAGAAAATGTGAGTTGAGTTTGATGTTCTAACCCATTCCCACATATGTTTGATATTTTTGTTTAATTGTCAGATGATTAGATTCATTTTATATTTTAATTAGGTTAAGGTATGAATTAAGTTAATTAACCCTTACCTACAGACCTTAGCATAGTTAACCAAGTAATTATGAGCCAATGAGATGACATAAAAACTCACAAGGAATTTAAACTTGCAATGCACCTAGGAATAAAAGGGCCTAATGTAATTTGGCTCATGATTAATGGTTAATTAAGCTAAGGGGTTTAACTTAAGTAATTTCAATACATCTCTTCACACATATGAATTTTTGATTTCTTAATTGAACTTAGGCTCTTAAACCCAAGCATCTACCCAAGGTAGATTAATTAAGTTCTGGAAGTTTTTAGAATTTTTAGAAATTAATTAAGAGGATAATTAATGAATTAATCCTTAATTAGGAGAGGATTAAGGAAAGAAAAGGGGATTTAGGGAATAGCTTAGGGGAAATTCTCAAAAATTATTTTTTAAGCCTCCTATTCACTTAGATCTAACCTTAATCAAATCCAATGAGGGATTAAAACACTAATCCAAACCTTAATTATCCATAATTACATTAAGGGAGTAATTAGGAAACACATTTTCAATTTGCCCAATTAAGCCTTAAATAAATCTCAAGAAAATTAGGGAGGTAGGTCATCCCCAAAACATACCCAAGAAGTTTGGGATTAATTAGAGGATTAAAGAAGTACCAAATAAGATTTCCTTTAAAACCCAAAATTAGAGAAAAGTATAATTCAAAATCCATTGAAATTATTTTAAAATATTCTAGGTTGTATCTTTCCAAAAATTTAGCTCCTATTTTTTTGAATTTTATTGAGGGAGATATGAATTTTGAAGGTAGAGATTAATTATAATTAATAAATCCCTAACTAATCCCCTTAGCTCACGACATGCGACAGTGGCGGTCAACGCGCTTTACATGCATCACACCATGAGCTATTCACTTAAGTGTCACATCACAAAGGTGGCCCAACAACGGGATGCAGTTTGATACCTATTGTTCGATCAAGGATCAAACGAGCAGAGATCATCCCGTGGTTTTTAAAGGGATAAATCATTTCTAAAACGTGTGGTTAATCTTGGCATCCATCCAAAATGCGTGGATGGATGGCCAAGAATTTCCCAATTCTTCCCTGACGATCAATGGAAACCGTCCATGATCTAAGGGAAGATCCAAGCTTGATTGAGCTTGGATTAGAATGAGATTGTACCCACACCATCTAATCACCATTACAAACCTATCCAACGATGGATTTTACATGTCATGAACATTTTGTTTACAAAGGACCAACACATCCTAAGCTATGTGGTCAAAAAATTTCATACCTCATTGGAGGTGATCGCCGGTGCTTGATCTCGGTGAGGTAGCTTCATCTAGTGGAGACGAAGCCCTGTTGATAGTTTCAATCCTTGGGGTTGAGTAGATCTCTCTATGGACCAACACCACTTGCTCCCCTTTACAGCTTTGATCAAATTCTCCTCCTCCTTGCTTTGGAAACTTGAGAGAATGATTAGGTGCACTTGACTTGATCCCCTGAGGGAGTGTGGAAAGGGAATTGGAGTGGATTTGAGTATGGAAGAACTTGGGAATTGAGATGAGATCCCCTATTTTCTAAGAAAGAAAACTGAGAAAGCTAAGATTCAAATCCCTCATAAAAAGCTTAGGAATGCTCTCTAATGGCTCCTAACTCTCTCTAGGACTCAATCGAATGTGAGGATGATCAATTCAAATTGAATTAGGGGGAGTATATCTCCCCCTATGGAAATCAGACAATCAAACCATAGCTTGCCATTTTGATCCAATTGGGAGGGGTTGTTTAGGCTGTTAGATCTTTGCACATGGTTGGTTTGAGGTCTTGAGTGGATTGATAACCTCCCATGTGCTTCAAATTAAGTGGAAGGAGGATTTTGAATTAGCCAATTTGAGTTGGGGTGAAGGCCTTAGGTCCATTTGGTCTAGCCCAAACCCATTAGGTTGGGTGCACCACTCTCCATTGGATCCACTTGAGCTATTAGGAAGGTATCAAGTTGATATGAAGAGGGCATGACCAAATTATCCATGGATTATACCAAAATTTGTTCTATGGCCTAGGGGTATAATGGTCATTTTGCTAATTTTTGAATTTGAATATGTTGGGTATGTGAATAAAATAGGTTTGGCCAAGTTTCATTAGATTTGGAGTTCATTTGATAAGATTTGGCTCATGTTGACCCATTTAGGTCAAAATGGGTCAACTTGGGTCAAGTTGACCAATTGGACAAATTGGGTCAAACCAAAGGTTGGGTCAAGTTCATATGACCATTTGAAATGTTTTGGTTTTGGTTTGATTCAATTTGGATTAGTTTTGAATTTGGCTCATATGATTCATTTAGGTCAAATGGTTGACCAATTTGACCCATTTGACCTACTTGAGCAAGGTCAAGGGTAGGTTTAGGTTTCATTAGTCATATGGAGTGGATTGGTATCTTTGTTTCCAATCAATTTGGGTTAAGTTTGAATTTGGCTCATATGATTCATTTAGGTCAAATGGGTCAAGTTGACCAGTTTGACCCATTTGGCCTACTTGAGCTAGGTCAAGGGTACGTTTAGGTTTGGTTAGTCATATGGAGTGGATTGGTATCTTTGTTTCCAATCAATTTGGGTTAAGTTTGAATTTGGCTCAACATAACCCCTTTAGGTCCAATTGGGCTAGGTTAGGTCTAGTTGGCTAATTGGGGCTTTGGTCAAGTTCAACAAGTGATTTGGAATGAACTTGACCCATTGGTTTCAATCAATTTGGCTTAGATCAAGTTTTGACATATTTTGACTTTTTAGGTCAAGTTGGGTCAACTTGGGTCAAGTGGCCAATTGGGTTAGGTTAGGCTTAAATGTTGACTTGGACAAAGCTTGATTTGAGTTTAGTTCCATCTAATTTGGTTAGGATTAGAATTTGGCTCATAAGGGTACTTTAGGTTACTTTGGGTCAAGTGTGCCTAAGTGGGTCAAATGTCTTGGTCAAAGCTTGATTTGAGTTTGATTGAACTTGTATATGGACTTATGATTGAAATATAAATTTATTTGCAAGTGATTTGAGGTCAAATGGGTTTTGATCCATTTGACATTTTCATATTCAAAGGAAGAATATGAATGGATTTGGGGTTTGATTTTTGAATTGAATTTTGATTTGGTGATTGAAGTTTGTATTTATATTTGGATTCATGATTGCTTGATCATGAAGGAAAAAAATCAAGAGTTGATTTGAAGTTGATTTGGCTAAGTTCAAGATTTTGACTTAAAAAGGCTTAGGTTGGATTTTGAATGGATTTGAGTTTGATTTTTGGAATTGGTTTTGATTATTTGAATTTATATTTCATTTATATATGTGAATATAAATGAGAATATAAATGGATCAGAAAATTTCAAGGATTTGAAGTGATTTGATCATGATTTAGGCTAAGTCCATTAAAAGGGATTTAAAATTAGGAAAATTTTGGAATTTTGGAATTTGAATTTTGAGTTTAGTTTAGTTGAATTTATATTTGATATATATATTTATATATATATATATATATATATATATATATATATATATTTAATATATATATATATATATATATATAATAATGAATATTTAGAATATTGAGTGAGAAAATCATGAATTTGATTTAGTTTAGATCATGATAGGTTAAGTCCTTAAGAGGGAAATTAAGGACTTAAGAAGGATATTAAATTTTGAATTTAATTTTTGAATTTGATTTTGAATTTTGAGTTTTATTGGTTTAAATTTATAATTAATTTATATAAGTGAGTATAAATGATAGTATAAATGAATTATGAGAAAATCTCAAGTATAATTGAATTTGTTTAGATCATGATTTTGGTTAAGTCCTTAAGGGAAGATTATGGACATAGAAAGATTTGGACTTAGGAATTTTCATTCATGGGTTTCAATCATGCATTTCAATCACATGGAGTTGATTTGAGTTTGGAGAAAATCAAATAAGATTGATTTGGAGTTTGACTTGAAGGAAGGAAAGTGAGGAATGGTTCAAGCTAAGAGTAGAAAAATTTTCCTAACACCCCTAAGGCATGACCTATTCTTATGGCTAACTCTTCTAAGTCTCTAAGGCTAGGTTGAGTGTTAACCTAATCACTAGATGTGTCTTAAGACTAAGAAACTCTTAAAGTCTAAGAGAAGTCCTATGTCTAAGATGGAGGGGTTGAGAACTCATTCTAAAAATGAGGTCAACAATTGACTTAGCTAAATCTTAATCCAAAATCAATTTTTTTTCTCATAATAATTTTATATCTTCAATCATCTTCCTTAATATAAATCAAATCTACATTCAAATGATCAAAACTAAATCAAACTAAATCAAATTAAATCAAAACTCTTCCTAAGCCATATGACCTACCCATGGACTTAGTCAAATCTTAATCTAAATCATGTAAAACCCAATTAATTTTCTCACAAATCAATCATACTTTCAATCATCATCACAAATTTAAATGAAATATTTATTTAAATCATCAAAATTAAATCAAACTAAATCAAAATTTAAACTTAAGCCACATGACCCAACTCCATGGACTTAGCCAAATTCCTTCATTCCATAACCCAAATTAAATTGATTTTTTGATGAATCAAACGTACCTTCAATCATATTCACAAATATAAATGAAATCTACAATCATCAACCCATACCAAAATCAATGCAAGCCAAACCCAACTTAACCCTTTTGACTTGAAATATTCAAATGAACCAAAACCCATTTGAACCCAAGCCAATTGTAATTGAATTTATATATCAATCAAAAATCCATATATAAACTCAACTAAATCAAACTCAACCCAAAATTAAGCCAACTAAACCCAATTGGTCCACTTTACCCAAAGTGCCCAATTTGACTTATTTGAGCCTAGTTTTAATCCTACCAAATTGGATTAAACCAAGCTCATCAAACCTCCTATCATGATTGTTGATCACCCTAGGTTGATCAATTATCACAAATTGAGTCAAACCAAGTCAACTTGGTCATTTGACCAAGTCAACCCCTTAACCCATATGAACCCAAACTAGCCAAATTGCATCCTAAGCCAAATCCCTTGAAACCAATGATTCATACCAAATTAAAATCAATATTTGAATATGACTTGAACTTCAAAAGCCAAACTAAACCGAATTGGCCCTCTTGACCCAAGCTGACCCAAATTGACTTAAAGGTTCAAGCTGGCCTAAATCAAAACCAAATCTAAATTAATTGAAACAAAAGCCTACAATCATCTTTAATTGGTCAACTAAACCCAAACCAACACCCAAACTAATTAATTTGGTCAAATTGGTCAACTTAACCCATTTGACCTAAATGAATTTAAATGAGCCAAAATCAAATCTAAGTCAAACTAAACCAAACCAATTGAACCAGAACATCCCAAATGACCATATGAATGTAACCCAACCCTTGGTTTGACCCAATTTGATCAATTGGTCAACTTGACCCAACCTAATCTAATTTGACCTAAATTAGTCAAATTGAGCCAAACCTAACCAAATCAACTCCAATTGACTTGAAATTTGGGCTAACCCACTTTTGGCTCATTTCAAATCTGCCTAAATCAAATCCAATACCAAATGATCATTCTACTCTTTGGTCAAGGGAAACACATGAGAAAATCACCTATGTAAGTGGTCATTTCCATTCCTTGGCCACTTGGTACTCTCCCAATGGTGCACTAGAACCTGGGGACACTGCCCAACCCGCCCAAGGTGATGACCCATGGGAGATGAAATCACCTCACCCTCACCCATGATTCCTCCTTGGCAGCCACCTCCACACCTTCAACCAACCAAGCCGAGCCAACTCACCTCCTCCTTACCACCCGACTCCTTGAGATGCCTGGACAACCACTAGAAGCACTCAATCCCACTGTCTGATTAAGATGAAGGAGGGTATACAGCCCCCATGTTTCCACTCAAAGACAAACAAAAATTATTTCTCAGAGCCTTAGGTACCCAAGAAGAGCCTCTAGAGCCATTCCCTAAGCTCCTAAGCTTGTTCCTCATTGAAAAATGCCATTCCTGTCTGCCCTGAAATAAGACACTCCTATTTTTGACCTAACTTCCATGTTTCTCCATCAAACTCAAATTAACTTTGCACGCATCTTCCCTAGGCCTCATCGAGCAAGAACAAATCATCTCCCATGCTTCCTGAGCAATGGAGGCGAGACTTCAATCAAAGTCAGCTCCAAATAAATCATCGGGCCATGGCCTTCAAGTGAACAGGAACTGATCCAATTGCTCCTCAACAGGTTTCATCTCCACTAGATGAAGCTTCCTCAAATGTTTAGGCCACCAATCTTGAGCTCCGATGAGGTATGCTTCCAAAACTCATCTTTAGGTAGAAATTGGTTGGAGATTTTGAAGAAAACTTGCATCTTGTGTGATCTTGATTTGATCCCCTCAATCGTGAAGCAAGAGATCCTTTGGAGTTGATCGAGCTTGGTAAGCTCAAATCAAGTGAGCAATGGTGGACTGACTCATTCTCCTCACTCATGATGTTAGATCAAAACCATCCATTCTATGATGGATGGGCATGATTAGATTTGCTAGATCAATATGATTTAATCCTATTAAACTGTGGGATTAATCATCAACGTTAGATCTTAGATCGATAGTGATGAGAGTGCATGTTGCCAAAGATGTTGAGTTAAGTTTTTTAAGTAGCCAGAAAAGCCATGTGTGGAAAGCATGTCGCATCAAGCCACATGGTGCCAATAGGATTAGGCTTTAATTAGTCTTAATTAATCATTTTTAATTGCTAAACTTCTAAAAATTATAAAAAATCATAGAGAAATCAAGAAAATGCAAATAAAAACTCATTTTAAAGGTATTTCAGAGGAGAATTAATTAAAAATGATCTTAACTAATTTTGAAGAATAATTAAGGTTTAATTACAAAATTTATTAGCTTAATTACTCTTTAATTACTTAAGCAATTAATCTCAAATTTTTTGGGTTAATTTAATGGGATGACCTCTGCCTCCCATGATTTTCTTGGGATTTATTGCTCTCTTAATTAGGAAAAGAAACTAATTAAACCTTAACAACTCTTTTAAGTTAACTTATATTATTTAATCCCATGAATAGTAACAAATTGGTTAATTAAGTTTATTAATCATTGTTCAATAGTAAGGAAAATAAGAAGGGTTGGGACCCTTTCCCAAGTTCATTTCACCCTTTTAAAAATTAAATTAATTTAAATTTAACAAATTAATTACTTAATCAAATTGAAATCATAATCACATTAGACCTTAATTAATTAAATCATGGGGTAGATATTTAATACTTTAATGAAATTATGGTTAGTCCACATGTGTGGAAAACAATAAGAGTAATTAATTAAGTCCCTTAATCTAATTAACTATTAATCATGAGCCAATTGCATTAGGACCCTTTATTTCTAGATCATTGCAAGTTTATTTTCCTTGCATATCATGTTGGCTCATAATTATTTAGTTAATTACTTTAAAGTGACATAGGTAAGGGTAATTAATTCATTTAATTAAGGCTTCAACTTAATTAACACATAAAAAAACTTAATTACATTTCCTTAAATTAAATCAAATCACCAATGTGGAATGGCTTTAAGTGATGATTTATCTTCTCCTCTTTAAAAAAATAAAATCCAAAACTTAATTAATAAAGAAGCTTTGGTTTACTTTTAAATAATTTATTTGATTTGATTGTCTTTAAGAACTAGTTTGATTGAATGAACCACATGTTTATATTTGATTGCCTCTTTCCAATCATTTTAAATTTGGTATGTCATTTGAATTCATGCATCCCTCATTTCAAAATTAAGTAAAATAAAATGGATTTCCTTTATGTAAGCTTGCATGTATTGATTTAATTTAACATATGGGTGGCAATTATCACTATTAAATCCAAATGTATTTTTCAAAAGCTTATAAATGAATAATAATATGTGTTATTATTATAGTTATAAATACATAAGAAATGAATGTGCTTATAGCTTAAGTGCATGAATGTTGAGTTTCTTTCCTATTCATGTGTTAATTTATATAAGATTGAATGGTAATGGGTATATAGTCTCGGAACATGAGGCTTTAGCTACCCCCCAAAGGAGGTCATTTGATTACCTCACTTCCTAGTTTAACAATGACACATACCCATTTGATTTCATTCTTATGTATTTCAACATTAGAATTTGGATATTTTAATTCATATATAAATGATTCAATCAAACAAAATATACAATCTTGCATGCTTTTCTTTCCCTCATTTATGTATATATCCATGTGTCTCCAAGAAAAGCAAGTATATAGTCTAGACATCCTGAATAAGGCTTTAGTTAGTCCCAAGGAGGTCATTTGATTACCTCACTTCCTAGTTTAAAATGACATGTACTTGCCTATATCTTTGTACATGTATATGTATATGTAATTAGTGAATGAAAATCCCATTTTACATTAAAATTGCATGCATGCATTCATAATTGACTAAGTGGTTGAATTAATTAAGTCCATATGATTTGGAGCTTACTTCCTATGTTCATGTATACAAATTTACATATGTTTGAATGCAAATGGGTATATAGTCTAGACATCCCAAGAATACAAGGCTTTAGCTAGCTCGAAGGAGGTCATTTGGTTACCTCACTTCCTTGGTTTAACAACGGCACATGCCTATTTAATTTCATTCTTATGTCCTTTTTGTATAAGAATTTAGATAAAATTTTAAATTAATATGTTTAAATAATTCAATCAAATAAAATATAAATTCTAAACATACACTTACATTCATCATTTAAGTGTGCTAAAATATGTTACATGTATAGATACACTTAGGATAAAATCATATGCATGTTACATGTGAAAGGAATGATTTAATATATGTCATGTGGTAATAATTCAATTAAATTAATCTTAAGATGCCTTTCATTTTGAATAGGATTATTTAAAGTGAACCTAAACTTAAGATTAATTAAATCATTTAATAAACCATTCACAAAAGCGAATTAAATCAAATTAATATACTTTAGAAAGTGACTTAAGGTAGGGATGAAAGAGGGAAATCCTCTTTTCCTCTCTTTATAACACTTAGTTGCTAAGGGTAATCAAATGAAACAAAAGAAAACAAAAATTAAAAATCTTAAATCAATTAAACTAATTCAATTGAAATCAACCTTTCATGTTAAATTGAATCCTTCTACACTTAGAAAATACAACACTAATGCCTAATAAGACTTACCACAAGCAATATTAGAATTAAGTCACCACTTCTAGCTCTAAGTTAAGATGGTGTATGATGTGATGTATGTTTTGTTTTGATGTATTATTTTAGATTGATGTTAGGGTGTATGCTTTGTAGACTGGATGATAAGCCAATATTAGTCTAATCATGTTTTCTATAGGGGATTATGCTTAAGGGATGCTTAAAAATAAATGTGAATGCTCTTTTACTGGTTGCTTAAATCTTTAAGTGTAATCCAAGTTAGGACAGGTGGGCATAGTTACCCATGTGTAGGGTGCTAACTCTAAATTATAAATACAACTGCTTGGGATTATATGTATATTTAGCTAACCTCATTTTTTGTAGTTAGATTTACTTTTCCCACATAAATGTAATTTTGCAATAGGAATTAGGATTAGTGCTATGGGGATTAGGATGAGCAATGGCTGAAGGATTGGTCCTAGGGTGCCCTGTGATGCTTTTGAAGGAACCAAATCAGAAATGGAGATATGAAGTAAGAAGACCACCATCGCATTTAATACAATTATAATTATTCTTTCATATTCCGTTGTATAAGGTAGAGCTTTACCTATCTTTTCTCTTGAGTTGTATGGCGACCCAACCGACGCCTTTTATTATTTTAAATAGTTTATATAATTGTTTGAGGTTATGTTTATTGTGCAGATGATGTGCTTTACATAATTTCTGATTGATGCATTAATGTGTAGCTTGGATACGATTAGACTCTTAGGATAAAAATAACTTTTCTACCCAACTAATCACTCATAACTAAATTTTAAACAACTCATAACCTCATCATAAACCTAAGACATAAATAAGATAATTAAAAGATTTAGGAACCCCTTAGTTGTATGTTGTGTCACATCATGCATATTCTTCTTTTTTTGAACATGAAGGATCTCCATCCTTGCATGATAAAGGAATGCTTGACCTGTGAGGGCATCCCTTATGGTGGAGAACACCTTCTTCTAGCTGATTTGACCCATAACCTATTTCATCATGCATTTAGGCATAAGAAATCTTAAAGCCTTTGTTAAAATGATGTGTTTAAAATAAAATAAAATTTGAAAAGATTGCGCATCTATAGATTAAGTCATATGCTCATACCACTCATTCTATAGTCTCTTAAGGAGTGTGTTTAGGACTTTACTCTCGTTCTAATTAAATAACTACCCTAGCTATCTTGTAATTTAAAAGATCAGACTACATGGTTTTAAAATCAATTGAGGAGTTAGCTGGTGGCCACTCCATGCAATTATAAGTCCAGAAGTCAGACAATTTATTCTCTCTTATGGAGGTAAACCTTCATGTCCACCTATCGCTTAGATTTAGGTTGTTCTTTAGCTCATACTAAAGCTCCCTAGATTTAGGATCTCAGGTAGCTATTTCCTTCAGGCCATGAGAATAAATCATCACCTCTTAGGCATTCCCACAATCTTATGTTGGTGGATTATAAGCCCTTGTAATCTAATTAAATTTCAACTCAAAATATATAAATAGATTCTAATTCCCACTAAGCTTCCTAGTATTATGACCATTTCTTACTTATTTCATTTGGATTCCAAAAATTAGTCTTCTCCTTGAACTTTCCCAATTGAGTTTCCAAATATAATCAGTCCTTTAATAGCCTAACCTTGAAATCTTTGAAGATGATAATTGTCTACTTTAATCGAGAGTATTCTTAAGAAATTTTATTTCCTAAGATGTAATTACCTATAGAGGCTTGCCTCCATAGGGAACTTAAGAACCTTGTTTAATATAAACCCTACTTTATTTATCCATGTAAAGTAAGGGAAAAATCTCTGGTACATTCAAAGACCCATCATGCCTTAAGAGTCCTTATTACATGATTAGGTCCATTGTAGGGTGATGCCTCTATCTTTCGAGATAGTACATCATACCTCAATGTTGTACTCGATCACCTCAAAAAGTACCCTTTGTTAAAATGATGTGTTTAAAATGAAATAAAATTTGAAAACATTTTGCATCTATAGATTAAGTCATATGCTCATCGCCCCCCATCATACATCTAAAAATAAACACCAGAAGGCACTCTTGCCTTATTCATTGAATCCTCTCAACATCATCCTTGATTTTTGGAGTTTAGATGTCGATCCTCAAATAGGAAAGGGTTCTTAGACTTATAATGTTGACTGATACACCCGGGCAAGAGGTAAATGATAGAAATCAACATGTAATGTAAAGAGGCGGTTGTACTCGATCATCCCTAGGAGTAAGTCTTCATCATGTAAAGAAGTGTCCCTTGAGTGGCATGCCTCCTCTTTAGTAGTCAAGCTGAGCTAAGCATATCTCTAGATCAATTAAGGCCTTGATTAGAGATTCTCTCATCTCTTTGGATAAGACAAGGGTGTCATATATGCTTATCTTAGCTGAAACTTTCTAAGGTATGCTAAGACATTGTAATCAACTCTAGCTTGGTCCTCCCCATGCATATCCATGGGTGGAGCATCCTATGGAGGGGCTATCTACGACCAAAACTAATGACTTGCTTTCTTATCCCCGAGGTACAGGTGGTAGAACTTTTCCAAACTGACTTCTTGAATGATGGGCTGTGGAAAGTTCTACCTTCTTATCTAATACCCAACTTCTCCTATGGGATCCTCAAAGTCTGACTCCATGTCAATCTCAAGAGGTGAACTGATTGATGAGAAGGATAGTCCAATCAAATCAAAGGAAAGGATAACTACTAGAGCTATTATTTTATTTAGACTGGAGAGCTTTCAATAGAAATAAAATCAAGAGCAGAAGTAGACAATATATAAGTATAACTTTCTTCATTAATTTTTTTTGGGTGGAGGTAAATGATAAATCAAGTAAAGTAAGCGAAGTAAGGGATTTAGTGCCCTTATCCACAGATACAATGCTCCTGTTGGTAGAAGAGACTGTAGCAGAAGAAGGGGTAGCTGCAATAGTGGAGGGAGTATTGGACTCAAATGATTGTTGCATTACTAGACTATCTGGGTGTATGCCGCAAGCTCGCTGGTCACCCTCCCGAAGTTGTCCTTGCAACTAGCAAACCTTCATTGGTGTTTGAGCTACTTTAGGAACCCGCAAGGGAAGCTTCTGATCTTAGAAATGACCTTCTGAGGTTCAGGGAGATATCCTAACCTTCCTTGGTCTTAAGATGATTGCATCCCCAAGGATTACTCTAAAGCCCTGGATGGTTATTCTAATAAGTATTCCTATAACTATGGCTCAACAGTGCACTCAAGCTAGTCCTTAAAAGTGATACAATCCTCTGAGACATGGCATAACATGCGGTGGTAGAGGCAATAGCTAGGATCATATCTCTTGCCTACTTCCTCTAGCCTCTTAGTCTCCAGTAATTGAAAGTCAAGTTTCTTTAAGAGATTCTTAAAGATTTTTCTAACTACCTCCCTCTTGAATGAATATGGCTTATTCAATCTATCGGCAAGAGTAGGTGGAAAGTAGCTACTTGGCGAAGGATGTGAATAATGCTGCTAGGTAGGCTACAGGTGGTGATGAGGGTGATGATGGCCGAGGTGGTGGAAGAGGAGGTGGAAAAGAGGTTGTTGAGCTCATAGTCTCTCATACAAACTCGGGTCCTCATCCACCACACAATTCCTAACTTCTCAAACACCTTATGGCTTGCTAGATGATTGTTCAAAGGGCAACTGCTTGCTTCCTCTTGTGGTAGCCTTGTTAATTTCTAAATGTTTTGATGGTAAAGCTCTTAAGCATGAAGGCTATGGATTTTCTTGAGAAGAATCTCAACATTATTCGATAGATGTGGTTCACATTTCATGCTCAGGTTGCGCCACCTGAGAATGTAATCAACAAGCGACTTGTTGAGTTTTTATTCCTCTACAATGAGGTCTCCTACAGTCACCCTCTGCTAAGCTCTAGCAAACCTCTTAATGAAAAGGTGCTCCAACTAGAAAAAGTCTTCACCCATTGCTCATACCACTAAAATGCAACCCGAGAGACTAATGAAAAGATAGAAGAGGGTGCTGCTACTGGAACAACCGCTCTAAAGTGTGCAATGTGTTATTGTGGGTTCCCACCCATCAAAGATCTTGAAGGATGGTGACACAAAACCCGAAATAAAATAAAAACTAAATAAAAACCTTAACCTAAAAAATAAACCTAAAAATAGTTAAATAAAAAAACCTAAAATCTACACTAAAAAAAAAAATCTAAACCTAAAATAAACAAAATAAACATAAACATAAACCAAACTAAAATAAACTAAACTAAGATAAATAAAACATAATCTTAAACCTAAAAGAAACTAAACTTAAACCCTAAACTAAATAAAATAAACTAAAACTAAACTAAAAAAAAACTTAAAAATAAACCTAAAATAAAAACCTAAAAAAATAAAATAAAAACCTAAACTTAAACATAAAAATAAATAATAAAACCTAAACCTAAAAAATAAAATAAAAATAAAACTAAACTAAAAAATAAACATAAACGTAAACATAAACCTAAAAAATAAACTAAAATAAAAAACCTAAACTGAAATAAATAAACCTAAAATAAATAAACTAAACTAAATAAACATAAAAAATAAACCTAACTAATAATAAAAAATAAAATAAACTAAAATAAAGAAAAAATAAATTAAATAGACCTAAACCTACTTTACTTAATTTATTTAGAAAAAAACCCCTAAACCCTAAACCTTAAATAATAAAATTAACCCTAAACCCTAAACCCTAAACCCTAAACCCCAAACCCTAAACCTTAACCTAAAGTAACTAAATAAATTAAAAAATAAATATATATCCTAAAACCTAAAAACCTAAAACTAAACCTAAACCCTAAGAATGGGCAGAATCTTAATGGCAGGAACATCACCATAAAGGCTAATCTAGATCTGGTGGAGGAGGTGAGGCAAGTTATCATAGTGGTGGTGGGGATAAACGGTGGAGTAGGAAGGGAGGCAATAGTAAAGTGGGTGAGGGAAAGATCGGGGGAAATGATGGTGGATCCCGTGAGGTGATTCTAATGAAAACTAGAGAAGCTAAAGAATGGTCGATTTGATCTACTGCTTATGGAACTGTGTCTTTATAATAGAGATGATTCTAGATATCTAGGGTTTTTGATTTGCTCTATGCATGCTCATTTTTTATCTATCTCATCACTTATGTCATAGAAAACTTGGTGTGTCACTTGGTTGATCAAATTGAAAAGAAGAAATGTTTAGTCTGAATTTGTTCTCTATTAAAAAAACCAAAATCTTGAAACCCTAAATTAAAATCTGAACCTTAAACTTAAAACATAAATCTTAAACCCTAAACCCTAAACCCTAAATTCTAAACCCTAAACCCTAAAACCTAAACCTAAACCCTAAATCATAAACCCAAAAAAACCCTCAACCCTAAACCATAAACCAAAGCTTAAACCCTAAAGCCTGAATCCTAAAAAAAGAAAAACCAAAACCTAAACAAAATAAAACATAAAAATATAATAAATAAAAAACCTAAATTAAAATAAAATAAAACATAAACTAAAATAAATAAATGAAATTAAATAAAAATAAAAAATAAACCTAAGTAAAAAAAATAAAATAAACTAAAATAAATAAAAAATAAACTAAATAAACTTAAACCTACTAGTTTACTTAGTTTTAAAAAATCCTAAGCCCTAAACTCGAAACCCTAAATCCTAAATCCTAAACCCTAAACCCTAAACCCTAAAACCTAAACCCTAAAAAACCTTAAATGATAAACCCTAACCCTAAACACTAAACCCTAAAAACTTAAACCCTAAAACCCTAAACCCTAAACCCTAAACCCTAAATCCTAAGCCCTAAACCCTAAACTTTAAACCCTAACCCTAATCCCTAAACCCTAAACCCCAAACCCTAAACCTAAACTTAAAGTAACTAAATAAATTAAAAAATAAATCTAAACCATAAAACATAATAAACCTAAATCGAAACCCTAAGAGTGGGCAGAAATTTGATGACAGGAACAACACCATCACAACTAGTCAGATCTGGTGGAGGAAGGCAAAGGTGATCAGGTGGGATCTGAGGTGCCGGGTGGATATGGAGGTGGTGGTCAAACCAATGGTGGTTATGGAGGGGAGGAGTGATGGAGGTTATAGTGTAGGGAGAGATCTGGATATGATGGATCCCAACTCAAGAGGCTGGGTGGTTCCGATGGGAACTAAGAAACTAAAGACTGAATATGAATTTTCTCTGTTAAAAAAAATGATAAAACCTTAAATCCTAAACAAAAACATGAACCCTAAACCTAAAACCTAAACCCTAAACCCTAAACCATAAACCTTAAACCCTAAAAACCTTAAACCCTAAATCCTAAAAACCTGAAACCATAAACCCTAAGCCCTAAACCTTAAACCCTAAACCCTAAACTGCAAAACCCAAAACCAAAAATCCAAAACCCTAAACCCTAAAAAGTTAAAAATCTAAACATAAACTAAATATAACTTAAAAATAAGATAAATAAAAAAAATCTAAACCAAGATAAAATATAATAAATACATAAACTAAAGCCTAAACCTAAACCTAAAAAATAAAATAAAAAGTTAAAACTAAACTAAAATAAAATAAATAACAACCTAAACTAAATTAAAAAAAAATAAAAACCTAAATAAAAAAACTAAACCTAAAATAAAAATAAAATAAACCAAAAATAAAATAAAATAAATACTAAATAAGAACCTAAACTAAACAATAAACCAAAAAATAAAACCTAAAAATAAATAAAAAATAAAACCTAAATCCTAAACTTAAAAAAATCTAAACCTAAAATAAAAATTAAATAAACATAAACCTAAACTAAAATAAATAAAACCTAAACCCAAACCTAAAATAATCTAAACCTAAACCTAAACCTAAACTAAATAAAATAAAATAAACTAAAAATAAACCTAAACCTAACCTAAAAACCTAAAACTTAACCCTAAAAAAATTAAATAAAAACTTAAACTAACAACAACAACAACAATAAATAATAAAATAACAACAAATAACAACAAGACTTTATCCGACTATGGGTCCTACATGAATCCTTTGTTTCCATTGTGTAAATTCTCATTTAATTCATGTATATTAAGGTCATTTTTATACATCTTAACCAACTCTTTTAGGTCTACCTCTACCTTTCTTAACATAAGACAAATCTAATGCTCTCTAACTGAGTCATTGACAGACGCTTCATGTGGCCAAACCATCTAAACTCTCTAATCTTATCTACCACTGAGGTAGTACAACTTTTCAGTTCATTTCACATTTTATCTCTAAGAGTAAGGCCACTCATCCACGAGCATCCTCATCTCTAACACTTAACTTAGTCTTATGTCTCTTTTATTGGCCAACATAAACTAAGTCATTGGTCTTACCACCATCTTAAAAAATAAAAACTTAAACCTAAAAATAAAAAATAAGACCTAAACCTAAAAAATAAAATAAAATAAAACTAAACTAAAAAATAAACCAAAACCTAAACCTAAACCTAAAAAATAAACTAAAATTAAAACCCTAAAGTAAAATAAATAAACCTAAAATAAATAAATTTAACTAAATAAATATAAATAAATAAATAAACCTAAATCAAACTAAAAAAATAAAGTAAGCAAAAATAAATAAAAAATAAACTAAATAAATCTAAACCTACTAATTTACTTAATTTAAAAAAATTTAAAAAATTAAAATTTTTTTTTAAAAAATGCCCCAACCCTAAAACTAACCATAAACCTGAAACTCTAAACCCTAAACCCATAACTCTAAACCCTGAACCCTAAACCCTAAAACCCTAAACACTAAATCATAAACCCTAAACCCTAAAACCAAAATCATAAAACCCAAAACCCTAAATCCAAAACCCTAAACCCTAAACCCTAAACTCTAAAAAAACCCTAAACTAACCTAACCTAAACCCTAAATAAACTAACCCTAAACACTAACTTAAACCTAATCCCTAAACCCTAAACCTAAACCCTAAACTAACCCTAAACCTAACCAAAACCTAAAAACTAAAAAACTAACCATAAACTAAAACCCTAAACATAAAACCCTAAACCCTAAACCTAAATACTAAACCATAAATAAACCCTAAAACCTAAAAAATTAAACTAAAATAAACCTAATAAAATAAACATAAATAACTCCTAAAACCTAAAACCTAAAATAAACTAAATAAACCTAAAAAATAAAAATAAAAAAAATTTAAATAAATAAAATAAATAAAATAAATAAACCTAAAAAATAAAAATAAACTAATAAAAATAAATAAAATAAATAAAAAAATAAAATAAACCTAAAAAATAAAATAAAAAACCTAAATAAAATAAAACCTAAAATAAAATAAAAATAAATAAACCTAAAACCTAAACTAAAAATAAACTAAAAATAAAATAAAAATCTAAAAAAATAAACTAAAACCCTAAAAAAAAAAAAATAAAATAAACCTAAAATATAAAACTAAACCTAAAAAAATAAAACCTAAACCTAAAAAATAAAAACCTAAAATAAACCTAAAAAAATAAACTAAAATAAAAAAAAACTAAAAATAAACTAAACTAAATAAAATAAAAATAAAAATAAAAATAAAATAAACTCAAATAAATAAAAAACTAACTAATAAACAAACCTATTGTTTAATTAATTTTTAAAAGCTAAGCCTATATCCTAAACCCTAAACCTAAACTAAACCCTAAACCTAAACTAATCCTAAATCTAAACCCAACCTAACTTAAACCTACCAAACCTAAACCCTAAAACCCTAAACTAAACCCAAAACCTAAACCATAACTTAAACCCTAAATGAAGTGCTAAACCCTAAAGCTTAAACACTAAACCATAAACCCTAAATCCTAAACCCTAACCCTATACACTACACCTTAAAACCATAAACCCTAAAACCCTAAACCCTAAACTCTAAACCCTAAACTCTAAACCCTATACCCTAAAAACTTAAAAACCTAAGCCTAAACTAGATAAATCCTAAAAATAAAATAAATAAATAAAATTAAATATTAATAAAATAAAAAAAATAAAATAAAATAAAAACTTAAACTAAAACCTAAAACTAAAAATAAAATAAAATAAACTAAACTAAAATAATTAATAACCTAAACTAAATTAAAAAATTAAAATAAACCTAAGAATAAAAAAAAAATAAAAAACTAAATAAATCAAAATAAAATAAACCTAAAATAAACATAAAAAATAAAAAAACAAATTAAAACCTAAACCTAAAAAATAAATTTTAAAATAAATAAAAAATTAAACCTTAAGCCTAAACAAAAAATCTAAACCTAAAATAAAAATAAAATAAATAAAATAATATAAACCAAAATCTAAACTTAAATAAACTAAACTAAAATAAATAAAACCTAAGCAAAAAAATAAAACCTAAAAATAAACCTAAAATAAAAAACTAAAACCAACACCTAAAACAATAAAATAAAAGCCTAAACCAAAACCTAAAAATAAAAAATAAAACCTAAACCTAAAAAATAAAATAAAAATAAAACTCAACTAAAAAATAAACCTAAACCTAAAAAATAAACTAAAAAAAATCTACACTAAAATAAATAAACCTAAAATAAATAAACTAAACTAAATAAAATTAAAATAAATAAATGTAAAGAAAAAAACTAAAATAAATAAAAATTAAACTAAATAAACCTAAACTTTCCTATTTACTTGATTTAAAAATAAACCTAAACCTAAACATAAAGTAACTAAATAAATTTGAAAATAAACCTAAACCCTAAAACCTAATAAATCTAAACATAAACCTAAACACCAAGAATTGGGCATAACTGACTAGAACATCCTGACAACCAGCTATTAGAACTAAAGGTGGCTGAGACAAAGGGTTACTATGGTTGAGAAAGGGATGGTATCCAGGTGGTTCTCTATATACCAAGTTCATGAACTCTAAACTCACTTTAAACTCCTAAAACCCTAAAAAACCTAAACCTAAACCTAAAACCTAAAACCTTAAAACCCTAAACCCTAAACCCTAAACCCTAACCCTAAACCCTAAAAGCACAAACCTTAAAACCCTAAACCCTAAAACCTAAACTCTAGACCCTAACCCAAAACCTAAACCTAAAGTAGCTAAATAAATTAAAAAATAAACTTAAACCCTAAAACCTAATAAACCTAAACCCTAAGAATGGGCAGAACCTTGATGCCAGGAACATCACCATCAAATAGGCTCAGTGTAGATTTGGTGATGGAGGCGAAAGTGGAGGTGGCGGTTATCACAGTGGTGGTGGGGGATCTAGAGGTGTTGATGGATATGGTGGTGGTGGTCGGAGTAGTGGTGGTTATGGAGGGAGGAGAGAGAGGTTAGAACATGGTGGAGGGAGAGATGGGATATGATGGTGGATCCTTCTAGAGAGGCCGGGTGGTTCTAATGGGAATGGAGAAATAAGAACCATCCGATCCGCACATGGAACTGTGTCTTTAGAGTAGAGATGGTTCTAGTTATCTAGGGTTTTTATTTTACTCTATGCATGCTCACTTTTTATCTATGTTATCGCTTATGTCTTAGAAAACTTGGTGTGTTACTTGGTTGTTGAAATAAAAAAATAAAAGAAATGTTGAATCTAAATTTGTTCTCTATTTAAAAAAACCAAAAAAAACATAAACTCTAAACTAAAACGTGAAACCTAAACCTAAAACCTAAATCCTAAACCATAAACCCTAAAAACCCAAAACCCAAAACCCAAAAAAATAAACCCTAAACCCTAAACCCTAAACTCTAAACCCTAAAACCCTATTCCATAAACCCTAAACCCTAAAACCTAAACCTAACTAACTAAACCCTAAACCTAAAACTATAAACATTAATTCTAAATCTTAAACTTAAACCTAAACCTAACCCTAACCTAAACCTAAACTTAAATCTATACTAAATAAAACCTAAATGAAACCTAAACAACCTAAACTAAAGCTAAATCTAAACTTAAACCTAAACTAAATCTAACCTAAACCTGAGTAACCTTAAACCCTAAACCTATACCTTAAAATCCAAAGTTAAAACCTTAAACCCTAAACATTAAACCCTAAACTAAACTAAACTTAAACTTAAAACCTTAAACTATAAAACAAACCTAAACTATAAAAAAAAAACTAAACTAAACAAAACCTAAACCTAAAACTAAAACTAAAACCTAAACTACCTAAACTAAACTAAACCCTAAACCTAAATTAAACTAAAAACCTAGAAAACCTAAACCTAACTAAATACTTAAACTTAAACCCTAAACCTAAACCTAAACTAAACTAAACCTAAAAAATCAAAAACAAAATAAAAACTTAAACTAAATCCTAAACCTAAACCTTAACTAAACCTAAATAAACCTAAACTAAATTAAACCCTAAACCCTAAAACCTAAACTAAACCCTAGGCCTAAACCTAAACACTAAACCTAAACCAAAACTAAACTAAATAAACTAAACTAAACTTAATCCTAAACCTAAAAAAACCTAAACCTAAACTAAAAAAACCTAAATAAAACTAAACTAAACCTAAACTAAACTAAACCTAAACTAAACTAAACCTAAACTAATAAAAACCTAAACTAAACTAAATTTTAAACTAAAATAAACCTAAACCTAAACCTAAAAAAAAACTAAAACCTAAAAAACTAAACTAAACTAAACTAAACAAAAAACTAAACCAATAAAACTTAAACTAATCCTAAACTAAACTAAACTAAACTAAACTAAAAAACCTAAACCTAAACCTAAAATAAACCTAAACTCTAAACCTAAACTAAACCTAAAACTAAACTAAACTAAACCTAAAACTAAACTAAACCTAAACCTAAAAAAACCTAAACCCTAAACTCTAAAAAAACCTAAACTAAACAAACCTAAACTCCAAAACCTAAAACCTAAACTAAACCTAAAACCTAAACCTAAACTAAACTAAACTTAAACCCTAAACTCCTAAAACCAAACCTAAAACCTAAACTTAAATAAAAACTAAAACTAAACAAATAAACTTAAACTAACTAAAACTAAAACTAAACTAAACCTAAAACTAAACCTAAAACCTAAACCTAAAATTAACCTAAACCTAAAACTAAAAACTAAACCTAAACTAAACCTAAACCCTAAACCAACCTAAAAACCTAAACTAAATACTAAACTAAAAAACCTAAACCCTAAACCCTAAAAACCCTAAACCCTAAACCTAAAAAACCTAAACCCAAAACCTAAACATAAACCTAAACTAAAAAAATAAAAATTAAACCTAAGCCTAAACTAAACTAAACCTAAACCCTAAACCTTAAAACCTAAACCTAAAACCTCAAAAACCTAAACTAAACTAAAAACTAAATAAACCTAGAACCTAAACCCTAAACTAAAACTAAAACCAAAACCCTCTCTCCCTGTCTCATTTTGATTTTCCTTGTTGGAGCATTTTCTTCTTGTGGTTTGGTGATTCTTTCACCAATATTGATCTATCCTTGGTGCTCAATTTTGCTCAGGTTGCACACGTGATGAGTAGTTCCTAAAGATGGTGGCTATTCCTTGACCCAACTTCTTTGTAATGCGCGCCTAGATCTCGATTTGTTTGGGTATTCTAGAATCCAATGTCACTCCTACTGTGAATGTTGTTAAATCCTTTAAGGATGCTCTCTTTCGTAAGAGCCTTTCCTCTTCTAACTAAGTGAATCTGATTTTGACTTCATTTCATGGCACCCTTGCAATCATGTGTTCGGATCTTGATGTCGAGAAGCTTGCAAAGCCTTTCAAATTTACTTTGGTTGGTAAATTTTCTTTGTGCCATCCGAATTTGGACAAAATTCAATTTTTTCTTTCATAACCTTAAACTCTCAGGTGCATTCTCTATTGGTTTGATCGATCCTAGACATATTTTGATTCAACTAACAAATGATTTGGATTACTCAAGGGTTTTCTCATCAATCTTATTTTGTCTTCAATTTCCAAATGCGACTATTAAAGTGGTCTCCCCTTTTTGACATAAAGGAGAAATCACCGATTGTTCTTATGTGTTTGGCTTTTTCGAATATGAGGATTCACTATGTTACTCATCAGGTTTTATTTATTATTAGTTTCTTTTTTACCTCTTCAAATTGACGCCACCGTGGAGATCCCGCTCCTTGTTGTATACTAGTTGAACTTGATATTTCTAAAAATTATCCTAAGGAAGTCTAGATTCGTTCAGAAAAGTTTGGTTATTTTTAAAAGGTTGAATTTGGAAACTTACCAGTTTTTTGTTCACATTGAAAGATTCACAGGCATGATAATTCCAAGTGTTTGGTTCTTCACCCACATCTAAAAAAAAAAATTTTGTATGATCCTAACTCTATTCTAGCTAATGATAAAGTCAATTAACCTATTGATGTGCCTAAGGTTAACTTAAATGGTACTATTAGTTTAGTTTATTTGGAATCCTCTGATGTTCTCAATAATGTAGCTCCCATTACTCAATCTGATCAGGTCAAAGATATTAATAATGTTGAATTTGATGATTTTCCAGTCATTCCTTCTTTACATGATAACTTGCCTATTCTGGATAATCCAAATTTCAAAGAGGCTGAAAAAATGATGATTCCCTCTCTAATGAATCTATTCGCTTTGTTTGCTAATGACCATGAGAATTTAAATGATAACTTGAATGATAATTTGAATAAGGCTAAAAATATGGAACAAAACTCAGACTTTGATGCTGGTATTTGTGCTCTAAATGGTAATACTTCTCCTTCCCCTAATCACAATATTAAAATTCATTCTAATCCCACTTTTTAGGTTAATTCTGAAGTTGAAGAAGGGGAAGTTATGATTAGAGATGATCTGTCAGATCCTGATCCTATTAATAATAACTCTAATCAGTCCCTTTATGATGGTGACATTTTGGATAAAAATTGAGCATTCCAAATTATTTTTAAAAAGAAATCTCTAAAATCTAAAATGTTTCCTCAGAACTCGACCAGATCTACTAGATCTAGTTCATCTTCACATAAACATTGGTCTGTCTAGTCTGTTGGCATTGGAGAGGTTGTTTACTTTCTACCCCAATATTTATTTTTATCCCATTATTTTATTTAATAATTTCCTTATGTTTAATTCTCTTATTTGAAATGTTTGAGGGATTGGTACCATCATTGTTTGTAATCGTATTAGAAATCTCTACAAAATTAACAACATTTCTTTACTTATTTTTATTGAACGTCTCATACATGCAACTAAGATCAATCATGTTGTTAGAATGCTTGGTTTTAATAATTTGTTCTCTAACACCAGTAATAAAATTTGGTGCTTTTGGAATAGTTCCTTAAATATTTTCATTTTAGATGATCTTTAGCCAATTGTTAATGTTCAGATCTCTTTTGATGATTCTTTTATGTTGGGCTCTTTTGTTTATGCTTCCTGTAATAGAGCTGGTCAAAACATTATTTATGATAATTTGAGAAGTTTTTCCCTTGCTGTTAACAAACCTTGGCTAGTTGGGGGTGAATACTATCCTTTCTTCCTCTAAAAGAAGGGGTGGTAGCTCTCCCAATATTCATTATATGGAACAATTTTCTAATATGATTCTCGATTGCAATCTTATTGACATTGGTTTTACTGGATCTAATTAAACTTGGCACAACTCAAAACTCTGGAAACGCATTGATAGAATCCTTTTCAACTCACATTGGATTAATCAATGGCCTCTTACCTCTATTGAACATTTGAGTAGAACCTTATTGGATCATGCTCTTCTTTTGATTTCGGTTAAAAATAACCCTAAAAGATTAAATTCCTCCTCCTCTTTTAGATTTCAAAATATGTGGATTCAGCATCTCAATTTTTTTAAAGTTGTTGCCACTAATTGGGTTGACCCTTTACACCCTGATAATTTAGTTTGGGGCATGCTTAGATTATGTTTTAATCTTAAAAGGCTTAAACAAAACCTAGTTTGGTGGAATAAGCATTATTTTAAAACCTTTTGTGAATATAAAAAATATGGAGCTTTTGGTTTGTAATCTTGAAAAATGCTATTTTGATTGATTCTTCAAGACTTTGAAGCCAAAAGATAATCTAGTTAATTATCGAATATGGAAGAAACTTACAAAAAAAGTCGTCAAGAAAACATATTGATAAAAAAATATCGGTATTTTCATGCTTTATTCAATAAAAGAAAGCTTTAAACTCTATCCAAAAAATTAAAAGTGATAATGGAGATTGGATCACTGACATTAATGAGATTAAAGAATCTATTATTAACCATTTTAGAAAAATGCTTAACAAGAGCCACACTTTTGATTCTATTTCTAACTCGCATTTGATCCCCTCTATTATTACCAGTGATGACAATCAATTACTTACTAGGTTGCCTATGGAGGATGAGATTGATAAAGTTATTAATAATATGAACATTGACTCTGTTGCTGTCTCCGGAGGGCTATACTACTTAATTTTTTCAACATTGTTGGCCTATTATTAAGCATGACTTAATTGATGATGTCATTGATTTCCTTACTAGTAATCCTCTTCCTAGATATTTTTCTAGAACTTCCATCATCCTTATACCTAAAATTGATAATCTGATTCTTGGAGACTTGACCTATTAGTCTTTGCACTTTCTTTTATAAACTGCTAAAATGCTTGCTAATAGACTTAGTCCTTCTTCAAAAAATTATCTCTCAACTAAATTTTCTTAGAGGAAGATCTATATATGATAACATTCTTTGCTCAAGAGTTATTCATGATTTGGATGTTCCTATTAGAGGTGGTAACATCCTTTTTAAATTAGATATTTCTAAAGCCTTCGACAATTTCTCCAAGGATTTCCTTCTAAACATCCTTCATTTGTTTGGCTTTTCTGATAATTTCATTTACCTGATTAAAAATTGTATTAGCAATGCTTAGTTTTTTGTTATTCTTAATGGTGAGGCTTTAAGTTTCTTCCCTTGTTCCCATGGGTTGAGACAAGGAGATCCTTTGTCTCCTTCCCTATTTATTATTGATGTGGAATATCTTTCTAGAAGCTTAAATGATCTTTTCAATAATAATCCTCGCATGTACTTTAGAACGCTTGGTGGTATACCTATCTCTGATCTTAGTTTTGTTGATGATTTCATTATGTTTTGTAATGCTTCCATCCATCACATCAAAAGTCTTAAGAATTTTTTAAATATTTTTGGTCAAGAAAGTGGTCTTTCTATTAATGAAGGCAAGAGTTGCTTCATTACTTCCTCTAAAATCTCCAACAACAAAATCAATCAAATATTGAGAATCACTAACTTTAAACACCAACAACTTCTATTAAATATTTAGGTGCTCCTTTATTCAAAGGTTAAAAAAGATCCCATCTTTTTGATGACTTTATTCAAAAAAATGCTAATAAAATTTTGGTTTGGGAATTTCACTCGCTCTCTTTTGGTGGCAGGCTTACCTTGCTCAAGAGTACCCTAAATTTGATGACTTTATATCTTATTCCAATCATCATCCCTACTAATTCTACCTTAACCAGAATAGGCCGTCTCCTTAATAAATTTTCTTGGGTTCCAATAATTTAGCTAAAAGGATGCATTGGATAGCTTGCCCCTAAGTGAAGGTGGGTTTGGCTGCAAGTCTATTCATGAAGCTATTACTACATTCTCTCATAAACTATTGTGAAATTTTAGGAGCAAAAATAGTCTCTAGGCTAATTTTATGACTGTTAAATACTACCATAGTAAGCATCCTCTTATTTGTACTTATAAAGTGGGTGACACCCCTACTTGGAAAAAACTTTTCTCTATCAAATGGGAAGATGAATCCCTAACTTCTTGGGGGTATAAATTCAGGATCATCTTTCTTTTGGCAAGTCAAGTAGATAGTTAGTGGTTCTATTGATGATTTATTATCTACTCATTCGATTGCTGCTATTAAAGTGAACTCTTTTTGGATTAATAATAATTGGAATGATAGTAAACTCACTGACTATATTCCTATTTCTCTTTTGGATAAATTTACTAACATTCCTATCATTTTTAACAAGCCAGATTAGATTCTTTTTAAGCTATCTCATAATGGTGATTTTATTCTTAAAGATGTTTGAAATCATATTAGAGATGCTCATATTTTCTCTAATGTATTTTTTAAACTTTGGAATAACATTATCCCTATCTCTTATTTTTTCTTTACTTGGAGAATTCTAAAAAACTTCATTCCTGTTGATTCTTTACTGTGGGGAAAAGGCTTTCAGTTGCCTTCCAAATGTTATTATTGTTTTCACATTGAAAATGTGAATCATGTTTTTGTCAATGGAGCTATTGCCTCCAAATTATGGTCTTGGTATGGATGATCTCTTTAATACTAACCATTTCCATGGTTGTCTATCTTTATATCAACTTCTTGAAGCTTATTTCCAAAAAATTGTGAAAGGTCACATTAAAATGTTAATTTTCATTACTCTTTTATGGTTCATATGGATGGATAGAAATGATGCTAAATATCATGGTATTCCTATGAATCAAAAAAGGATTATTGCTAGAACTAAAGAAAAAAAAAATCAATGCTTTATTTAATGCTAATTTAATTACTAACACTCATTTTGGTGGTTTCAAATTTGTGGCCAACAAGTTGGGTCTTTGCCTGCCTGAGATCCCCTACTATAAAGAAGTCATGATTATTTATTGGATAAAACCCATCAACAATATTATCAAAATTAATATTGATGGCTCTATCTCTTAAAATACTTTGGGTTATGGTGGCATTTTTAGGAACTTTAAAGGTAATGTCATTTGTGCTTTTGCTTATCCCATTAAAGCTTGTTTTGTTATCTTTCCTGAATTAATGGTTGTTAACAAAACTATTGATATTTGTTTGAAAAAAGGCTGGTTCAATATTTGGATTGAAGTGGATGCTCTCTTACTCATTAACATGTTGACTTCTGCCAAGGTGGGGAACATTGATTTATTCTACCCTCTTAATCATACTAGAGCTCTCCTCTCTTAAGTTTGCTTTAAAATTACACACATTTGGCATGAAGGAAATGCCTGTGGTGATTATCTGGCTAATCTAGGTGCTAGATTAAATGAGTTCACTCTGTTTGATCATTTTAACCTTCCTAGACAATTGTGAGGTTTACTTAATTTGGATAATTCAAGATTGCCTTATCTCAGAAATTAACTTGCTTTGTTTTATTTTCTTGCTTGATTTTTTTGCTTTTCTATGTATATATTTTCTTATCGATGTTTTCCTTTGCTTGATTGTTGCTCTTGTCTATATTTTGCTACTCTTTTTTGGGTGTTCCTATGCAGGTGGTGGCTGGCTCTTCAACCTCTTTTTGTAAATATGAACTGTTAGTTTTACACTTATCTTTACTGGGTGTTTTCTTTACCTATTATTGGTTTTTCAATTTTTCTTTTTGGTCTTGGACCTTTCTCTGTGGCTAGCTAGCGATTTTCCCTCTTAGGTGGGATTGTTGGCTGCTATTTATGCCGCTTCTTTTCTTCCCTTGGATGGCTTTGGTGATTACCTTGGGATGTGTCTTTCCCACTTTTGTTGTTCTTTGGTTTCTATGCCTTTAGTGTTTTGGTTGGTTTTCTCTTTCCTTAGGGTTATCGCTCATGGTAATGTATCCTCCTTTCTCTTAGTTGCTTTGATTACCCTTATTTTGATGGATGCTTTGATTTTTGATTTTCATTATGGCCTCTTTTCTATGTTGGTTTTGCCTCACTTGGTCCTTCTTTCATTCTCATTTATTTACTACAATGTTAGTCTGGATGGCTCTCTGTTCGTGGTGTTGAGTGATTTAGTTGGTTGTGGTACTAATTGTCTTATTATTTTGCTTTATGATCTATTGCTTGTTGCTTTAGCTCTCTTGGTTGTGTTTTTACTGTCTGGATTGGACTAGTGACTGAGGCTATTTTAGCTCTCTAGTTTTTCCAACCGTATGATCCTTGTTGATTTCCCACCTATTGGTAGGTGGATGGTTAGACTTGGGCCTTACGATTGTCTTGTGACTTTGGTGGGTTTGATTCTTTTTTATGGTGGTTTCACTATGTGGGATATTACTTGGCAGCTCCTTCCTCACCTTTCTTGTGGTGGTCTTGTTGATGCTATTTCTTTTTTGGTATGCTATTTCACCCCGATAAGTTGAACCGCTTTCCTCTGCTTTTTTCCTTTTGGTATGCAAATACTAAAGATCATTTCACTTTCACTTGTAGCCTTCATCTGGTATGCTATGATGGCTGATGACTTCACTCATCTCTTTGGTAGCAGCAATTGTGACTTTAACCCTTCTTTGGAAGTCTGGATGCTCATGTTTGTGGTTGCCCCGTGGATGTGGTGACTGAGCTTGAGCCTTTCTTCACAAATTTTCTGTTTTATTTTTCATTCTTTATATCTTATAGCTAGATTTTCTATACCTATGCTAATTTTACTTTCTAGTTGCTTAAACTCAATTCTTGCATTTAGATTCTGGATGTGGACCCTACTTAATCAAAGTTTCCCATGATCGATAACTGGAGAAACTAAAACATACCTACTTGTGGAACAATGTCTTTATAGTAGAGATGGTTCTAGTTATTTAGAGTTTTATTTTGCATTGTGCGTGCTCATTTTTTATCTATGTCGTTGCTTGTGTCTTAGAGAACTTGGTGTGTTACTTGGTTGATGAAATTGAAGAAAAGAAATGTTGAATCTGAATTTGTTCTCTATTTAAAAAAAACCAAAAACTTTAAATCCTAAACTAAAACCTGGACCCTAAACCTAAAACATAAAACCTAAACCCTATACCCTAAAAACCTTAATACCTAAACCCTAAACCCTAAACCCTAAAAACCTTAATACCTAAACCCTAAACCCTAAACCCAAAACCCTAAAATAGTATTCCCTAAACCCTAAAACCCTATAAACCTAAACCTAAAATTATAAATTAAAACTAAACCCTAAACCTAAAAAAAAAATTGTAAACCATAAACCTTAAACCTTAAAACATAAAACCTAAACCCTAAATCCTAAGCCGTTAAACCTCAACCCTAAACCCTAAAGCCCTAAACTAATCCTAAACCTTAAAGTCTAAACCCTAAACCTTAAACCTTAAACCTAAACTAATACTAAACCTAAAGCTAACCCTAAACCCTAAACCCTAAACCCTAAAGACTAAACCCTAAACCCTAAACCTAAACCCTAAACCTTAATACCCTAAATTGTAAAATCATAAATCGTAAACCCTAAAATCCTAAGAACCTAAACCTAAACTAAATAAAACCTAAAAGTAAAATAAATAAAAAACCTAAACCTAAATAAAATAAAAAATAAAATAAAATAAAAACTTAAACTAAAATGTAAAGCTAAACCTAAATAAAATAAAATAAAATAATAAAAATAAACTAAAATAAAATAAATATTAACCTAAACTAAACTAAAATATAAAGCAAACCTAAGAATAAAAGACTAAATAAAATAAAAATAAACATAAAATAAAAATAAAATAGACCTAAAATAAAATAAAATAAAAACTAAATAAAAACATACACCTAAAAAGTAAACCTAAAAATAAATAAAAAATAAAACTTAAACCCTAAATTAAAATAACCTTAACCTAAAATAAAAATAAAATAAATATAATAAAATAAACCTAAACCTATACTAAAATAAACTAAAATAAAATAAATAAAATTTAAACTTAAACTAAAGTAAACTGAAATAAAATAATTAAAACATAAACCTTCTCATTTACTTAATTTTAAAACCCTAAGCATAAAACTAAACTTTAAAACCCTAAACCTAAAGCCTAAACACTAAGCCCTAAACCCTAAACCCTAAACCCTAAACCCTAAACCTAAACCCTAAACCCTAAACCCTAAAGCCTAAACCTTAAACACTAAACCTAAAATGTAAACCTAAACTAAATAAAACCTAAAAGTAAAATAAATAAAAACTAAACAAATAAAAATAAAATAAAATAAAACCTAAACTAAAACCTAAACCTAAACCTAAAAATAAAATAAAATAAAATAATAAAAATAAACTAAAATAAAATAAATAAAACATAAAAAAAACTAAAAAATTAAAATAAACCTAAGAATAAAACCTAACTAAAATAAAACTAAACATAAAATAAAAAAATAAAATAAACCTAAAATAAAATAAAATAAAACTAAATAAAACCTAAACTAAAAATAAACCTAAATTAAAACCTAAAATAAATAAAAAATAAAACTTAAACCCTAAAGCAAAAAAGCCTAAAACTAAAATAAAAATAAAATAAACACAATAAAATAAACCTAAACTTAAACTAAAATAAACTAAACCTAAACCTAAACCTAAACTAAATAAAATGAAATAAACTAAAAATAAACCTAAACTAAAAAATAAAACTGAAAAATAAATAAAAAAAATAAAATCTAAAACTAAACCTAGAAAAATAAAATAAAACCTAAACCTAAACTAAAATAAAAAAATTAAAACCTAAACCTAAAAATAAAATAAAATAAAACTAACTAAAAAAATAAACCTAAACCTAAAAAATAAACTAAAATAAAACCTAAACTAAAATAAATAAATTTAAAATAAATAAACAAACCTAAATAAATAAACTAAAAATAAACCTAAATAAAATTAAATAAACTAAAATAAAAATAAACATAAACTACTAGTTTACTTAATTTAAAAAAAAGCTAAACCCTAAACCCTAAACCATAAATCTAAACCCTAAACCCTAAACATTAAACCCTAAAACTAACCCTAAACCTACAATGCTAAACCCTAAACTTGAATCCCTAAACTAACCCTAAACCCTAAACCCAAAACCCAAAACCTTAAACCCTATAACCCTAACCCTAACCTAAAACCCTAAACCCTTAACCTAAAACCCTAAACCTTAAAACCCTAAACCCTAAACCTTAAACCCTAAACCCTAAACTAACACTAAACCCTAAGCTAACCCTAAACCCTAAACCCTAAAATCTAAAGACTAAACCCTAAACCCTAAACCCCAAACCTAAATCCTAAACCTGAAAACCCTAAATCCAAAACCATAAATCCTAAAAACTTAAACCTAAACTAAATAAAACCTAAAAATAAATTAAATAAATAAACCTAATACTAAACCTAAATAAAATAAAATAAGAAAATAAAAACATAAACTAAAATGTAAAGCTGAACTTAAAAATATAATAAAACAAAATAAAAAAATAAATTAAAATAAAATAAATAAACCTAAACTAAAATATAAAACAAACCTAAGAATAAAAAACTAAATAAAATAAAAATAAACATAAAATAAAAATAAAAAAAACCTAAAATAAAATAAAATAAAAACTAAATAAAAACCTACACCTAAAAAATAAAACTAAAAATAAATAAAAAATAAAACAAACCTTATAAAAAATAAAATAAAAAATAAATAAAATAAAATAAACCTAAACTTAAACAAAATAAACTAAATTAAAATAAATAAAACCTAAACCTAAACTAAAGTAAAATAAAATAAAATAAATAAAACATAAACCTTCTATTTTACTAAATTTTAAAACCCTGCTAACCCTAATCCTAAACACTAAAACTTAATAAACCTAAAAATAAATATATAAACTAAATAACCCTAAACCCTAATTAAACTAAATTAAACCTAAAAAATAAAATATAAAACCTAAATAAATAAAATAAAAAAATAAAATAAAATAAACTAAAACCTAAACTAAAAATAAATAAAATAAATAAAAATAAAAAATAAAATAAATAAAAAACCTAAAATAAAATAAATAAACCTAAAATAAAAAAACTAAACTAAAATAAAACTAAATAAAATAAAATAAAAAAACCAAAATAAAATAAAATAAAAACTAAATAAAACCTAAACTAAAAAATAAATAAAAATAAACTAAAATAAAATAAAAAATAAAACTAAATAAAAATAAATAAAAATAAAAATAAACTAAATTAAATAAATAAATAAACTAAATAAATAAAATAAACCTAAACCTAAAATAAATAAATAAATAAACCTAACTAAATAAAATAAACTAAAATAAAAAATAAACCTAAATAAAAAAATAAAATAAAAATAAAAAAAAAATAAAATAAAATAAACCTAAAATAAAATAAAATAAACCTAATAAAAAAAAATAAAATAAACCTAAAATTAACAAAATAAAATTAATAAAATAAACAACCTAAACTTAAACTAAACCTAACCTAAACCTAAACCTAAACCCTAAACCCTATAAAATAAATAAATAAAACCTAAACCCTAATAAACCCTAACTAATCTAACCCTAAACTAAAGCTAACCCTAAACCCTCAAACCTAAACCTAAAGAAACACTAAACTTAAACCTAAAACCTAAACTAAACCTAAACTAAAACCAATTTTAAAACCTTAAACCTTAAAAGCATAAACCATAAAACTCTAAACCCTAAATCTTAAAACTTAAACCCTAAACCCTAAACCCTAAACCTAATCCTAAACCCCAAACCCTAAACTTAAACCTAAAGTAGCTAAATAAATTAAAAAATAAACCTAATAAACCTAAACTTAAGAATGTAGCGGATAGAACATCATCGTGCTCCCTAGATATCTGGGAGAAGGAGGTGAGGCAAATGCAGGTGGGGGGGATCTGGAGGTGATATATGGAGGTGGTGGTGAGTAATGGTGTTTATGGAGGCAGAGGACAGGTTATGGTGGGGGAGGAGAGGTCAATGATAATGGTGGATCCCACTACCGAGGCATGGTTCGATGGGAACTAAAATTGAAGAATGGCTAATCCGGTCTGCTACTTATGGAACTATGTCTTTATAGTAGAGACGGTTTTAGTTTTCTAGGGTTTTTGATTTGCTTTATGTGTGCTCATTTTTTATATATTTCACCGCTTGTGTCTTAGAAAACTTGGTGTGTTACTTGGTTGATAAAATTGAAAGAAGAAATGTTGAATATAATTTTTCATTAAAACACCAAAACCTTTAAACCTAAACTAAAAAACTAATTAAACCTAAACCCTAAACCCTAAAAAAAAAAACCCTAAACCCTAAAAAAACTAAAACCCTAAAACCTAAACCTTAAACCTTAAATCCTAAACCTTAAACCCTAAACCCTAAACCCTAAACCTAAACACAACACCCTAAACCCTAAACCCTAAACCCTAAAATTCTAAAAACCTAAACTTAAATTAAATAAAATTGAAAAATAAAATAAATAAAAAAACCTAAACAAAAATAAAATAAAAACCTAAATTAAAACCTAAACCTAAACCTAAACCTAAACCTAAACCTAAACCAAATCCTAAACCTAAAAAAAAGTAAAATAAAAATAAAACTATACTAAAATAAAAAATAAATAAAAATCTAAACTAAACTAAAAAAAAAAACCTAAATAAAATAAAATTAAAACTAAAATAAAAAATAAAATAAAACTAAATAAAAATGAAACAAAAATAAATATAAAAATAAAACCTAAAATAAAAAAAAAAAAAATAAACCTAAACCCTAAAAAAACTAAATCTAAAAATAATAAACCTAAACCTAAATTAAAATAAACTAAACTAAAATAAATAAAACTTAAACTTAAACCTAAATAAACTAAATCTAAACCTAAACCTAAACCCTAAATAAAATAAAATAAATTAAAAAGAAACCTAAACCTAAACTAAAAAATAAAACAAAATATTCCTAAAAAACACCCTAAAACCTAAACCTATAAAAATTAAACCTAAACTTAAACTTAAAACCTAAAAATAAAAAATAAAACCTAAGCCTAAACTTAAATCTAAAAATTAAACTAAACTAAAAAAACATAAACTAAAAGAAATAAACCTAAAATAAATAAACTAAACTAAATAAAAAAATAAAATAAATAAAAAATAAACTAAATAAACTTAAACCTACTAGATTACTTAATTTACAAAAAAATTTAAAAAAGAAGCACTAACCCTAAACCCTAAACCTTGAACCCTAAACCTACAACCCTAAACCCTAAACCCTAAACCTTAAAACCCTAAACCCTAAACCTTAAACCCTAAACACTAAACTCTAAAACTTAAACACTAAACCCTAAAATCTACAAACCTAAACCCTAAACCCAAAACCCCAAACCCTAAACCCTATACCCTAAATCCTAAAAACCTAAAAACCTAGACCTAAACTAAATAAAATCTAAAAATAAAATAAATAAAAAAACCTAAACCTAAATAAAATAAAAAATATAATAAATCAAAAACTTAAACTAAAACCTAAACCTAAACCTATATGATAAATTAAAATAAAATAAAATAAAATAAAAATAAATTAAAATAAAACAAATAAAAACTAAATGTAAATTAAAAATAAAATAAACCTAAAATAAAATAAAATAAAAACTAAATAATAACCAAAACCTAAAAAATAAACCTAAAAAAAGACCTAAACTCTAAATAAAAAATCCTAAACCTCAAATAAACAAAATAAAAAAAGCCTAAACCAAAACTAAAACAAAATAAACTAAAGTAAATAAAACATAAACCTAAACCTAAAATAAACTAAACCTAAACCTTAAACTAAATAAAAGAAAATAAACTAAAAAAAAACATAAACCTAAACTAAAAAATTAAACCTAAAATTAAAACTAAAATAAAAACCTAAAACTAAAATCTAAAAAAATTAAATAAAAACCTAAACCTAAACCTAAAAAAAAAAATAAAACATAAACCTAAAAAATAAAATAAAAATAAAATAAAACTAAAAAATAAGCATAAACTTAATCCTAAACCTAAAAAATAAACTAAAATAAAAAACCTAAACTAAAATAAATAAAATAAACTAAATAAAAAAAATAAACTTAAATAAAAATAAAAAATAAAATAAACTAAAATAAATAAAAAAAATAAACTAAATAAACCTAACGAATGTAGTGGAAGGTGAAAAAGGCGTAGTGGTACGACGGCGACTAGCAAATGAACCACATCATTTTATATTCTTGGTATTTAAATTACAAATCGGCAAATTCCAAATACACCAATAATGACCTTTGTAATGTATTTGGAATACATTACAATACATTGAAAAGTTAATTTACTTCAAACCAAACATAAAAAAAGTTAAAATCCCTACATTTGGTTAACACTGCATTCCAAATGTAGGCAACCAAACAACCCCTAAACCATAAACTCTAAACCCTTAACCCTAATCCTAAACCTAAACCCTAAACCCTAAACCCTATGCCCTAAAAGCCTAAAAACTTAAACCTAAACTAAATAAAACCTAATAATGAAATAAATAAAAAACCTAAACCTAAATACAATAAAATAGAATAAAAGCCTAAACTAAAACCTAAACCTAAAAATAAAATAAAATAAAAAATGAAAATAAACTAAAATAAAATAAATAAAATTCGAAACTAAACTAAAAAATAAAATAAACTTAAGAATAAAACCTAAATAAAATAAAAACTAATCGTAAAATAAAAATAAAATGAAATAAAATAAAATAAAATAAAAACTAAATAAAAAACTAAACCTAAAAAATTAATAAAAAATAATGCCTAATCCCTAAAAAAAAAACTAAACCTAAACTAAAAATAAAATAAACAAAATAAAATAAACCTAAACTAAAATAAACTAAACTAAATTAAATAAACCTAAACATACCTAAAATAAACTAAACCTAAACCTAAACCTAAACTAAATAAAATAAAATAAACTAAAAAATAAACCTACACCTAAACTAAAAAATAAAACCTAAAAAATAAAATAAAACCTAAATCTAAACCTAAAAATATAAAACCTAAAACCTAAAAAATAAAAAAAAAATAAAACCTAAACATAAAAAAATAAAATAAAATAAAACTTAACTAAAATAAACCTAAACCTAAACAAACTAAAAAATAAAAAAAATAAAACCAAAACTAAAATAAATAAACCTAAAATAAATAAACTAAACTAAAAAAAAAATAAACCTAAATAAAAAAATAAAATAAAAAAATAAAAACTAAATAAACCTAAACATACCTTACTTAATTTTTTAATAAAACCTTAAACCCTAAACTTAAACCCTAATTTAACTAAACCTAATGCTAAACCCTAAACCTAATCCTAACTTAAACCTAAACCCTAAATCTAACTTAATCCTAAATCTAAACAAAATAAACTAATCCTAAACTAACTAAACTCTAAACCTAAATCCCTGATAAACTTTAACCTTAATCTAAATAAACATAAACTCTAAACTCTTAAACCCTAAACTAATAAACCCAACTAACCTTAACCTTAAATCAAACTATAAACCTAAATAAACCCAACTTAAATAAATCTATAAACCTAAACCCCTAAACTTAAAACCTTAAACCTAAACCCTAAACCTCTTAAACTCTAACCTAAACTTAAACCTAAACTCTAAATCTTAAACTCAACACCTAAACCCTAAAGTTTAAACACTCTAAACCTAAACCCTAAACCCTAAACCCTAAAACCCTAAACCCTAAATCTGTAAATCCTAAACCCTAAACACTAAACACTAAACCCTAAACCCTAAGTCCTAGAAACCTAAAAACCTAATCTAAACTAAATAAAACCAAATAATAAAATTAAAAAAAACTACACCTAAATAAATAAAATAAAATAAAATAAATAAAAAACTAAACTAAAACCTAAACCTAAACCTAAAAATAAAATAAAATAAAAATTAAAAATAAACTAAAATAAAATAAATAAAACCCTAAACTAAATAAAAAAATAAAATAAACCTAAGAATAAAAAAACTAAATAAAATTAAAAATAAACATAAAATAAAAATAAAATAAACATAAAATAAAATTAAATAAAATAAACCTATAAAATAAACCTAAAAAATAAATAAAATAAATAATTAAATTAAAAAAAAACATAAACCTAAAATAAAAATAAAATAAAGAAAAAAATAAACCTAAACCTAAACAAAAAAAATAAAATTTGAACCTAAACCTAAAAATAAACTAAACCTAAACCTAAACCTAAACTAACTAAAATAAAATAAATTAAAAATAAACCTCAACCTAAACTAAAGAATAAAACCTAAAATAAACCTAAAATTAAAACCTAAAACCTAAACCTAAAAAAATAAAATCAAAACCTAAATCAAAACCTAAAAATAAAAAATAAAACCTAAACCTTAAAAATAAAATAAAAATAAAACTCAACTAAAAATAAACTAAAATAAAACCTAAATTAAAATAAATAATCCTAAAATAAATAAACTAAACTAAATAAAAATAAAAATTAAACCTAAATAAAATAAAATAAAATAAACTCAACTAAATCAAAAATAAACTAAATTAATTAAGTGAACCTAAACCTACCGATTTACGTAATTTTTTTTTTAAAAAACCCTAAACCCTAAACCCTAAAAACCCTAAACCCTAAA
This sequence comes from Cymbidium sinense, assembly GCA_021442155.1. Classification (NCBI taxonomy): domain Eukaryota; kingdom Viridiplantae; phylum Streptophyta; class Magnoliopsida; order Asparagales; family Orchidaceae; genus Cymbidium; species Cymbidium sinense. Next base: position 216,777,865 of record CM038214.1, on the reverse strand, counting down.
ACCCTAAACCCTAAACCCTAAACCCTAAACCCTAAAACCTTAAAGCCCTAAACCCTAAGCCCTAAATTCTAAACCCTAAACCTTAAGCCCTAAACCCTAAACCCTAAACCCTAAACCCTAAAACCTACAACACCTAAACCCTAAAAACCCTAAACCCAACTAACCCTAAACCTAAACCCTAAACCCTAAACCTAAGAATGGGCGAACTTATCGTAGAACATCAGTAAATTAGACCGCCTAGATGTGGGTGGAGGCGAGGTGATGGTTATCATAGTGGCAGTGGGGATCTAGAGGTTCTGGTGGATATGGAGGCGGTGGTCAGAGTAGTGGTTATGGAGGTGGGAGGAGCGACGGAGGCTACAGTCGTGGTGGTGGCAAAGGGAGAGATTGGGGATATGATGGTGGATCCCACTACTCAAGAGGCTGGGATGGTTTTGATTAGAACTGGAGAAACTAAAGAACGGTCGATTCGATTTGTTGCTTATGGAACTATGTCTTTATAGTAGAGGTAGTTTAATTTATCTAGAATTTTTTTTTGCTCTATGGGTGCTCATTTTTTATCTATGTCGTCACATGTGTCTTAGAAAATTCAGGGTATTACTTCCTTAATGAAAAAAAAAAATGTTGAATATGAATTTGTTCTCTCTTAAAAAAATAAAACTAAAACCATAAACCCTAAACCCTAATCCCTAAACTAAAACTTAAACCCTAAACCTAAAACCTAAACCTTATACCCTAATTCCTAAACCCCAAACCCTAAACCCTAAACCCTAAATTAGCCCAAACCCCTAAACCCTAAAAAGCTAAAATCTTATACCTAAACTAAATAAAATAAATAAATAAAATAAATAAAAATCCTAAACCAAAATAAATAAATAAATAAAATAAAATAAAAACATAAACTAAAACATAAAACTAAACCTAAACCTAAACCTAAACCTCAACCTAAAAGGAAAATAAAATAAAAAATAAAATGTAAACTAAAATAAAATAAATAAAAACCTAAACTAAACTAAAAAATAGAAAACCTAAATAAAATAAAAACTAAACCTAAAATAAAAATAAAATAAACCTAAAATAAAATAAAATGAAAACTAAATAAAACCTAGAAAATAAACCTAAAAATAAATAAAAAATAAAACCTAAACCCTAAACTAAAAAAAACCTAAACCTAAAATAAAAATAAAATAAACCTAAACCTAAACAAAAATAAACTAAACTAAAATAAAATAACCTAAACCTAAACCTAAAATAAACTAAACATAAATCAAAACTAAATAAAATAAAATAAACTAAAACTATACTTAAACTTAAACTAAAAAATAAATGATGGGAATCAATCAATCCAACCAAAAAAATTCCAGAAAGCTTCAAGCAATGGAAGAAAGAATGAATATTCTCCAAAGTAGGATGACAATAACCAACTTACCCACCAACATAAATTCAAATGGCTTTGCAAGCCTTTCCACAACCAAATCAGAACACACTGTTATAGGCACACCCCAAAAGAAAGTCAAAATATGGTCAAGAGACTCACCAAAGCAATTAGCCTTACCAGTAAGAACATCCTTGAATGATTTCAAAGCTAGTAATGGATTTATGCCAGAAACTCCCATAGAATCCATCCATAGCAAGCAAACCATATTAATAGATTTCATGGGAAGCGAGAAATTACCATAATCAATAGAGGTGTATGGTGCGAGCCATCAAATGCCATCGAGCCCAAATTGGAAACAACAACTAGATTTGCCATAAAAAAACCATAAAGGGATGCCTCCACAAGGGAAATAAAATTTGCCAGAGCACCAAAATAATGGAGGAGAGAGAAGATGATCGAACGAATAGGTTTTGGCTAAAAGATTGAGTATCTTGCTCCTAAAATTATCTCCCCCTATCAAATTGGTTTTATTAAAGGGAAATCCATTACTGATAATGTTCTTTTAGCCTAAGAGATGATTCATGATTTGAATGCCAAAGTTTGAGGTGGTAACCTACTTTTTAAGCTTGACATTTCAAAAACCTACGATAATATTGGTTGGGTCTTCCTTTATAAAATTCTTACTTTATTTGGGAATTTTAATCAAGTTATTACTTTAATTAAGAATGGGATTGAGAATTCTTGGTTTTCTATTCTTTTTAATGGTGAAGTGAATGGATTTTTCTCCTCTTCTCATGGGCTATGGCAGGGTGACCTTCTTTCTCCTACTCTTCTAATTATTGCTATGGAATATCTCTCTAGATGTGTTGAGCATATGTTTAGTAGAATGCCTCTCATGTTCTACAGAACCATTGGTGGGTTTTCCATTTCTCATCTTAGTTTTGCTAATGATTTCATTATATTTTGCAATGCCTCAACTCTTTACATTATAAATTTATGTAAGTTCTTAAATCACTTTGGCAGGGTGAGTGGATTGAATATTAATCCTAATAAAAGTTATTTTATTACTAGCTCTACTATCTCCTTATCTAAGATCAATGTTATCAGGAATATATATGGGCTTCTCTCATCAAAATCTCTCTATCAAATATAGTGGGACTCCCTTATATAGAGGCATGAAAAGATCTTCTTTATTTGATGAAGTTATTCAAAAAATTAATAAGAAAATCTCTTGTTGGGAATTCCATTTACTCTCCTTTGGTGCTAGACTTATCTTGAACAAAAGTACCCTTTGCTCTTTGCTTATTTATCTCTTATCTAATATTGTCCATACCCGTTTTATTATTTAAAAGATTAATAGACTTTTTAACAAATTTTTTTGGGGGGTCTAATACATCTACCAAAAGATTACATTGCTTGGCATAACTATTGTGGTACCAATAATGAAGGTGGCTTGCAAAACCTTATAGGATTCTATTAATTATTTTTCCTATAAAATGTGGTGGAACTTTAGAAATAAAGATAGTAATTGGTCAAAGTTTATGCATGCTAAATATTGTTAGGGAAAACACCCCCTCATTTATGTTTTCAAATTTGGGGTTTCTCCTGCCTGAAGAAGGCTTTGTAGTATTAAATGGAGTGTTGAGAATTTAATTTCCTGGGGTATTAATTCTAGTTTCTCCTTTTTTTTGGCAAGGCAACTGGCTTGGTCAGGGATCTATTAATTCCCTTTTTATTACTCATTCTTAAGGTTCATCACTTACTTATTAATAATAACTAGGATGTGACACAATTGAATAACCTTATCACTAATGTGATGATTGAAAAATTTCTTAAAATTTGTCCCCACCCTAATGAACCTTACCAAATTACTTTTCAAAATCTCTTCTTTTGAAGATTTTGTTTCTAAGGATGTTTGGCAATTTATCAGACTTAAATATCAAGATTCCTTAGTTTTTACTAAAATCTAGAACAATAGTGTCCCCAATTCATTTTCGATCTTAACTTGGGGCATTCTTAAGCATTATATCCCTATGGATGCTACTCTTTTAAAAAAAGGATTTGACCTCCTCTAAATGTCATCACATTGAATGTGTGGATCATGTTTTGTGAATGACCATATTGTGAGGAACTAGTATGATAATGTTTTTAATACCTTCCATTTTAATGGATCACTTTCTATTATGCAACTTCTTGAAACATGTTTCTCTCATACTTCTAAAGGTCATGTTAAAATTATCTTAGCTATTACAATTCTTTGGAATATTTGGATGGATAGAAATGATGCAAAGTGCCATAATATTCCTATGAATTATAATTGTATCATTGCTAGATCCAAATATAAAATTTTGTCTCTTTTTAAAGCCAATATTCTTACTTACTCCAATTTAAGGGTACAAGTTTGTGGCCTTGAAATTTTGGATTAACCTTCCTACTTATAATGTTTCTTCCAACCAGAAAATTATCCATTGGATTAAACTTAATCATAATTGCATCAAGGTTAACATTGATGGCTTGATATTTGATGATTGTGGTGGGATTTTGAGAGATCATGGTGGCAAGGTAATTTTTGCTTTTGCTGCCCCTTTAGATCCTTATTCTATTTTATTTGCTGAACTTAAAGGAATTAATCACGCCATTTCCATTTGTTTACAAAGAGGTTTTCCTAAGATTTGGGTTGAAGTTGATGCTCTCCTTCCTTTAGATTTACTTAAGTATGACTTCCATGGCAATGCTGAAGTGTTTTATTTTTTAATCATATTAGGAGTCTTCTTGCTAATCTAGATTTTCAAATTTCTCATATCTATAGAGAAGGTAATTCTTCTACTGATTTTCTTGGCAACTTGGAGGCCAAGTCTTTCAATTTGCAAATGTTTTCTAATGAAGATCTTCCTTTTTTTTAAGGGGTCTTATTAATCTAGATAAAATTGGGTTGCCTTATCTTAGAAGCTTTTAGCTCTTCCTTCATTCTTTTGTAGTTTTGGATTACTCTGGGATGATTTTTCGGTTTTGGATATTTCTTGGATTTGAGTTTTCTCTCCCTAAACCTAATTTTATTCTCTAGTATGAATTCTTCCTATTTTTTTTGGATTAGTTAGTTTTCATTCCTTTTTCTCTAGTTTTGGTTTCTAGTTTATTTTGTATCCATTCCTGGTGGAAGTAGGGTTTGCAGCAGGTGGAGGCTATTTGCCTATCTTCTAGTTGTTGTGGTTCTCTCTTCTTGTTTGCTCCTTGCTATGGTGGAATTAGGTTATTTTGGTGATGGGTAGGGTTTTCTCCCTACTTTATTGTCCTGTGGTTTTTTTGGCTTTGGTTTTAATGGTTTTTTTTCACTTTTGTTTGGTTTTGAAGTATGTGTTGGTGAAACTGAATGTATTATCCCTTGGGTTGTGTTGTTCTTTCTGGATTTGTTAATTACCTTTGGTTCTAGTTCTCTTTTTAGTAATTATTTTATTAAGTTTTTCTAGGGTGGTTGCTTGGTTTTGGCCCATCTACTTCCTATTTTTCTTACTATTTAGGGTGGTTCTTCCAAATGCTTTTGGATGCCCCTTTTCACGCGAGTTGATCCCTTTCCCCTGCTTCTACTATTTGGGTGTGGGATTCTTAGGTGGGGATTGCTCATCGAATAAGGGTTTTTGGTACACATATTTTTTTGGCTACTACTCCTGCTACTATGATGGGCTAGGTGACTTTGAGGGTTGTTTGTTGTTTGTTGTACCTTGGAGAACTATTTTTTTGTGGCTCTTTACCCTTACTTTATTTCTTGTTTGGTTTGTTTTGAGGATAGATGTCATAGGTTTGTTATATCCTCTTGTTATGGGTTGGTCCTCCTCCTGTATTACTGAGGTTTCGGTTGTGGGTTTTATTCTGAAGTGGCCGGCTAATGACTCCTAGTTGGTTTGGTTTGTCCTACTAGCTTATTATTCTATCTTTGCTACTGTCTCTAGCTTCTCGATTGGATTTTCCTTTCCTTTTATTGGGATTGGTGCTCTATTTTTTATCTCCTAAGTATCTTCATGTTTGTGGTTTGATGACTTATTGGACTTTGTACTGATGGTTTTAGGATTGATGATTTGGATCTTTTATTATGGAGGTGGTTTTCTTTGAGGCTTTCTTGGCTAGCTATTTGGATTGGCTATTTTGGCTGGTTGGACTAGTTGATGGAGTCTTTGTTTTGGAAAAATTTTCCGCATCTTTTGGTGACTGTGGGAAATTTCTTCTTCTTCGGACTCTCTTCTAGATTCCTCTTGCAGCCTCGCCCTCCCTTTGCTTTGCTATTGGCTCTTTGCTTGTCCTTTTGATGGAGGATCCTACCACTTATGTGTTTCTTTTGCCTTTGGATTGTCTCTGTTTAGTGCTTTTTCTCGTATTATGAGGTTTTCTCCAATTGATTTAGTTATCCATTTTTGGTGGTGGCATTGGTGGTGCTCCTTTTGGTTTGCTGCTATCCTGGTGGATTACCTCTCTATCTTTCATATTGAGCTTGATACCTCTGATTGCTAGGCATTTGGAGGCTATTATTGCATTTTGAAAGATTTTGTAAGCCGGCGTAATGATTGTCCTTGGATAAGGTGCTATAAGAGGTATGCTAACAATGATGGCTTTGATGTTTTCCACTCTTTTGGCTAGTAGCACTATAGGTAATTGTAACCATTCACTTGAAGTTTGGATGCTTACATATAGTGTTGCTCCTTGAAATGATTGTAACTGAGCCCGAGCCTTTTCTTTATCTAATTCCTTTTATCTGCTCTCACTCTTTATGCTTAATTAATTACTTGATTAATTGTACTCATCCTTTTAAAAGCATTTTGCATATCTCTTTTAGGGTTTGGAGTCTACTCATGGTGGATCATGGTTTTAAAAGGATCAAATGGAGTTTTGCTTACATGGATTTTCATTTATTGATTACTATTTTTGTTTTCCTTTGCTTTCTTTCCTTAACTATTATAATAGTTAGGGGGCTTATCACTTTAAGACCTTTTGTAGCTCTTTGAGCATTAGCTTAAGGATTTTTCCCTCAGGAACTTTGTACATTTTCTTTGTGGTAATAAAATTTCTAATTTCCTTAAAAAAAATCCTAAACCCTAAAATCTATAACCCTAAACCTAAATTAACCCTAAACCCTAAGAATGGGCAGAACCTTGATGAGAACATCACCATCTAGACCTAGATCTAGTGGCGGAGGAGAAGGTGGTGGTGGCAGTTATCACAGTGGTGGTGGGGGATATGGAGGTGGTGGTCGGAGAAGTGGTGGTTATGGAGGTGGGAGGAGCGATGGAGGTTACAACCGTGGTGGTAGCGGACGAAGAGATCGGGATATAATGGAGGATCCCACTTCTCGAGGGGCTGGGGTGGTTCTGATGGGAACTTGAGATACTAAAGAATGGCTGATTTGATTTGCTGCTTATGGAACTGTGTCTTTACAGTAGAGACAGTTTAACTTATCTAGGGTTTTTGATTTGCTCTATGGGTGCTCATTTTTTATATATGTCATCGCTTGTGTCATAGAAAACTTAGGGTGCTACTTGGTTGATGAAATCGAAAAGAAGAAATGTTGAATTTGAATTTGTTCTCTCTTAAAAAAAACCTAAAACCCTAATCCCTAAATTAAAACTTAAACCCTAAACCTAAAATCTAAATCCTAAACCCTAAACCCTAAACCCCAAACCCTAAATCCTAAATCCTAAACCCTAAACTAGCCTAAAACCCTAAACCCTAAAAAGCCAAAAACCTAAACCTAAGCTAAATAACACCTAAAAATCAAATAAATTAAAAAACCTACACCAAAATAAATAAAATAAAATAAAATAAAATAAAAACATAAACTAAATTTAAACCTAAACCTAAACCTCAACTAAAAATGAAAATAAAATAAAAAAATAAAAAATAAATTAAAATAAAATAAATGAAAACCTAAACTAAACTAAAAAAATAAAAAATCTAAATAAAATAAAAATAAAACCTAAAATAAAAATAAAATAAACCTAAAATAAAATAAAAACTTAATAAAAACATAAACCTAAAAATAAATATAAAAAATAAAACCTAAACACTAAACTAAAAAAAAACCTAAACCTAAAATAAAAATAAAATAAACTTAAACCTAAACTTAAATAAATAAAACCTAAACCTAAACTTAAAATAAGAAAAACATAAACCAAAACTAAATAAAATAAAATAAACTGAAAAATAAAATCTTAAAATAAACCTAAAATAAAAACCTAAAACCTAAACCTAAAAAAATAAAATAAAAACCTAAACCTAAACCTAAAACTAAAAAAAAAAAACCTAAACCTAAAAAATAAAAATATAAATCAACTAAAAATAAACCTAAACCTAAAAAATAAACTAAAATAAAAACCTAAACAAAAATAAATAAACCTAAAATAAATAAACTAAACTAAATAAAAATAAAAAATAAAATAAACTCAAATAAATTTAAAATATACTAAATAAACCAAAACCTATTGGTTGAGTTAAATTTAAAAATAAACCATAAATCCTAAATCCTAAAACCTAAACCTTAAACCCTAAAACTAAGCTTAAACTTACAAACCTAAACCTACAACTCTAAACCATAAAACCCTAAACCCTAAACCCTAAACCCTAAATTGTTAAACCTAAACCCTAAACCTTAAATGCTAAAAACTAGAACCCTAAACCCTAAATTCAAAACATTAAATCCTAAAATTAACCCTAAACCCTAAACCCTAAACTAACTTTAAACCATAAACTAACCTTAAACCATAAACCCTAAACTAACCTAAACTCTAAGAATGTGCAGAACATTGATGGCAGGAACATCATCATCAACTAGGCTCAATCTAGATATGGTAGTGGAGGCAAAGACAAATGTGGTGGTTATCGCACTAGTGGTGGGGGGATCTGGAGGTGCTAGTGGATATGGAGGGAGTGGTCAGAGCAGTGGTGTTTATGGAGGAAGGAGGAGTGATGAAGGTTACAGTTGTTGTGGTGGTGGAGGGAGAGATTGGGGATATGATGGCAGATCCCACTACTTGAGAGGAGGGGGTGGTTTGGATGGGAACTAGAGGGACTGAAGAATGATCGATCCGATATGCTGCTTATGGAACTGTGTCTTTATAGTTGAGATGATTCTATTTATCTAGGATTTTTGATTTGCTCTATGGGTTCTCATTTTTGATCTATGTCATTGCTTGTGTCTTAGAAAACTTTGGGGGTGCTACTTGGTTGATGAAATCGAAAAGATGAAATGTTGAACTGAATTTTTTCTCTTTTAAAAAAAAACCTTAAACCCTAAACCCTAAATCCTAAACAAAAACTTAAACCCTAACCTAAAACCTAAACCCTAAACCCTAAACCATAAACCCTAAACTTTAAACCCTAAACCTTAAAAACCTTAAACCTTAAACACTAAACCCTAAACCCTAAACTTTAAAACCTAAACCCTAAACCCTAAACCCTAAACCCTAAACCCAAAAACCCTAAACCCTAAACCCTAAACCCTAAATCCTAAAACTATAAACCCTAAACTCTAAAACCTATAACCCTAAACCATAAACCTCAAACCCTAAACCATAAACCCTAAACCCTAAACCCTAAACCTTGAATAAAGATGTCATTAGGAGTATATCTAAAGAATGACCTAATCCTAACATAATATGGTAGCTAAGGAAATTATCTTCAAGAAACTTTCCCTTGACTATTAGAGATTTGAATACCATAAACTTTAACCCTAAATCAAATTATATTACCATTTATTATAGTATAATGTAGCATCATATAGTTGAGCATGTAGTGATGTGCTTTTGGATGTTATAAGATGTTTTGAAATTTTTTAGTCTATTATGGTATTGAACCTTATAGTCTATATTAATATAAATCATAAAAATATTAATTTAATAAATCATATGATGAAATTTGTTAAATTTGAAGTGGAATTAGGTTGTAATACCAAAGGTGTGCTTGTAGTCTAAAAAGTAAGATTTTATGTTCAAAATAAATATTATATGTTGTAGCATAGTATAGCATTATATATCATAATATATTATTCTGTGCATTTTAAATTCTTTTAATAATTTGCAATCATGCAATCGAGCATACAATAGCATTATTTATAAAAATGTTGATTTAGACATTAAAAAGGTGGAATTTCACCAAATTCATAATAGGTAGAGCATGGCATCATAATATATTATTTTGATTTATAATATGCAAGTGATATGACTAAAATATATAGTTTTTGATATGACTAAAATATAATAGTTTTTTATTGTTCAGACTAATTTTATGATTTTTTTATCTTAAGCAATCCCTTGTGATGTGATATGCAATATAATATAATATAATATATTTTAGTGTTTAATAATATACGATGCCATAACATAGTGTAGCATCATGCATTATAGCATACTAATATGTATTACTACTTATTAGTTTAGCATATTTTAGTTTATTATAGTATGATGTAGAAGAGTTTGTAGTATAATTCATAAAAATACTGAATAGAGATGATGGGATTTGGCCAAATTTTATGTAAGCTTTAGGGAACATCATTGGGGGTGTGCTATGGTGTGTCATTTAATCAAAATATTGGAATTTTTCATCCAAATTAAATGTTCATTTTTCAACAAAATTTTATAATTTTTTTGCTTAAAGTGATTCATTTTAAGGTGTAATGTAAGATGATATATTATATGAAAGCATATTAAAATATAATGTAAATAATAATATAACTTCACATATATAAGAATGTGGTGGTGTGTTACTAAATCTTATTGTACATTTTGGTATGTTTCACTTTTTTTATAATACATTGGGTCAAAACTCACAAAAATGTTAATTTGAAGGTTAAGATAGAACAATTTGGGAAAATTCATGGCACACACCAAGAAGCAACACCAAAATTATGCTAGTTTAAAATTTTAATAGAAATAATTTTACATCCAAAATGAACATTATTCATAGAGAAAATTTTATTATTTGTTCCTTTTTTCTAATGTGTAATGTTAGACAATATATTATATTATAGTAAATTATAATATAACATCATATATTACAATATAATATAGTGTGTTAATTCACACTATAATATGTTAGCATGATATTGTATAGTTAGTTTGACCATCATAAATCATAAAATATTGATGTTACAATGTTAATTATGATATGAATGACATAGTTAGGCTTTTAGTTGAAATATTAAAGGTGTACATAAGAGAAAAAAAATAAGATTTGATGAGAATTTCATGTCAAGGACATAGAGGGAGGATCTGCTAGGGGATCATGCCTGCATTAGACATGATATGTAAGGGGTCTATGTAGAGGGCATAGAAGAAGAAAATCTACTGGGATAAGGTTTGAATTTGATTTGATTATATGATTTATAGAAAGAAGATCCACTAGGGATAGGAATCTATAATCCACTGGGGATGAAGATCAAATTGACTTTAATTTGATTTATTTTAATTGATGTGGAGGCATATTTGCTAGAGATATGGGCTCGAGTTCGTTGGGGATCGGGTATATAAACCTTCCACTAGGGAAGCAGGTTCAGGCTATCTACTGGGGATTAAGATTTGAGTTTGATTTCATAGATTTGTTTGCGGATGTATTAACTGGGAATAACAGTTTGGTTCAATTTCTTTGATTTAGACTCTACTGGGGGAGTTGGTTTAATTTTGCTCCATTAGGGTGGTTGGTTTTGAATTTGATTTATTTGCTTGACTTATTTATATATGATTTGGGGCTCCACTAGGAGAAGGGTGTGATTTAACTCTACTAGGAAAAATTAGATTGGGTATAATTTAATCTGAGTTAATGTAAGGACCTTGTCGATGTGTGATGGACCCACCGAGGGGGGCTATATCGCCTTGACCTAACTCTGTTTACAAATCCAAAGGGATAGTCTACGTGGGGTAGAGCTAGCCAACTAAGGGGTTGCCTTTGTGTGCAATAGTTGTGCTAGGAAGAAGGCAGACTTACATCTTCCAAAGTGAGGAACAACACTATTGGGGTGACTGGATGCACTACAAATTGACTAGACCATCGAGTGAATGTAGGGACTTATGTCAACTCAAAATGATATTATTTTATGTTAATTTCATGTGATTTGATTTAGTTTATTTGGTTTAGTTTGATTTTGATTTAAGGGCATATCTACTGGGGATGTGAGCTCGGTCAAATTTGATAGATTTAATTTATGGACCATGTCGTTGTGTGATGGACTCATTGAGAAGGGGCTATATCAGACTTGTCCTATCTCAGATTTACAAATCCAAAGAGATAGTCTACTGGCCGTGGGGTAGAGCTAGCCAACCTAGGGGGTTGCCTGTTAGTATGCAATGGCTGTGCTAGGAAGAATGCTTAGCATACTTAAATCTTCTAAGAATAACCATGGGTGACCAACAACCCAACTTAGGGGTGACTATTGAGTGAATGTTGCTAGGGACTTATATCAACTCAAGAGTAGTCAGGTGATTCCAATATAGAGTTTTACTGACACTGCCCAGAAGATAAGATGCTTGCTTAGGAAATTATACCGCTAGGGGTGTCCTCATAATCCACAAGTTAATATATATTTTATTTATATGTTTGCGTGGAACCTATTAGTGTGCGAGGGACCACACTAAGAATGGGCTATATAGGCCTTGACCTATCTCAGATTTACTAGACCAAAGGAGAATCTGCACATCCATGAGATAGATTCTCCAACCATAGGGGTGGTTACTAGGAAAGGGAAACTATCCAATCCGATAGTAACCCGAGTAGTGTCTAAATGGGGTCACAAAGGATGTGATCCAAATATAGTGCCCATAGGAAGGTACTACTAGGGGCATTATCCTGAGCCCTATTAAGAAAAGCCTATAGGTGTATGGTGGCCAACTTAAGGAGAAAGCATAATAGACTTACATCTATCATGAGTGGTGTATCCTAAGGTGTGACAACCAACCAACTTAAGCTGTATCCGTTAGCATGAGTGGTGTATCCATCAGTATATTATGAATGAACCAACCTAAGGTGCCCGTCGGTGAAATGATCAATATGGAAGGAAAGCATGTAAGCTTACAACTTTCCAAGTGGAACTGATCAGCGAGATAGTCTATCATTAGTGAAATAGATGCTATCTGACCTAAAGTGACTACTAAGCTGGAAGCCCCGAGGAAGGACTAGACCCAGACTTAAAGTAGTCAGGAGGGAAGGAGCCACTAGGGGACTTATCCTAAACTTCAAATATACTCGACCGAGTCAGTGAATGAAGGCCAATACAAGAAGAAAGTGTAGTAGACTCACATCCTCTTAAATGAAGCCACATGAGGTAGCTTACCGACCACGCATTAAGGCATACCAAACTAACAAGGCGCTCATTAGTGTAGTGGCAAAGTAAAAAAAGAAAAGCATAGAAAACTTACATCCTCCAAAGTAAGAAGACCATTGGGGTGACACACTAAGTAGGGCAAGACCCGCGACCTGAGTGAGTGTTGCTGGGGGTGTTATCTCAACTTAGAGTAGCCCAAGACAAAAGATATGTGTTTATTTTATATATTTGTGTGTAGTTTGTGTTTGTGTTGTGTCAATGAAGGATAGGACACCACTCGGGTTCCTTACACCTACCCTAAACACATCGTGGCAGATTCGCAAACAAAAATACTTTCGACATGGAAGAGATTGAATTTGACATAGAATTTTAATTGATGATAATTATTTTCAAACATGATTTATAATATTTATTTAAGTAGAGCCCATTGTAAGATCCTCTATGGTAGGACTTCTCTATGGCAAAAGGGTCTTCCCAAGTGGGTTCAAACTTGCCTCCCATCTTATGACGGGCAACAATCGGTCTCTTTAGAACTAAAATAAACCATTTCACTTGAAAAGCTCTAGGATGAATTAACTTTTTGTGAGCTTGAATCATTTTAGCTTTCTACAACTTGAGGTTTTGGCATGCTCAAGGTGTCTCTCCTCCAAACCTTCGAGCTCTTCTAACCGTAACTTGGTATCTTCCTTTATTGTGATTTTGCTACCCATAGCTATCTTTAGTGATGGGAGTTGGACTTCTAATGGTAGAATAGCTTTGGACCCATACACTAAGGAGAAAGGAGTAGACTGAGTTGGAGTTCTATATGTGGGGTGGTAGGCCCACAAGGCTTCAACTAGCTGCTCATGCCACTATAGCTTATTATTGTCGAGTGTCATCTTTAGTATTTAGATGAGAGTTTTTTTGAAGGCTTATGCTAAGCTGTTTGCCCTCAGGTAGTTGATGGTAGAATATCTCCAAACTATGATGTGTCTCTGGGCAAAGTTGTTGATCTCGGTGCTCTTGAATGTAGAACCATTATCAGATATAATTCATTAATTCACTCCAAATATATATACGATATGGTTCCTAAAATATTGGAGCACAAACTGACCTATGGCATTTCTGAGTAGAATCTCCTTTGCCCATTTGGAAAAGTAGTCAGTAGAAGCTAAGATGAATTAATGACCCTTGCAAAAAGGAGGATCAATCAGACCCACTATGTCAGTACCTCAACACACGAATGGCCATGAGGCCAATGTAAGATGTAGAATGTTGGGTGGTTGGTGTAAGAGCACACCATATATTTGACATTGGTGGCATCACCTAACTGTATCCATGCAATCTTTGATCATTGTTAACCAGTAGTATCCTAGTCTCTTGACCTTGGCCTTCATCTTTGGATCAGATTGGTTGGCTCCACATAATCCTTAGTGTACCTCGGTCATGATCTTATGGGCTTCATGCTTGTTTAAACAACATAACCACATATGATCAAAAGACCGTTGCTATAAGACACCATCTAGAAGAGCATAGGAAAGTGCTATATGCTTCATCTAATGGGCTTGGAACTTCTCTTGAGGTAGTTTGCCTTTATTTAAGTAATCAATGAATGGTTGACTCCAATCTTACTCCTCATCCTTCTTGGTAATGGAAACATCCCCTTCAAGAGTACTTTTTGATGAGTTCAATATCAATAAGGGATAAGACTTGTCTATTTTGGACCTTTATTGATATGGACTCATCCTCTGGACATGCCAACTCCTTGGTAAGCTTGGATAAGGCATACACTATGATGTTCTCTCCTCGAGGAATCTTATAAATGGTAACATCTTGGGTTTGGACCAACAACTCTATTGTGTACTTGTGATAGTGATGGACCTTAGGCTTTATAACCTTATAGAACCCAGTGATTTGCTTGATGATTAGCTGAGAATCCTCAAAGATGTTGATGTTTTAGATGCTTAGAGTAACAACTAACTCTAGACCACCAATCAAAGCCTCATATTCGACTTCATTGTTGGTGCAAGGATTGGACAGATGACATGAGAATCTCATCACATCAGTCCATAGTTAAGAGAACTATTCCAACCCCTATCTTTCCTTGAATAGTAGATTATGGCTCTTCTCCTCTTTGAGAGGAAGTCGCACCATCAAAGTACATCTCCCAGCAGTGAATGCTAGTATCCCTATGTTCATGATTTGTTCATCGGGGAGATCATAACTAAGTGGAGACTCAGCAAGAAGTGGGTGTGCTACTAAGAAATCCACTACCGCTTATCCTTTCATCACACTGAGGGGTATGAAGGTAATGCTAAACTGCGATAGGATCATGGACCATCATGCCAACCATTCAGATAGCATCGTGTCATGAGGTACTATAGTGGATTGATCCTAGAGATTAAGTTCACCTTATGAGGAAGCATATAGTGTTGAAGCTTTTGGGATGCATAGATTAAAATAAGGAAATGCTTCTCAATAGGTGGATAATTAGCCTCAGCAGGGATTAGACAATGGATGAGGTAGTAGAGTGCAATTTCCTTTCTTTGCCATTGGCTTGGGCTAACTAAAGCACTAAAGGAGTCATCTAACAGAGCAGTGTAAAGTATGAATGACTTACCCAGGATAGGGGTTGCTAGAACTGGCTGCATCATCAAGTAATGCTTGATGTCTTCAAAGGTATTCTCACACTTATCATCCCACTTAAACTTTGCATCTTTTTTGACAAGTGCTAAGAATGGCTAACATCTTCCTGATAGGTTGGATATAAAGCATCTTAGATATGCCAACGACCCTTAGAATGATTTGATTTGAGTTAAACTTTTAGGGGGTGGCATTTCTAATATCGCATTGATCTTCTCCAGATCAATTTTGATTCCCTGGTGTCAATTGATGTTCTAGATGATTAGAGTAATGACTAACTCCAGATTGCCAACCAAAGCCTCATATTCTACTTCATTGTTGGTGCAAGAATTGGACAGATGACATGAGAATCTCATCACATTATGGACTAGAGTTAAATAAACTATTCCAATCCCTGCCTTTCCTTGAATAGTAGATTATGACTCTTCTCTTCTTTGAGAAGAAGCCGCACCATCAAAGTACATCTCCCGATGGTGAATGCTAGTATCCCTTATGTTCATGATTTGTTCATCGGGGAGATCATCACTAAGCAGAGACTTAGTAGGAAGTGGGTGTGCTGCTAAGAAATTTGCCAGCACTTGTCCTTTCATCGCATGGAGGGGTTTGAAGATAATGTCAAACTGAGAGGATTATGGACCATCATGCCAACCATTCTAAAAGCATTGGCCGTGTCATAAGATACTGTAGTGGGTTGATCCTAGAGATTAAGTTCACCTTACGAGGAAGCATGTAGAGCTATAGATTTTGGGATGCATAGATTAAACTAGGCAATGCTTCTCAATAGGTGGATAATTAGCCTCAATAGAGATTAGATGATGGCTGAGGTAGTAGAGTGCATTTTTCTTCCCTTCATCATTTACTTGGGCTAACAAAGCACCAATAGAGTCATCTAACATAGAAGTGTAAAGTATGAATGACTTGCTTGGGATAAGGGATGCTAGAATTGACGGTGTCATTAGGTAATGCTTGATGTCATCAATGGCATGCTCACACTTGTCATCCCACTTAAACTTGGCAACCATTTTGATAAGTGCTAAGAATGGTTGACATCTTCCCGATAGGTTGGATATAAAGTGTCTTAGATATGCCAATGGCCATTGGAATGATCTAAGTTGAGTTAAACTTTTATGGGGTGACATTTCTAATGTTGCCTTGATCTTCTCTAGATTGATTTTGATTCCCTAGAGTCAGAGAACAAACCCAAGGAATTTCTCTGAAACTACTCCAAATGCACACCTTAGGGGGTTCCTTTTGAGGTTAAATTATCTTAACTATTCGAAAACAAGTCTCAAGTCAAAGAGATGGTCTTTCTTTTCTATACTTTTGACCACAAGATCATCAACATAAAACACAACTTGATGATGAATAAGTTCATTTAAGATTTGAGTCATAGCCCACAGGTATGTAGCACCAAAATTTTTAAGGCTGAAAGGCATAACCTTATAATAATAGATTTCGATCGGGGTTCTAAATGCAGTGTTTCTTTCATCTTCATGGGACATCTTTATTTCTTTCATCTTCATGGACCATCTTTATTTGGTTATATATAAATGAGCCATCCATGAAAGAGAACATTGCATGAGATGAGGTAATGCCCACCATCAGCTCAGGGATTGGTAGTGGAAGTTCATCTTTTGGACATGCCTTATTTTAATCCCTAAAATTAATGCATATGTGAATTTGGCCATTATTTTTCTTAATTGGGATGATGTTGGCTAACCAGGTAGGGTGTTTTTCTTCCTGGATGAAGCCAACATTGATCAATTTCTTGACTTCATAAATGACTTGTTGTTCAATGTCTAATCCCATGCATCTAGGAGCTTGCTTGATAGGGTTAGTAGTAAGCTCTATTATTTATTTATGGACTGCTATGTCAGGAGCCAATCCAGGCACCTCTTCATAACTCCATGCAAAGCAGTCCTTAAACTCAATCAGTAGCCTAACTAAGTCAAAGAATTGATGTATGTCGGGCATGGATCTTCTTTAGCTCCTAAGTTGATTTCCTTGAGTGAATCGATGGTTGACTTGATCACTTCTTCGAACTCTGACAGTGCATCTTTGACTTCAAAATCATCTAGATCATCTGAAGTTTCTAAGCATTCCTCCTTATATGAGTTAATGTGATTTGAAAAGAACCTATCAGATTTCAAATCATTGGTGATGACTAAGGAATCATCATCATCGAGACCACCGTCAATCAATCCTACCTTAATTGAGAGCTTTTGCATTGTTCTTCCATATTCCTTCAAGTAGTCCGACTTGTGCTTTGACCAAGTATGTGGATTAACCCTTTTGCTTTATGTATAGTGGGATTAACTTATGAACACAATGCAAGTATAAATCAAATGGTAATTCTATTAAATTTTTATATAAAATATCGTCAAGTTCTACATCAACTTCTTGACTTGAGGATGATGCTCCTAGAAAGAACCTCTAAGTCTTCACACCTATGGATGACTTAGGGGCTTCTTTAATTACTAAACCCTTAGCTTTTTGAGAGGAAAGTGGGTTACAGCTAAGGTTCCCAACGGATGCCTAACTATTTTATATATAGACTTGGATACACTTATGATTTTCTTTGGAGCCCGGTCTTCATTGCTATCTAGCTCAAGTATAACCTTCAAGGGAATCTACAATTGAGAAGATCTGGTGTGCTAACCATATAAGACTCATCCTATGAACTAGATTCTAAGTCTATGTAAATAATAGGTGTACTCCTGGTAGTTGAGACATATCTTCTATTAGGTGGCAAATAAGGAGGTTTTCCACCCTTGACCGCCAACTAACCTCTCTTCCTCACTGGTGGAGGTCGTCATCCTACCCATATCTTCAATGGAGTAACAACTATAGGTGGACTCTAACGTCAAGCTCCACTTCCTCCTCCAAGTCTATTTTCACTCCCTTTTATTTTCTTTTTCATTTTCTCTTTCCTTTTCTTTCTCTTTTTCTCTTTCTTTCTTTCTTTTTCTTTTTCTTTTATTTTTAAACTTTGGCCAAGTTTACGAGAATATGCTTGTTAATTTTGTGGGAGATAGTAAGTCACATCCTCATATATGTCAACCTCATGAACTGTAAATGGCTTGAGATCTCTTTTAACACAGTAGATGATCCCACCTCTCAAGAACTTCATACACTAAAGTAGAAAGGATAAAACTATGTTGTTCTCATGTATCCATGGTCTCCGAAGCAAACATTCAAAGATTTATCCAAGTCTATAATGTGAAACTTGACTTCAGTCTTCCAATCATCTATCTCCAAGGGCAACACTATGAAGCCTAAGGCCTGTTGACTGCACTTTTGAAGTGCGGATTCAATCTTCCCATCTTAGACTTAAGAGTCTTCTAGACACTAAGACTTCCCTAGTCATAAGACACTTCTAACAATTAGGTAAACACTTAACCTAAGCCTAAAGACATAGAAGGGTTAACCATAGGATTAGTTATGCCTTAAGGATTAGGATAATCCACCTACCCTACAACCCAAATCCAATCCATGTTCACCTTCTCAAATCATACCTCAAGTTTAATTCAAACATCAAATTCAAATCCAAATCCAAACCCAAGTTCCAAAGTAAATGATTGATGCCCATGATCAAATCAAAACTTGAAAACCTTCCTAAGAAATATAACCTATCCCATGAACTTAGCCAAATCTTAATCCAAATCAATCCAAATTCAATTGATTTTCATAATCAATTTATATTTTCAATCATCTTCCTAAATATAAAACAAATCTACATTAAAATGATCAAAACTAAATCAAACTAAATCAAATTAAATCAAAACCCTTCCTAAGCCATATGACATATCCTGGACTTAAAAATATATCCTAAATCAAGTCAAACACAATTGATTTTCTCTCAAATCAATCATATTTTCAATCACTTCATAAATTTAAATGAAATATATATTTAAATCATCAAAACTAAATCAAACAAATCAAAATTCAAACTTAAGCCACATGACTCAACTCCATAGAATTAGCCAAATTCCTTCATTCCAAAACCCAAATTCAATTGATTTTCTCGTGAATCAATCATACCTTCAATCATATTCACAAATATAAATGAAATCTATAATCATCAAGCCAAACCAAAATCAACCCAAGTCAATCCCAACTTAACCCTTTTGACTTGAAATGTTCAAATGAACCAAAACTCATTTGAACCCAAGCCAATTGTAATTAAATTTATATATCAATCCCAAATCCATATACAAACTCAACTAAATCAAACTTAACCCAAAATCAAGCCAACTAAATCCAATTGGTCCACTTGACCCAAAGTGGCCAATTTGACCTATTTGAGCCAAGTTCTAATCCCACCCAAATTAGATTGAACCAAGCGTCAAAACCTCCCATCATGATTGTTGATCACCCTAGGTTGATCAATTATTAGAAATTGGGTCAAACCAAGTCAACTTGGTCATTTGACCAGGTCAACCCCTTAACCCATATGAACCTAAACTAGCCAAATTACAACCTAAGACATTCCCTTGAAACCAATAATTCATATTAATCAAATCAATATTTGAATATGACTTGACATTCAATTGAGTCAAACCAAACCCATTTGTCCCTCTTGACCCAAGTTGACCCAAATTGACCTAAAATATCAAATTGGGTCAAATCAAAATATAAACCAAATTGATTGCAACCAATGGCTCAAGTTCATTCCAAATTGATTGTTGAACTTGACCAAATCCATGATTGGACCAAATTGAATCCAATTGACCTACTTAGCCCAAATTGACCTAAAGGTTCAAGTTGGCCTAAATCAAAACCAAATTCAAATTAATTGAAATTAAAGCATACAATTATCTTCAATTGGTCAACTAAACCTAAACCAACATTAACCCAAGCCAATTTGGCTAATTTGGTCAAATTGGTCAACTTAACCCATTTGACCCAAATGAATTCAAATGTGCAAAAATTAAATCTAAACCAAACTTAACCAAACCAATTAAACCAAAACAACCCAAATGATCATATGAACCAATAGGTTAAATTGACCCAACCTAACCCAATTTGACCTAAATTAGTCAAATTGACCCAAACCTAACCAAATCAACTCCAATTGACTTGAAATTTGGGCTAACCCACTTTTGGCTCATTTCAAAATTTTCCAAATCAAATCCAATGCCAAATGATCATTCTACCCTTGGGTCAAGGGCATCACATGAGACAAATCACCCATGTAAGTGGTCATTTCCATTCCTTGGCCACTTGGTACTCTCCCAAAGGTCCACTTAGGCACCTAGGACACAGCCCAACTGACCCAAGGAGTGGTTGGGTCGACCATGACCCATGCGAGGTGAAATCACCTCACCCTGCCCATTGGAGAATTTGAAACCCATAGGAAACCCATGATTCCTTCTTGGCAACCACCTCCACACCTTCAACCCACCAAGCTGAGCCAACTCATCTCCTCCTTACCACCCACAACTCCCTGAGATGGCCGGACAACCACTAGAAGCCAAACCCTATCCCACCATTTGATCAAGCTGAAAGGGGGTATACACGACCTCATTTTTACTCAAACACACACAAAAATTATTCCTCAGAGCCCTAGCTACCCAAGATGAGCCACTAGAGCCATTCCCTAAGCTCCCAAGCTTGTTCCTCGATTAAAAAATGTCATTCCTGTCCATCCTGAAATTAGACACTCCCATTTCTGACCTAACTTCCCCATTTCTGCATCAAACTCAAATTAACTTCGCACTCACCTTCCCTAGGCCTCGTCAAGCAAGAATGAATCATCTTCCAAGGATCCCGAGCATCAGAGGTGGGACTTCAATTAAAAATGAGCTCCAAATTATCAATTCATGGCCTTTCGAGTAAACATTGAAGAATTAATCTAATTTCTACTCAACAGGGCTTCATCTCCACTAGATGAAGCTTCCTCAATTATTCAAGCCACTACTCTTGAGCTCTAGTGAGGTATGCTTCTAAAACTGATCCTTAAGAAAAAATGGGTTGGAGCTTTTTGAAGAAAACTTGCATCTCGTGTGATATTGACTATTAGATCCCCTTCGATTGATGTCATGAAGGTCTGAGATCTTTTTGGAGTTGATCCAAGCTCGTGTAAGCTCAGATCAAGTGAGCAATGGAGGACCACTCATTCTCACTTGCATGATTAGATCACACTATTCTGCGATCAATGATCGCGTGATTAGATCCACTAAGTCGATCTGATTTAACCTTATTAAGCTGTGAGATTAATCATAGCTATCCGATCTAAATAGCGAATGAGAAACTGCTTCCGCTGTCACCACATAGTTAAGAGTCGGGATAGTTTTAAATGGCAATCCCGGTGCCACATGAAAAGCTTCTTTGCATCGTGCCATAGCCAATAGGATTAGGCTTTAATAAGTCTTAATTAATCATTTTTAATGGCTGAAACTTCTAAAAACATAAAAAAATCATAGATAAATAAAAACTTCAAATAATACTCATTTTAAAGGTACTTCAGAGGATAATTAATTAAAAATGATCTTAACTATATTTGAATAGTAATTAAGGTTTATTAAGTTTAATTACAAAATTAATTAGCTTATTACTCTTAATTACTTGAGCAATTAATCTAAATTTATGGGTTAATTTAATGGGATGACCTCTACCTCCATGATTTTCTTGGGATTTATTGCTCACTTAATTTGAAAATTGACTAATTAAACCTTAACTACTCTTTTTGTTAATTAATGATTAATTAATCCCATGAATAGTAATAAATTGGTTAATTAAGTTTATTAATCATTGTTCATAGTAAGTGAACTAAAATAGGGTTGGGACCCCTTTCCTAAGTTCATTTCACCCTTTTTTAAAATGAAATTAATTAAGATTTAACAAATTAATTAAATCATTTAATCAAATTGAAATCATAATCACATTAGACCTTAATTAATTAAATCATGGGGTAGATCTTTGGGTGTTTAATAACCTAAAGTTTAATGAAATTATGGTTAGTCCACATGTGTGGAAAACCAAGAGTAATTAATTAAGTCCTTAATCTAATTAACTATTAATCATGAGCCAATTGCATTATGCCCCTTTTATTTCTAGGATCATTTGCAAGTTTATTTTCCATGCATATCATGTTGGCTCATAATTATTTAGTTAATTACTTTAAGCTGACATAAGTAAGGTAATTAACTCATCTAATTAAGGGTTCAACTTAATTAACCCATAAAATCAACTTAATTACATTTCCTTAAATTAAATCAAATCACTAATGTGGGAATGGGTTTAAAATAGCAAGTGATGATTTCTCATCTCCTCTTTAAATCAAATCAAATTTAAAACTTAATTAATAAAGAAGCTTTGGTTTGCTTTAAATAATCTTATTTGATTTGATTATCCTTAAGAACTAGTTTGGTTGAATGAATCACATGCTTATATTTGATTGTCCTCTTTCCAATCATGTTAAATTTGGTATGTCATTTGAATTCATGCATCCATCTTTTCAAAATCAAGTAAAATAAAATGGATTTCCTTTATGTAAGCTTGCATGTGTTGATTTAATTTAATATATGCATGGCTATTATCATTATTAAATCCAAATGTATTTTTCAAAAGCTTATAAATGAATAATAATATGTGTTATGATGCTAGTTATAAATACATAAGAAATGCATGTGCTTATAGCTTAAGTGTATGAATGTTGAGTTCTCTTTCCTCTATTCATGTGTTGATTTATATAAGATTGAATGGTAATGGGTATATAGTCACGGACATAGGAACACGAGGCTTTATAGCCAGGAGGTCATTTGATTACCTCACTTGTTTAACAATGGCATGTACCTCATTGATTTCATTCTTATGTATTTCAACATTAGAATTTGGATAGAGCTCTAATTCATATATATAAATAATTCAATCAAAAAAATATACAATCTTTGCATGGTTTTCTTTCCCTCATTTATGTATACATCCATGTGTGTCCAAGAAAAGCATGTATATAGTCTGTACATCCGGGAATACAAGGCTTTAGTTAACCCCAAGGAGGTCATCTGATTACCTCACTTCCCTATTTTAACAATGACATGTACTTGCTTATATCTTTGTACATGTATATGTATATGTGATTAGTGAATGAAAATCCCATTTTACATTAAAATTGCATGCATTCATAATTGACTAAGTGGTTGAATTAATTAGCCATATGATTTGGAGCTTACTTCTTATGCTAATGTATACAAATTTACATATGTTTGAATGCAAATGGGTAAATAGTCTAGACATCATGAGAATACGAGGCTTTAGCTGGCTCTAAAGAGGTCATTTGCATACCTTACATCGCTGGTTTAAGAATGACACATGTATATTTAATTTCATTCTTATGTCCTTTTTGTATAAGAATTTGGATAAAGTTTTAAATTAATATGTTTATATAATTCAATCAAATAAAATATAAATTCTAAATACACATACATTCATCATTTAAGTGTGCTAAAATATGTTGCATGTATAGATACACTTAGGATTAAATCATATGCATGTTACATGTAATGGAAAGGAATGATTTAATATATGTCATGTAGTAAGTAATTTGATTAAATTAATCTTAAGATGCCTTTCATTTTAAATATGATTATTTAAAGTGAACCTAAACTTAGGATTAATTAAATCATTTAATAAGCCATTCACTAAAGAGAACTAAATCAAATTAATATACTTTAGAAAGTGACTTATGGTAAGGATGAAAGAGGGCAATTCTCTTTTCCTCTTTTTTTAACACTTAGTTGCTAAGTGTAATCAAATGAAACAAAAGAAAATACAAATTAAAATTCTCAAATCAATTAAACTACTTTAAGTGAAATCAACTTTTCATGTTTAATTGAATCCTTCTACACTTAGAAAATACAACACTAATGCTTAACAAGACTTACCACACAGGCCTTAATACACACATTAGAATTAAGTCACCACTTAGCTCTAGGATGGTGTATGATGTGATGTATGTTTTGTTTTATGATGTATTATTTTAGATTGGATGTTAGGGTGTATGCTTTGTAGACTAGATGATAAGCCAATATTAGCCTAATCATATTTTCTATAGGGGATTATGCTTAAGGGATGCTTAAAAATAAATGTGAATGCTCTTTTTGTAGGTTGCTTAAATCCTTAAGCATAATCCAAGTTAGGATAGGTGGGCTTAGTTACCCATGTGTAGGGTGCTAAGTCAAAATTATAAATACAACTGCTTGGGATTATATGTATATTTAGCTAACATCTATTTTATAGGTAGTTAGATTTACTTTTCCCATAAATGTAATTTTTGCAATAGAATTAAGATTAGTGCTATGGGGGATTAGGATGAGCAGTGGCTAGAAGGTTTTGTCACTGGTGCCTGTGATGCCTTTGAAGCAAGCACCATCAAATCAAAGAAGGAACCAAATCAATGGAGATATGAAGAAGAAGACCCCATAGCATTTAATACAATTATAATTATTCTTTCATATTCCAGGTTGTATAAGGGTAGAACGGTAATCTTTTCTCTCTTGGGTTGTATGGTATATGGCACCCGGCCTTTTATTCTTTTACGATAGTTTATATAATTGTTTGATGTTATGTTTACATTGTGCATTACGATGGCATGGTTTTCATAGTTTCTTAAATGATTGATGCTTTAATGTGTGGCTTGGATATGATTAGCCTCATTGGATAAAAATAACTTTTCTACCAAAATAATTACTCATAACTAAATTTTAAACAACTCATAACCTCATCATAAAGCCTAAGACATGAATAAGATAATTAAAAGATTTAGCAACCCTTAGCTGTATGGTTGTATGTTTCACATCATGCATGCATATTATTTCTCTCTTTAACATGAAGGATCTCCATCCTTGCACAATAAAGGAATGCTTGACCTGTGAGGGCATCCCTTGTGGTGGAGAACACCTTCTTCTAGCTGATTTAACCCATAGCCTATTTTATCAAGTATTTAGACATAAGAAATCATAAAGCCTCTATCAAAATGATGTGTCTAAAATGAAATAAAATTTGAAAATATTTTGCATCTATAGATTAAGTCATATTTTTATATGACTCCTGCTCTAGTCTCTTAGGGAGTGTGTTTAGGACTTTAGTCTCTTTTTAATTAAATAACTACCCTAGCTATCTTATAATTCATAAGCCCAGACTACATGGTTTTAAAATCATAGGAGGAGTTAGCTGGCGGCCACTCCAAGCGATTATAAGTCCAGTAGTCAGACAATTTATTCTCTTATAGAGGTAAACCCTTATGTCCACCTATCACTTAAATTTAGGTTATGCTTTAGCTCATACTAAAGCTCCCTAGATTTAGGATCTGAGGCAGCTATTTCCTTCAGAGAACTAGCATAAATCATCACCTCTTAGGCATTCTGACAACTTTTGTTGGTGGATTATAAGCCCTAGTAATCTAATTAAATTTCAAATCAAAACATATAAATCTCCTCAACTTCAAAATTATAAAAACCAACCATAGGATAGATTGTAATGCTCACTAGCCTTCTTAGTATCATGAGCATCTCCTACTTATTTCATTTGGATTTAAAAAATAAGTTTTCTCCTTGAACTTTTTGAGTTAATTCTCCAAATACAATCAATCTTTTGATAGTCTAACCTTGAAATCTTTGGAGATGATAATTATTTACATTAATTGAGAGTATTCTTAAAAAAATTGATTTCGTATAATGTAATTAACTATGGAGGCATGCCTCCATAGGGAACTTAAGAACCTGGTTTAATATAAACCTTTATTCATCCATGTAAAGTAGGAGAAATCTGGTACATTATCATGCCCAGGGTCCATTATAGGGTGATGCTTGATAGTACATCATACCTTGTATGTGCACCTCAAAATGTAGTACATGATCATGTGTCATCATCAACACCACAAGGCCATCTTTGTTCATTGAATCCTCAACATCATCCTTATTTTGGAGTTTGAGATGTTGATCCTCAAGTAGGCAAGGGTTTTAGATTCATAATGTTTACACTTTTAAAGAACTCTAGATACGTATCACGCCATCCACTATAAAGAGGCGGTTGTGCTCATCTCTAGGAGTAAGTCTTCATCGTTGAATGTAACTCTAGATATCCTTCAAGTGGCATGCCTCCTCTTTAGTAGCATTCAAGATATATCTAGTCGTAAGGCCTTGATAAGAGATTCCCTCATCTCTTTGGATAAGATGAGGGCATCGTATATGCTTAACTTAGCTAGAAACTTTCTAAGGTGAGTTAAAATAATGTAATCAACTCTGGCTTGGTCCTCCCCAAGCATATCCATGGGTGGAGCATTCTATGGAGGGGCCATCTACTCACTAGATCTAATGACTTGCTTACCCTTATCTTGAGGTGCTACCCTAGGAGGTAGAACTTTGCCACTGCGTAGGTTGACTTGATGACTTCTTGGAATGATGAGCTTGTGGAAAGTTCTACCTTCTCGCAGGCATACATAGCTTCTCTTATGGGATCCTTAGAATCAGTTGACTCCAAGTCAATCTCAAGAGGTGAACCCGATTGATTTATATAAGGATAGTCTAACTCTGAATCAGAAAGAAAATGATCAAAACTACTAGAGCTATTATTTTTATTTAGACTCGGAGAGCTTTCAATAGGAATAAAATCAAGAGCATCAGTACAATATATAAATAGAATCGACTTTCTTCATTAATTTCTTTTTTGGGTGGAGGTACATGATAGAAATCAAGTAGTAAGGAGTAAGGGATTTAGTGCCCTTATCCATAGATACAACTCTCGGTAGAAGAGGTGGTAGCACAAGGTGGAGGGAGTTGGACTTGGGCGGTGGTGCTACTAAGATCTGGGCAGTATGGTGAGCTCTGCTCTATCACCCTCTTTGAGTTGTAATTTGTAATTATCAAACCTTCCTTGGTGTTGGAGGTTTGAGCTACTTCATGCACCTGCAAGGAAAGCTTCTTGTTCTTAGAAATGTTCTACTTAGAGGTTGGGGATAGGTAGATATCCTAACCTTCTTTGGTCTTAGGATGTAAGTATCCCAAGGATTACTAATAGAACTAGATGGTTGTTCTAATAAAGTCCTTAGGATAACTATGCTCTCAAATTGGGTGCTCAAGCTAGTCCTTAAAAGTGATACAATCCTCTAAGGCATGGCCTAACATGTGGTGGTATGGGCAATAGCTAGATCATCTCTCTTGCCCACTTCTTCTGGCCTCTTAGGCTCTGGTAACTGAAAGTCAAGTTTCTTTAAGAGATTTCTAAAGATTTTCTTAACTACCTCCCTCTTGAATGAATATGGCTTCATCTATGAGAGTATGTGGAAAGTAGCTACGATGGATATGAATACCCTTCTGGGTAGGCTGAGGTGGTGGAAATTATGGTTATGCTGGGTATATGTTGGGGTGATGGAAGAGAGGTGGAAGAAAAGAGGCTGTTGAGCTCAGTCTCTCATATTGAACTCGGTGGCTGCTTCCCTCATCCATTGACATACTATCCCAGCTTCTTCTCAAACACCTTACAGGCCTATGATTGGTGGAAAGGGCAACTATTTGGCTTTCTTGTAGGCTTTACTTGTTGATTAATTTCTCAAATGTTTTGATGGTAAAGCCCTTAAGCATGAAGGTGGAGGGCCATGGATATTTTAGAAGAATCGATCATGTTATTCATATGGTTCACTTTCATGCATAAGTTCGTCACAGAATGTAATCAAAGGGACTGAGTTTATTTCTCTACAATGAGGTAGCCTACAATCACTCCTCTTGAGCTCCAAACCTCTTGATGAAGAGTGCTCCAACTCAACAAAATCTTCATCAAACCAGGCTTCAAGTACCAATCAAATGCAACACATGATTACTAATGAAAAGCGAAGAGTGCGTTCGCCAGGAGTTGCAATAGTTGGCTCTAAAGTGTGTAATATATTATCGTGGGTTCCCACTACCATCAAAGATCTTGAAGGATGGTGGCAAAAAACCCTAAATAAAATAAAAATTAAAAAAAATCTAAACATAAAAATAAACCTAAAAATAAATAAAAAATAAAACCTAAACTAAAAGAAACTAAACTAAAATAAACAAAATAAAATAAAATATAACCTAAACTAAAATAAATAAACTAAAATAAATAAAACCTAAAATAAAATAAGCAAAACTAAACTAAAATAAAAAATAAATAAATAAAATAAATAAAAAATAAAAAAACAAAAAAAAAAACTAAATCAAATAAAAAAAATAAAATAAACCTTAATAAAAAAAATAAAAAAAAAAAATAAAACTTAAACTAAATAAAAATAAAATAAAAACATAAACTAAAATAAAAAAATAACTAAACTTAAAAATAAAATAAAATATAAACTAAAATAAAAAAAAACCTAAATAAAATAAATAAACTAAACTAAATAAAAAATATAAAATAAAATGTAAACATAAAAAATAAAATAAATAAACCTAAACTGTTAGTTTGAATTAAAAAAAAACCTCTAGCCCTAAACCATAACCTCAAACCCCAAACCATAAACCTGACCACAAACCCTAAACCTAAACCACAAAAAAAAAACCTAAACCTAAAACTAAATAAAATAAATAAATAAACTAAACAAAATAAAATAAAATAAAAACATAAACTAAATCTCAAACCTAAACCTAAACTAAAATGAAAAATAAAATAAAAAATTAAAACTAAACTAAAATAAATTAAATAAAAACCTAAATTAAACTTAAAAAAATTAAAAACCTAAATAAAATAAAAACTAAAACTAAAAGAAAAATAAAATCCTAAAATAAAATATAAATAAAACTAAATAAAAACCAAAACCTAAATAATAAAAATAAAACCTAAAATAAATAAAAAATAAAACTAAACCTTAAACTAAAAGAAAAGAAATATAAAATAAAATAAAACAAACTTAAACTACACTAAAATAAACTAAAAATAATAAAACCTAAACCTAAACTTAAAATAAATAAACTAAACTAAACCTAAACTAAATAAAATGTAAAATAAAAAAAACTGAAAAACTAAAATAAAATAAAACCTAAAATAAGAAAACCTATAAAATAAAATAAAACTTAAACATAACAAAATAAAATAAAACATACCAAAAAATAAATAAAATAAACTAAACCTAAAATAAAAAAAAATAAAAAACTAAAAATAAATAAATAAATAAAATAAATAAATAAAATAAATAAAATAAAATAAATTAAATAAATGAAATAAAATAAAATAAATACCTGGGGTTTGCTTGATTTAAAATTAAAAACCCCAAACCTGAGCCACAAAACTAAACTGACCCTAGGCTCAAATCTGATCTAATAACCCTAAACTAGGCCTGGATCTGAGCCCTAGGCCCTGAGCCCTAAACTGACACAAACTGAATGAGCCCAGATCTTAAATCTGACCCTAAACCATAATAAGCCCTAAAATAAACTGAAAATAAACATAACAATAAATAATAAATAAAAGCCAAAATTAAAATAAAATAAAATAAAATAATAAAACCAAATAAACCAATAAAAACTAAATAAAGATAAAATATAAAAGAAAAAATAAAAAAAATAAATTAAAATAAAATAAAAAACCTAAACTAAAATAAAAATAAATAAAATAAAAACCAAATAACCAACATAAAATAAAATAAAATAAACCTAAAAGTAAAAAAAATAAAAAATGAATAACCTAAACTCTAAAATAAGAAAAAAAATATAAACCAAATAAAACTAAAAGCCTAAACCAAAATAAAATAAATAAAATAAACTTAAACCTAAACAAAATAATCTAAGATAAATAAAAACTAAACTATAAAATAAATAAAAAAAAAACTAAACTAAAAATAAAACCTAAAATAAATAAAACTAACAAATAAAATAAAGACTAACAAAATAAAAAAATAAAACTAGGCTAAAATTAAAATAAATAAATAAAATAACTAAACTAAATCTAAACCTAAAAGAAGCTAAAATATAAAATAAAATAATAAAACTAAAATAAAATAAATTAAATTATAAAAATAAAATAAAAAAATAACTAATAGTAAAATAAACTAAATAAACTAGGCCTAATTTTAAAAAAAAGCCCTAGGCCTGACCTAGGCTAAAACCACAAGCCACTGAGCCACAAATACTAAAAATACCTACTGAAACCAAGCCTTGCCTGAGCCACACCTAGAGCCAGGCCCTGAGCCATACACTGAGCCAAAATCATAAACCTGAATGAGCCCTAGGCCATACCACTAAAACTAACACTGACCAACACTAACCCAACCACTGAACTAAACCAAAATATAAAATATATAAACTTAATAAAACATAAAAATAAAAAAAATAAACCTAAATAAAATAAAAATATAAAATAAAATAAAACCCTAAACATAAAAATTAAAATAAAATAAAATAGTAAAAATAAAACTAAACTAAAATAAAAAACTTAAACGAAACTAAAAAATAAAATAAACTTAAGAATGAAAAAACCTAAAATAATAAAAATAAATATAGATAAAAAAATAAATAAAATAAAATAAAAAATAAAAAAACTAAAGTAAAACTTATCAAAACTAAAATTAAAACTAAAATAAATAAAATAAAACCTAAACCTAAAACCTAAACCTAAAATAAAAAAATTAAAAAATTACATTAAAATAAAATAAAAACTAAAATAAATAAACTAAACCTATAAAGAAAATTAAATAAACTAAAGTACTGATCTAAACTAAATATAAAACCTAAAAAAATAAAAAAAAAAACTAAAAAAATAAAATAAAAACCTAAACTAAAATCTAAAATAATAAAACATAAACCTAAAAATAAAATAAAAATAAAACTCAACTAAAAATAAAATACAAACCTAAAATAAACTAAAATAAAAAATAAAAATAAAATAAATAAAACCTAAAATAAAATAAACTAAATAAATAAAATAAAAAATAAACCTATAAAAAATAAAATATAACTAATAAATAATAACATAAACCTAGTTTACTTAATTTAAAAAAAAAACTTTAAATCCTAAACCTAAACCCCCAAACCAGGCCAAACCTAAAAAAATAACCTAAAACCACTAAAACCCTAAACTAACCCTAACCCTAAAAAACCCAAAACTGCCTAAATACAAAACTCCAACCCACCAAACCCTAAACCAAACTAGTAATAAAATAAATAAAAACCTATAAAACCTAAACCCTAAAATAAAACTTCTGAGAACATCAAATTAGATGTGGTGAGCAGAGGTGGTGGTTAGGTGGTGGGGATCTGGAGGTGGTTGATATGGAGGTGGTGGTTGGGCAGTGTGGTTATGGAAGTGGGAGGAAATAGAGGTTACAAGCGTGGTGGTGCGAGGGGCTTGGGGATATGATGGTGGATCACACTATTGAGAGGTGAGTGGTTGAGATGGGCTAGAAAGCGGAGAACAAGATAGATCTCTTATGGAATTGTGACTTTATAGTAAAGCAGTTCTAGTTATCTATTTTGATTTGCTTAAATGCTCATTTTTATCTGTCATCACTTGTGTCTTAGAGAACTTAGTGTGTTACTTGGTTGATGAATGAAAGAGAAGAAATGTTGAATTTGTTTCTCTTAAAAAAAACCTAAAACCAAACTGAACCTAAACCTAAAACCTAAACCACTAAACCTAAAAAAATAAAAAATAAATAAAAAAACTACTAAACACTAAACCCTAAACCTAAACAAACTTAAACCTAACCCTAAATTTACCTAAACTCTTAAAAACCCTACCTACTAACAAACCTAAATATACCTTAAAACCCTAAAATAAAATAAACCCTAAAAAACTAAACTAAAAACTAACTAAAAAATAAAAACTAAAATAAATCAAATAAAATAAATAAATAAAATAAAATAATAAAATAATAATAAATAAAAAAATATAACTAAAACTTAAAACTCTAAAATAAAATAAATAAAACAATAAAATAAATAAATAAACTAAACTAAAATAAAATAAAACCTAAATAAAATAAAACAACCTAAAATAAAATTAATAAACCTAAAATAAAATAAAATAAAAATAAATAAATAAAAAAAAAAATAGACTAAATAAAATATAAAACCTAAATCAGACTAAAATTTTTAAAATAAAAGAAAATAAACCTAAACCTAAGAGTAACTAAAATAAATAAACCTAAACCTAAAATAACTAAAACCTAAACCTAACCATAAATAAAATAAAATAAAAAATGTATGTGACAAATAAATAAAATCTAAAATTAAAATAAAACCTAAAAACTAAACCTCAAAATAAAATAAAAAAAAAAAATATAAATAAACTAAAAAATAAAATAAAATAAAAAACTAAAAAAAATACGTGAGCTAAACTGACTTACTTAATAAATAAAAAACTAAACTAAATGAGCCAAAGAATACTAAACTAAATAATAAAATAAACTAAATAAAGTAAATAAAATATATATGCTGTAAACTTAAAAGAAAAAACTGATCACTGATCCTGTAAATGAGCCACTAGGCCTACCCCTAGGCCAGATCCACTAAACCTACCCAAAAACCTGACCACTAGGCTAAGACCATAGGCCAAAAACAAAAAAACTAAACTATATTACTTAGAAATAAAATAAAATAAATAAACCAAACCTAAATAAAAAATAAAAATAAAATAATTTAAACCTAAATAATAATCAGCATAAACTTAAAAATAAAACTAAAATATATAAATAAATAAAAAACTTAATAAAATAAATAAAATAAAAAAATATAAACTAAAATAAAATAAATCCCAACATAAAATAAAATAAAATAAACCTAAATCTAAACTAAAATAACCCTAAAATAAAAAAAATAAAACTAAACAAAATAAACTATAAACCATAAAATAAAATAAAATAAAATAAATAAAATAAAAAATAATAAAATAAAAAAATAAACCTAAAATAAAACCTAAAAATAAACCTAAAAATAAAAAATAAAACCTAAACCTAAAAAAAAAAATAACCTACTTAAAATAAAATAAAATAAAACTAAACTAAAAATAAACATAAACTAAAAAAAAAATAAAATAAACTAAACTAAAATAAAACATAAAATAAATAATATAAAATGAAATAAATAAAAAAAATAAACCTAAAATAAAATATATATAAAATAAAATAAACTAAAATAAATAAAATCTAAATAAAATATAAACTCCCTAATTATTTTAAATAAAAAAAACCCAATCTGAGCCCTACCTAAATCAAAACCCTAATAATCTAAATTAACTAAATCATGAGCCTAAACCTAAACAAACCCTAGGCCCTAAAAAAAATAAACTAAACTGAACCAAAACATAACCTATAACTTAAAAAGAAACTACCCTAACTAAAACCTAAACCTAATAAAACTGAACTAACCTATAATTAACCTACCTAAACTTAAACCACCTAAACCCAAAATAAAACCAAACAAAAAAAATAATAAAATAATAAAATAATAAAAAATAAAAAAAATAAAAAATAAAAAGAAATAAACTAAACCCATAAACCAAACCCAAAACCAAACCCAAAACTAAAAACCACCCTCGTTCCCTGACACTTTGTGATTTTGCCCCATCGGATTTCAGTCTCACATTTTTGGTGGATCCTTCATTATTCTCGGCAATTTTTTGGAGCCTTTTCAATCTCTGGCTATTCTCATGATATGTCTCTCCAAAATATGGCTATGATGACCTTAAACCCGCAGATTACATCTCCCAATTTAGATGATCTTGGTAGGGCATCCAATTTTTTGGGATTCTGAATGCCATTCATACTAAATCCTTCAAGGATGTAGTAAAGCTCTACCTCTTAACTCAATGAATCGATTTCAATTTTTTGAGGTATTCACTGATCATGTGTTGGCTAAATCTTGCAAAACCTTTTAAATTTATTTTGGTTGGAAAATTTTCTTTACGCTAGTCGAATTTGGATCCGATCCTTTTTTCATAACCTTAAACTTTCGGGTGCTTTCTCTATTAGCTTGATCGATCTAATACATATTCTGATTCAACTTATGAATGATTTGGATTATTCAATTATTTTCTCGCGTCGATCTTATTTTGTCTTTAACTATCAAATGAATTTGTTGAAGTGGTATTCCCTTTTTGATATAAAGGAGGAATCTCCTATTGTTCATGTGTAGCTGGCTCTTCCAAATATGAGAATGCATTATGTTTACCACAAGTTTTATTTGTTGTCGAGGCTCTTTTCAGTGAGCCGCTTCAAATAGATCAGGCGACCGCTATGAGATCTCGTCCCTAGTTGCTCATATATTGGTTGAACTTTGCATATCTAGAAAACATCCAAAGCATGTCTAAAATGAATCTGAGAAGTTTTGTTAATTATAAAAAGTCAAATTTGAAAATTTTTGATTTTCTATTCCCATTGCAAGATACATGGTTATGAAAATTTGGAGTGTTTTATTCTTCACCCGCATCTTAAAAGAAAATTTTGAATGATCCTAACTCTAAATTAACTTTTGATAAAGTTAATAAAACTATTTTATGCATAAAATAACTTAAATGTTGATATTAGGTAGATTCTTTAGAATCTTTTGATGTTCTAAAATTATTGATTACTTTTCATTAATATGACAAAAGTATTAATAATGTTGAAAAAGATGGTCTGCCCAACAACCTTTCTTTACAGGAAAATATGCCTATTATGGCTAATTCTAAATTCAAAGAGGCTGAAATAAATGATGATTCACTCTCTAATGAGTCTATTCATGCTTCTTTGTAGACAATAATTGATGAGAATGAGGATTTAAATGATAACTTGAATGTGGCTAAAATTCTTGAGCAAAATATTGATTCTGACATTGGTAATTATGCTTTGAATGGTATAATTTCTTCTCTTTCCACTAATTCCAAGATTGATCTTCATTCTAATCCCACTTTTCAACAAAATGTTGATTTGGAAGAGGGGGCAGTTGTGATTAGAGATATTCTTGTTGATCCTTATCCTATTAATAATATTCCTAATCAATCCCTATTTGATGGTGTCACTTTGGATAAAAATAAAAAATTTCAAACTATTTTTAAAAAGAAAACTAAAAACTCTAATATGCAACCTTCTAATCTTGTCAGATCTACTAGATCTGGATCCTCTTCATATAAAAAATATGTTATTTCAATTTTTGGCTTAGGAGAGGATTTATTACTCTTTCTCTCTCTCTCTTTATTATTATTCTTTAATTTCCTTTTACAATTTTCTTTATGTTTAATTCTCTTATTTGAAATGTTAGAGGGATTGGTATCCTCATTGCTCATAATCATAAGAAATCTCGCAAAATTAATAATATCTCTTTACTTGTTATTGAACCTCTTACATGCTGATAAAATCAATCATGTTGTTAGAATGCTTGGTTTGATAATTTTTCTCTAACATCAGTAATAAAATTTGGTGCTTTTGGAATAGCTTCTTAAATGTTTTAATTTTAGATGATCTACAACAAGTTCTCAATGCTCAAATTTCTTTTGGTGATTCTTGTGTGCTAGACTCTTTTGTTTATGCTTCTTGCAATAGAGCTGGTTGGAATGTTCTTTGGGAGAATTTGTGAAGTTTTGCTCTTTTTGTTAACAAACCTTGGTTGGTTGGGGGTTATTTCAACACTATTATGTATTCTTCAGAAAGAATAGGTGGTTGCTCTCCTAATATTTATTCTATGGAAGAATTTTCTAATATGATTCTTGATTGCAATCTTATTGACATTGGTTTTAAAGGCTCTAATTATACTTGGCAAAACTCTAAGCTTTGGCAACATTTAGATTGAATTCTTTTCAACTGTCATTGGATTAATCAATGGCCTCTTACCTTTGTTGAATATTTGAGTAGAACTTTATCTGATCATGCCCCTCCTTTTATTTTTTTTAAAGAAAACTCTAAAAGATTAAACATCTCGCCCTCTTTCATATTTCAAAATATGTGGATTGACATCGATTTTCTTAAAGTTGTGGCCATTAATTGGATTTCCCATTACACTTGATAATTTGATTAGGGGTATGAATAGATTATGGTTTTCTTAAAGCTCAAACAAAATCTAGTTTGTTGGAACAAAAATTATTTAAAATCTTTTCTAATATAAAAAACATGGAACTTTTGGTTTGTGATCTTGAAAATGCTATTTTGACTGACTCTTCTAAGCTTAAGGATTTGAATGAAGCTAAAGATAAACTTGCTAATTATCAGAATATGGAAGAGACCTATTGGTGACAAAAAGCTGCTAGTAAACATATTACTGATGAGGATAGGAATATGAGGTATTTTCATGCTTTATTTAATAAAAAGAAAGCTTTAAATTATATCCAAAAAATTAAAAATGAAAATGGAGATTGGATCACTGATAGTAATGTTATTAAAGTTTCTATTATTAACCACTTTAGAATATGCTTAATAAAAGCCACTCTTATAAAGCTATTTCTAATTCACATTTGATCCCCTCTATTATTACCAATGATGACAATCATTGACTTACTAAGTTGCCTATTGAAGATGAGATTAGTAAAGTTCTCAATAGCATGAAAATTGATTTCGTTGCTGGTCCAGACGGTTATACTACTTAATTTTTTCAAAATTGTTGGTCTATTATTAAGCATGACTTAATCGATGCTATTGTTGATTTCTTTATTGGTAATCCTCTCCCTAAATATTTTTCAAGAATTTCCATTATTCTCATACCTAAAAAGCTAAACTAAATAAAACCTAAAAAATACATAGAAAAAACCTCAAAGAGATCTTCCAAATATTTTTCAAGCAGTGAACTAGATTGAGGAATGCAGCAAAATGAAAATGCACACAGAGAAATACATAGAAAACCTAAAAACACAAAGTAAAATTAATTTATAAGATAAGGTAATCCAGTGTTATCCAGATTAACCAAGCCTCTCAATTGTTTAGGTAAATTGCTTGCAGGATTCATTTACAAGTTCTTTGCATGTTTCAGACCTTGGATGTGGATTGTACAACTCTCAAAAGACTTCTATTTCTAGTACTGGGCTTTAGCTGATCCTCTTGTTTGTGTTATTGTTTTGTTGTGTTTTTTGTTCTTTTATTTCTTTTGTTTAAGTTTTTATTTCCTTATTTTTGCTATAATAGATAGGGGATTTTTTTCCCTAGGCTGAATGTAGCTCTTTGAACGGTAGTTAAGAGAACTATCCCCTCTTAAGGACCTTCTACTCCTTTCTTTGTGGCAATATAATTCTCCCATTTGTGGGTTTCTCAAAAAAAAAAAAAAACTCTTAAACCCTAAATCCCCAAAAAGCTAAAAACCAAAACCTAAACTAAATAAAACCTAAAAATAAAATAAATAAATAAACCTAAACCAAAATAAAATAAAAATGTAAAATAAAATAACAATATAAACTAAAACCTAAACCTAAACCTAAACTTAAACCTAAAAAAGCATATAATATAAAATATAAAATAAAACTAAACTAAAATAAAATAAATAAAAACCTATATAAAACTAAAAATAAAAAACCTAGATAAAATAAAAATAAAATAAACTTAAAATAAATTAAAATAAAAACTAAATAAAAACCTAAACCTTAAAAATAAACCTAAAAAATGAAACCTAAATAGAAATAAGCAATAAAACCTAAACCATAAACAAAAAAAGAAAACCTAAACCTAAAATATAAATAAAATAAACCTAAACCTAAACTAAAATAAATAAAGCTTAAACTAAATAAAATAAAATAAACTAAAAATAAACTTAAACCTAAACTAAAAAATAAAACCTAAAAATAAACCTAAAATAAAAACCTAGAACATAAAGATAAAAAAATAAAATTAAAACCTAAACCAAAACCTAAAAATAGAAAATAAAACCTAAACATAAAAACTAAAATAAAAATAAAACTAAACTAAAAAATAAACTTAAAACTAAACCAAAACCTAAAAAATAAACTAAAATATATAACCTAAACTAACATAAATAAACATAAAATAAACTAAACTAAACTAAATAAAACTAAAAACTAAAGCTAAATAAAATTATAAATTAAATTAAATTAACTAAATTAACCTAAACCTACTCGTTTACTTAATGTTTTAAAAAAAAGAACCCTAAACCCTAAATCCTAAATCCTAAATCCTAAACCCTAAATCCTAAACCCTAAACCATAAAACTAACCCTAAATCCTAAACCCTAAAAACCTAAAAACCTAAACCTAAACTAAATGAAACCTAAAAATAAAACAAATGTTAAAACTTAAACCAAAATAAAATAAAAAGAAAAATAAAATAAAAACATAAACTTAAACCTAAAACTAAACCTAAGCCTAAAATGAAAATAAAATAAAAAATAAAAACTAAACTAAACTAATATATATAAAAACCTAAACTAAACTAAAAAAAATAAAAAACTTAAATAAAATAAAAACTAAACATAAAAAAATGAACCTAAAATAAAATAAAATAAAATAAAAACAAACTAAAAATGAATATAAAAATAAACCTAAATAAAAATAAAAATTAAAATAAACTAAAATAAATAAAAAATAGACTAAATAAACGAAGCCACGAGTTTACATAATTAAAAAAAAACCCAACCCTAAGAACTAAAACCTACAACCCTAAATCCTAAACCCTAAAAACCTAAACCATAAACCCTAAACTCTAAACTTTAAAACCTAAAATCCTAAACCTAAACTAAATAAAACCTAAAAGTAAAATAAATAAAAAGACTTAAACCTAAGAAAAATAAAAAATAAGATAAAATAAAAACATAAATTAAAACCTAAACCTAAACCTAAAAAAGATAATATAAAAATTAAAAGCTAAACTAAAATAAAATAACTATAAACCTAAACTAAACTAAAAAATAAAATAAACCCAAAAATATAAAAAACTAAATAAAATAAAAACTAAATGCAAAATAAAAATAAAATAAAACTAAAATAAAATAAAATAAAAACTAAATAAAAATCTAAAACAAAAAAATAAACCTAAAAATAAAAGCTAAACCATAAACTATAAAAAAAACCTAAACATAAAATAAATAAAATAAAATAAAAAATAAACTAAACTAAAATAAATAAAACCTCAAACTAAACTAAAAAATAAAACATAAAAATAAACCTAAAATAAAAACCTAAATTCTAAACCTAAAATATTAAAATAAAAACCTAAACCTAAACCTAAAAATAAAAAATAAACCTAAACCTCAAAAAAGAAAATAAAATTAAAACTAAACTAAAAAAATAAACATAAATCTAAAAAATAAACTAAAATAAAAAGCCTAATCTAAAATAAATAAACTAAACTGAATAAAAATTAAAAATAAACTTATCTAAAAAATAAACTAAAATAAATAACAACTAAATTAAATAAACTAAATTAACCAAAACCTATCGGCTTCCTCAATTTTTAAAAGAAAAAAACCTAAACCACAAACATAAAGCCCTAAACCCTAAAACCCTAATCCCTAATTCCTAAACCTAAACCTAAGTAGTTAACCCTAAACCATAAATGCTAACGCTAAACCCTAAACCCTAAAAACCTAAACCTAAACTAAATAAAACCTAAAAAAAAATCTAAACCTAAATTAAAAAAAAATAAATTAAATTAAACTAAAACCTAAACTAAAACTTAAACTAAAAAAACCTAAACCTAAACCTAAACATGAACTTAAACCTAAAAATAAAATAATATAAAAATTAAAAAACTAAAGTAAAATATAATATATAAAAACCTAAACTAAACTAAAAAATAAATTAAACCTAAAAATAAAACACCCAAAGAAAATAAAAACTAAATGTAAAATAAAAATAAAAACTAAATGAAAATCTAAACCTAAAAAATAAATATAAAAATAAACTTAAAAAAAATTAAAAAAAAATAAAACCTAAACCATAAACTAAAAAAAACTTAAACCTAAAATAAACAAAATAAAATAAACCTAAACCTAAACTAAAATAAACTAAACTAAAATAAATAAAACCTAATCCTAAACCTAAAATAAACTAAACCTAAACCTAAAACTAAATAAAATAAAATAAACTAAAATTAAACCTAAACATAAACTAAAAAATAAAACCTAAAAATAAACCTAAAATAAAAACCTAAAACCTAAACCTAAAAAAAATAAAATAAATACCTAAACCTAAACATAAAAATTAAAAATAAAACCTAAGCCTAAAGGAAAAAATAAAAATAAATCTAAACTAATAAATAAACTTAAACTTAAACCTAAATGTAAAAAATAAACTAAAATAAAAAGCCTAATCTAAAATAAATGAACCTAAAATAAATTAACTAAACTAAACAAAAATAAAAATAAATCTAAATAAACATTAAAAAAAATAAATTAAAATAAATAATAAAATAAACCAAATAAACCTAAACATACTGTTTACTTGATTTAAAATAAAAACCATAAACCCTAAATCCTAAACCATAAACCCTAAACCCTAAGCCCTAAACCCTAAAAACATAAACCCTAAAACCCTAAACCCTAAACCCTAAACCCTAAACCCTAAACCCTAAAGTATAAACCCCAAAACCCTAAACCCTAAACCCTAAAACATAAACCTTAAACCCTAAACCCTAAACTCTAACCCTAAACTCTAAACCCTAAATCGCAAACCCTAAACCTAAGCATTTAGTAACTAAATCAATTAAAAACAAAACCTAAATCCTAAAACCTAATGAACCTAAACTTAAACCTAAACCCTAAGAATGGGTAGAACCTTGATGGCAAGAACATCACAGAAATGTGCTCAGCCTAGTGGAGGCGAAGATGGAGAAGCATCGCAGGGTGGTGGGGATCTAGAGGTGGTGGTCGGAGCAATGGTGGTTATGGAGGCGAGAGGAGCGACGGAGGTTAAAACCATGGTGGTGGTGGTGGAGGGAGAGATCGGGGATTTGATGGTGGTTCCCGCTACTCGAGATGTCGGGTGGTTCTGATGGGAACTAGAGAAACTGAAGAACAATCAATCGAATATGCTGCTTATGGAACTGTATCTTTATAGTAGAGATGATTTTAGTTATCAAGGGTTTTTGATAATTAATAAATAAAAACCTAAACTAAACTAAAAAAATAAAAATCTTAAATAAAATAAAAACTAAACCTAAAATGAAAATTAACTAAACCTAAAATAAAAAATAAATAAAAACTAAATAAAAACCCAAAACTTTAAAATAAACATAAAATAAATAAAAAATAAAACCT
The DNA here is from genome assembly GCA_021442155.1 of Cymbidium sinense. Taxonomy (NCBI): domain Eukaryota; kingdom Viridiplantae; phylum Streptophyta; class Magnoliopsida; order Asparagales; family Orchidaceae; genus Cymbidium; species Cymbidium sinense. Next base: position 216,736,455 of record CM038214.1, on the reverse strand, counting down.
AAACCCTAAACTAAAAAAAACTAAACTTAAAATAAAAATAAATTAAACCTAAACCTAAACCTAAACCAAATAAAATAAAATAAACTAAAAAAATCTAAACTAAAAAATAAAACCTAAAATAAATTCCAAAACCTAAACCTAAAAAATAAAATAAAAACCTAATCGTAAAATAATAAAATAAATTGTAAACCTAAAAAATAAAATAAAAATAAAACTAAATTAAAAAATAAGCCTAAACTTATACCTAAACCTAAAAAAAACTACATTAAAAAACTAAACCCTAAACCCAAACAAACAAAATAAACTAAATAAAGAATAATAATAAACCTAAATAAACTAAAATAACTAAAAAAGAAACTAAATAAACATAAACCTACTAGTTCACTTAATTTAAAAAAGAAAAAATAAATAAATTATACACTAACCCTAAACCCTAAACCCAAAAACTAACCATAACCATATACCCTAAACTGTAAATTACAACCCTAAACCCTAAAAATCCTAAACCATAATGCCTAAACCTTAACCCTAAACCCAAAACCTTAGAATCCTATACCCTATAACCTTAAACCTTAAACCCTAAATCCTAAACCCTAAACCCTAAAAACCTTAAAACTTAACCTAAACTTTATAAAACCCAAACCTAAACCTAAAACTAAAATAAAATAAAATAATAAAAAAACAAAAATAAAATAAACAAAAACTTAGACTAAACTAAAAAATAAAATAAACCTAAGAATAAAAAACCTAAATAAAATAAAAACTAAATGTAAAATAAACAAAAAAAAACCTAAAATAAAATATAATAAAAACCAAAACCTAAAAAGTAAACCTAAAAATAAATAAAAATAAAACCTAAACCCTAAATTTAAAAAAAAAACTTAAACTTAAAATAAAAATAAAATAAATAAAATAAAATAATCCTGAACATAAACCTAAACCTAAACCCTAAATAAAATAAAATAAACTAAAAATAAACCTAAACCTAACCTAAAAAATATAACCCAAAACCTAAATAGAAAAATAAGAAATAAAACCTAATCCTATAAATTAAAATAAAATAAACCTAAACCTAAACTTAAAAAATAAACTAAAATAAATAAACTTAAAATCAATAAACTAAACTAAACAAAAATAAAAAAAAACCTAAATAAAATTAAAAAATAGACTAAACTAAAATAAATAAAAAATAAATTAAATATACTAAATAAACCTAAACCTACCGGTTTACTTAAATTTAAAAAAAAACCTTAAACCTCAATTCCTAAACTCTAATCCCTAAACCCTGAACCATAAACCCTAAACCGTAAACACAAAACCTTAAACCCTAAATACTAAAGCCTAAAAAACACTAAATCCTAACCCTAAACCCTAAAGCATAAACCCTAAACCCTAAATCTGAAATCCTAAACCCTAAAAGCCCTAAACCCTAAACCCTAAACCCTTAACCCTAAACCTAAACCCTAAAACCTAAAAACCTTAGCCTAAAAATAATAAAACCTAGAAATAAATAAATTAATTAACCTAAACCTAAATAAAATAAAATAAAAATTCAAAATAAAAAAAAATAAAAAAAATAAAAAATAAAAATATAAAAATATAAAATACTAAATAAATAAAAACCTTAACCAAACTAAGAATAAAATAAACCTAAGAATAAAAACCAAAATAATATATAAACTGAACATAAAATAAAAATGAAATAAACCTAAAACAAAATAAAATAAAAACTCAATAAAAACCTAAACATAAATAAAAAATAAAACCTAAACCCTAAACTAAAAAAAACCTAAACCTAAAATAAAAATAAAATAAATTAAATAAAATAAACATAAACTAAAATAAAAATAAATAAAACATAAACCTAAAGCTAAACTATACCAAACCTAAACCTAAACCTAAACTAAATAACATAAAATAAACTAAAAATAAACCTTAACCTAAACTTAAAAATAAATCCTAAAACTAAAAAAATGATATAAAAACCTAAACCTAAAAATAAAAAATAAAACCTAAACCAAAATAATAAAATAAAAATAAAACCTATCTAAAAAAACTTAAACCTAAAAGTAAATTAAAATTAAAAATTGAAAAAAATAACCTAAAATAAGTAAACTAAACGAAATAAAAATAAAAAATAAAACTAAATAAAAAGAAAAAATAATTTAAACTAAAATAAATAAAATTAAACTAAATATACTAAATAAACCTAAACCTACTGGTTTACTTAATTATTTTAAAAAAAAACCATAAAGCCAAAATCCTAAACACTAAAACCTAAACCGTAAACCCTAAACCCTAAATTCTAAACCCTAAACACAAAACCTAAATCCTAAAACCTAAACCCTAAACCCTAAAACATAAACCCTAAACCCTAAAGACCTTAAACGTTAAACCTTAAACACTAAACCCTAAACCCTAAACCCTAAACCCTAAATCTTACAACCTTAAAACCTAAACCCCAAACCCTAAACCCAAAAACTTAAACCCTAAAAACCAAAAAACCTAAACTTAAACTAAATAAAACCTAATAATAAAATAAATAAAAAAAATTAAACTTAAATAAAATAAAATAAAATAAAATAAATTAAAATAAAATAAAAACCTAAAGTAAAACCTAAACCTAAACTTAATCCTAAAAATAAAATAGAATAAAAAATAAAAATTAAAATAAAAGAAAATAAATAAAAACCTAAACTAAACTAAAACCTAAAAATAAAAAGCCTAAATAAAATAAAACCTAAACATAAAAAAAATTAAACTTAAAATAAAATAAAACAAAAACTAAATAAAAACCTAATCCTAAAAAATAAATTGAAAAATCAATAAAAAAAAACCTAAACCTAAAATAAACAAAATTTAATAAACCTAAACCTAAACTAAAATAAAGTAAGCTAAAATAAATAAAATCTAAAATAAACTAAACCTAACCCATAAACTACATTAAATAAAATAAACTAAAATAAACCTAAACCGAAATTAGAAAATAAATCTAAAATAAAAAACTAAAACTTAAACCTAAAAAAATATAATAAAAACCTAAACCTAAACCTAAAATAAAAAAATAAAACCTAAACCTAAAAAATAAAATAAAAATAAAACTACACTAAAAAATAAACATAAACCTAAACCAAAACCTAAAAAATAAACTAAAATAAACAATCATATCTAAAATAAATAAAAATAAAATAAGTAAACTAAATAAAATAAAATAAAAAAATAAACTAAACAAACCTAAACTTACTGGTTTACTTAATTTTTTTTTTTAAAAAATCCTAAACCCTAAAACTAACCCTAAGTCATAAGCCCTACACCTACAATCCTAAACAATAAGCCCTAAAGCCTAAACCCCAAAGCTAAACACTAAACACTAAACAAACCATAAACCCTAAACCCTAAACGCTAAACCCTAACCCTAACCCTAACCCTAAACCCTAAACCCTAAACCCTAAAACTTAAATGCTAAAACCATAAACCTTAAACCCTAAATCCTAAACCCTAAACCCTAAAGCCTAAAGCCTAAATCCTAAAGCCTAAACACTAAACTAACCCTAAACCCTAAGCTAACCCTAAACCCTAAGCCCTAAAAACCCTAAACCCTAAAGCCTAAATACTAAACCCTAAACCCTAAACCCTAAACCCTAAACCCTAAACCCTAACCCTAAACCCTAAACTCAAACCCTAAATCTAAAACCCTAAACCCTAAACCCTAAACCTAAACCCTAAACCCTAAAAGCCTAAATGTAAACTTAATAAAACCTAAAAATAAAATAAATAAATAAACCTAAACCTAAATAAAATAAAAAAATAAAATTAAAACTTAAATTAAAACTTAAACCTAAACCTTAAAATAAAATAAAATAAAATAAATAAAAAACTAAAATAAAATTGAACTAAAAAAATAAAAAAAACTTAACAATAAAAAACCTAAATAAAATAAAAACTAAACATAAAATGAAAATAAAATAATCCTAAAATAAAATATAATAATAACTAAATAAAACCTAAACCTAAAAAATAACCCTAAGAATAAATCCTAAAAATAAATAAAAAATAAAACGTAAACCTTAAAATTAAAAAAAAAAACCTTAAATAAAAAATAAAATAAACAAAATAGAATAAACCTAAATCTAAACTAAAATAAACTAAACAAAAATAAATAAAACTTAAACATAAATCTAAACCAAAACCTAATCCTAAAATAAAAAAAAGTAAACCTCAACCTAAACTAAAAAAAATCCTAAAATAGACCTAAATAAAAACCTAAAACTTAAAGCTACTAAAATAAAATAAAAACCTAAACCTAAACCTAAAAATAAAAAATAAAACCTAAACCTAGAAAATAAAATAAAAATAAAACAAAATTAAAAAATAAACCTGAACCTAAACCTAAACCTAAACGTAAAAAATATACTAAAATAAAAAACCTACTATAAGTAAATAAAAATAAACTAATCTAAATAAAAATAAAAATAAACTTAAATAAAAATAAAATATAAAAGACTAAAATAAATAATAAATAATAAATAAACTAAATAAACATAAGCTTACTAGTTTACTTAATTTATAAAAAATAAATAAATAAATAAATAATAACCCTAACCCTAAAATTGACTCTAAACCCTAAACCCTAAAATAGTAAACCCTAAACCCTAAACCCTATACCCTAAAATCCTAAACCCTAAACCGTAAATCATAAAAACCTAAAAACTTAAACATAAACTAAATAAAACCTAAAAAATAAAATAAATAAATAAACCTAAACCTTAATAAAATAGGAAAATAAAATGAAATAAAAACCTAAACTAAAACCTAAACCTAAAACTAAAAATAAAATAAAATATAAATATAAATAAAGCTGAAATAAAATAATAAAAACCTAAACTAAAGTAAAAAAAATAAAATAAACCTAAGAATAAAAAACCTAAATAAAATAAAAAATAAATGTAAAATAAAGATAAATAAACCTAAAATAAAATAAAATAAAAACTAAGTAAAAAGTTAAACCTAAAAAATAAACCTAAAAATAAAACCTAGAAATAAATAAAAAATAAAATCGAAACCTTAAACTAAAAAAAAACCTAAACCTAAAATAAAAATAAAATAAACAAAATAAAATAAACCACAAACTAAACTAAAATAAATTAAACTAAAATAAATAAAACCTAAACCTAAAATAAACTTAACCTAAACTTAAACCTAAACTTAATAATATAAAATAAACTAAAAATAAAACTAAACCTAAACTAAAAAATAAAAACAAAAAATAAACCTAAAATAAAAACCTAAAACCTAAACTTAAAAAAATAAAATAAAGACCTAGACCTAAACCAAAAAATAAAAAATAAAACCTAAACCTAAAAAAGAAAATAAAAGAAAAACTCTTCTAAAAATAAACCTAAACCTTAAAAATAAACTAAAACAAAAAAAGCTAAACTAAAATAAATAAACTTAAAATAAATAAACTAAACTAAATAAAAATAAAAAATAAACTTAAATAAAAATTAAAATTAAAATAAACTCAAATAAATAAAAATTATACTAAATAAACCTAAACCAACCAGTTTACCTTATTTTAAAAAAAATCTTAAACCCTAAATCCTAAACCCTAAACCCTAAATGCTAAACCTACAACCCTAGAGCCTAAACCTTAACCCTACACCCTAAAAAATCATAAACCCTAAACCCTAACCCTAAACCCTAAACCCTAAACCCTATACCCCAAATCTTAAACCTAAACCTAAAATAATTAAATAAATTAAAAAATAAAATTAAACTCTAAAACCCAATAAACCTAAATGTAAACTTATACCCTAAGAATGGGCAGAACCTTGACGTCAAGAACATCACCACAACCGTGCTCTATCTGGATCAGCGGTGGAGGCAAGAGGTGGCTTATCGACCGGTGGTGGGGATCTGGAGGTGCTGGTGGATATGGAGGTGGTTGTTGGAGCAGTGGTGATTATAGAGGTGAGAGGAGCAATGGAGGTTACAGCTGTGGTGGCAGAGGGAGAGATCAGGGATATGATGGTCGATCCCGCCACTGACAGTCGGGTGGTTCATGGGAACCGGACAAACCGAGGAGCCAACGACGACTGATCATATGGAACTTTATCTCTATAGTAGAGACAGTTCTAGTTATCTAGGGTTTTTGTTTGATAAAATAAACTAAGGAAAACCAATCTGATCTGCTGCTTATGCGTGCTCATTTTTAATCAATGTTGTCACTTGTGTCTTAGAAAACTTGGTGTGTTCCTCGGTTGATGAAATCGAAAAGAAGAATTATTGAATCTAAACTTATTCTCTAGTAAAAAAAAAAGGAACAAAAACCAAAATCCCTAAACCCTAAACCCTAAACTTTAAACTAACCCTAAACCATAAACCCTCAAAAGCTAAAAATCTAAACCTAAACTAAATAAAACATAACCTTAAACCCTAAAACATAAAAATAACCCTAAACCCTAAACCCTAAACCCTAAAACCCTAAACCCTAAACACTAAACCAAAAACCTAAATCCTAAACCCTAAACCCTAAAACTCTAATCCCTAAAGCCTAAACCCTAAACCCTAAAACCTACAACCCTAAACCCTAAGCCCTAAACCCCAAACCATAAACCTTAACCTATAAAATCCTAAAAACCTAAAACTAAACTAAATAAAATAAAATAAACTAAAATAAACCTAAACCTAATCTAAAAAATTAAACCTAAAAATTAATCCAAAATAAAAACTTAAAACCTAAACCAAAAAAATAAAATAAAAACCTAAACCTAAACCTAAAAATAAAAAATAAAACCTAAACCTAAAAACATAAAATAAAAACAAAAATAAACTAAAAAGTAAGCCTAAAGATAAACCTAAACCTAAAAAATAAATTAAAATAAAAACCCTAAACTTAAATTAATAAACCTAAAATAAATAAACTAAGCTAAATAAAAAACATACATAAAAATAAAAAATAAAATAAACTAAATAAACTTAAACCTACCAGCTTACTTAATTTAATAAATAAATAAATAAATAACCCTAACCCTAAACCCTAAACCCAACACCCTAAAGCTACAACCCTAAACCTTAAACTCTAAACCCTAAAACCCTAATCCCTAAACCCTAAACCCTATACCCTAAACCCTAAACCCTAAACCCTAAACCCTAAAACCCTATACCTTAAACCCTAAAACCCTATACCCTAAACCCTAAACCATAAATTGTAAACCCTAAAAGTCTAAACCTTAAACCCTAAACCCTAAAACCTACAACCCTAAACACTAAACCCTATACCCCAAACCTTGAATCTTAAACCCTAAACTCTAAACCTTAAACCCTAAAAACTTAAATACCTAAACCTAAACTAAATAAAACCTAAAAATAAAATAAATAAAAAACCTAAACCTAAATAAAAAATAATATAATATAAAACCCTAAAATAAAATCTAAACCTAACCTAAACCTAAACTTGAACCTAAACCTAAAAAAGAAAAAACTAAACTAAAATAAAATAAATAAAAATATAAACTAAACTAAAAAATAAAATAAACCTAAAAAATTCTCTGTTAAAAAGATAAAAAGAAATAAAAACCAAAAACCCTAAACTCCAAACCCTAAACCCTAAACTAAGCCTAAACCCCAAACCCTAATAAGCTAATAACCTTAGCCTAAACTAAATAAAATACCCTAAACCCTAAACCCTAAAACTAACCTTAAACCCTAAACCCTAAACCCTAAACCCTAAACCTTAAAACCCTAAACCATTAACCCTAAACCCTAAACTTAAATCCAAAAGCCTAAAACCTACAACCCTAAACCCTAAACCCTAAACCCAAAAACCTACAACCCTAAACCCTAAACCCAAAACAAGAACCCTAAACCCTAAACCCTAAACCCAAACCCTAAATTATAAACCATAAACCCTAAACCTAAACCCTAAACCCCAAACCCTAAAAACCTAAAAACCTAAACCTAAACTAAATAAAACCTAAAAATTAAATAAATAAAACTTAAACCAAAACCTCGACCCTAAACTAAATAAAATAAAATAAACTAAAAATAAACATAAACCTAAACTAGAAAATAAAATCTAAAAATACACCTAAAATAAAAACCTAAAACCTAAACCTAAAAAAATTAAATAAAAACCAAAACCTAAACCTAAACCTAAAAATAAAAAAATAAAAAATTAACCTAAAAAAAATAAAAATAAAAGTAAACTAAAAAGTAAACATATACATAAACCTAAACCTAAAAAATAATCTAAAATAAAACCTAAAATAAAATAAATAAACCTAAAATAAATAAACTAAATAAAATAAAAAATAAACCTAAATAAAAATAAAAAAATAAAATAAACTAAAAGAAATAAAAAATAAACTAAATAAACCTAAACTTAATGGTTTACATAATTTAAAAAAAAAAAACATTAACACTAAACCTACAACCCTAAATGCTAAATCATAAACCATAAACCCTAAACCTTAAATAGAAAAAATTTAAAAAAACCCTAACCATAAACCCTAAAGCCTAAACCCTAAAATAAACCAGAAACCCTAAATCCTAAACTTACAACCGTAAACCCTAAACCCTAAACCCTAAAACCTAAACCCTAAACCATAAACCCTAAACCCTAAACCCTAAATCATAAAGCCTAAAACTCTACCCTAAACCCTAAACCATAAACCCTAAACCCTAAAACCTACAACCCTAAACACTAAACTCAAATCCCAAAACCTTGAATACTAAACCGTAAACCCTAAACCCTAAACACTAAAAACCTAAATACCTAAATCTAAACAAAATAAAACCTAAAAGTAAAATACATAGATAAACCTAAACCTAAATAAAAGATAAAATAAAGTAAAAACCTAAACTAAAACCTAAACCTAAACCTAAAAAAAAAAAAACTAAACTAAAATAAAATAAATAAATAAAAAATTAAACTAAAAAATAAAATAAAATTGAAAAAAACCTAAATAAAATAAAACCCAAACGAAAAATAAATAAAAATAAAGTAAACCTAAAATAAAATTAAATAAAAATTAAATAAAAAACATAAACCTAAAAAATAAAACCTAAACCTTAAATTAAATAAGAAAACTTATACCTAAAATAAATAAAATAAAATAACCATAAACCTAAACAAAAATAATCTAAACTAAAATAAATGAAACCTAAACCTAAACTAAAAGTAAATTAAACATAAACCTAAACTAAATAAAATAAAATAAGCTAAAAATAAACATAAACCTAAACTAAAAAATAAAACCTAAAAATAAACCTTAAATAAAAAACATAAAATCTAAACCTAAAAAAATAAAATAAAAACCTAACCCTAAATCTAAAAAAAAGACCTAAACCAAAAAAAAAAAAAAATAAATAAAAATAAACCAAAAAATAAATATAAACGAAACCTAAACCTTAAAATAAACTAAAATATAAAATCCTAAACTATAATAAATAAACTTAAAATAAATAAAATAAAATAAAATAAATAAAAAATAAACCAAAAAAAATAAAAAATAAAATAAGCTAAAATAAATAAAATATAAACTAAATAAACATAAACCTACCACTTTACTTAAATTTTTAAGAAAAAATCCAAAACCCTAAACTCTAAATGCTAAACACTAAACCCTAAACCCTAAACCCTAAACCCTAAAACTAATAACCCTAAACACTAAACCCTAAGCCCCAAACCCTGAATCCTAAACCCTAAACCCTATCACCCTAAACCGTAAAAACCTAAAAACCTAAACCTAAACTAAATAAAACCTAAAAATAAAATAAATAAATAAAATCTAAACCTAAATAAAATAAAATAAAATGTAAACCTTAACTAAAACCTAAACCTAAACTAAATAAAACCTAAAAAAATAAATAAACATAACCTGAACCTAAATAAAATAAAATTAAAACCAAAACTCAAAGCTAAAAATAAAATACTAAACTAAAATAAAATAAATAAAAACCTAAACTAAACTAAAAAATAAAATAAATCCTAAAAAATCTAAATAAAATAAAACCCAAAAGAAAATTAAAATAAATAAACCTAAAATAAAATAAAATAAAAACTAAATAAAAAATTAAACCTAAAAAATAAATCCTAAAAATAATTAAAAAATAAAACCTAAACCCTAAACTAAAAAAAATTCCTAAATTTAAAATAAACAAAATAAAGAAAATGTAAACCTAGACTAAAATAAACTAAACTAAAATAAATAAAACCTAAAACTAAACTGAAAATAAACTAAACCTAAACCTTAAACTAAATAAAATAAAATAAACTAAAAATAAACCTATACCTAAACTAAAAAATAAAACCTAAAAATAAACCTTAAATAAAAACACAAAACCTAAACCTAAAAAAATAAAATAAAAACCTATACCTAAACCTAAACCTAAAAATAAAATAAATAAAACCTAAACCCTAAACCCTAAACCCTAAACCCTAAACCCTAAACTCCAATCCCTAAACCCTAAATCCTAAACTCTAAACCTTAATCAATAAAAACCTAAAAACCTAAACCTAAACTAAATAAAACCTAAAAATAAAATAAATAAAACCTAAACCTGAACCTAAACCAAAAATATACTAAACCTAAACCTTAAACTAAATAAAATAAAATAAACTTAAAATAAACCTAAATTAAAAAATATAACCTAAAAATAAATCTAAAATAAAAACCTAAAACCTAAACCTAAAAAAATAAAATGAAAACCTAACCTGAACCTAAAAATTAAAAATAAAACCTAAACCTAAAAAATAAAATAAAAATAAAATTAAACCTAAACCTAAACATAAGAAACTAACTAAATTTAAAACCTTAACTAAAATAAATAAACCTAAAATAAATAAACTAAACAAAATAAAAAAACATACATTAAAAATAAATAAAATAAACTGAAAGAAATAAAAAAACTAAATAAACTAAATGAACCTAAACCTAGCAGTTTACTTAATTTCTTTTTAAAAAAAATTCCCTAAACACTTAACCCTAAACCCTAAATCTTAAATCCTAAACCTTAAACCCTAAACTTGCAACCCTAAATCCTTAATCATAGACCTTAACCCTTAAAAACCATAAACCCTAAATCCTAAACAGAAAAAATTTAAACAAAATTAAAAAAAAACCCCCTAACCCTATACCCAAAACCCTAAAAAACCTAAAATCCTAAACCCTAAACCTACAATCCTAAACCCTAAATCTTAAAACCCTAAACCCTAAACCCTAAACCCTCAACCCTCAACCCTATACCCTAAACCCTAAGACCTATAATCCTAAACTTTAAACCCTAAACCATAAACCTTAAATTCTAAACCCTAAACCCTAAAAACCTAAAAACCTAAATCCTTGGTTGTCTTGGTGGCTTGTGTGTCTCGCTTTATCGACCTAGATTGGTCAGTTGGTTGTTGGTTAGATGAGTATTTACTTGGTTATAATTTTTTTGATCTTTCTGAGTCTATGTTTGGAACCGACTGCTTACTTTCCCATTCTTCTCTTCTGGTTTATACTTGTTGGGATTTTTAGTTTTGGCTGTAGATGAACCTCTCCCCTTTCCTGTTTTGATGGTTGCCTTGCTACCTAACATTCTTGTTGTTAGTCTTACTGTTACTTTGGGTATTATTGCTTCTGGATCTTTGCATGTTCTTTTAATGGATGACATTATCAACTATGTGATTCTTTCTACCTTTGTTTGGTCTTTATTTATTGCTTTTCCCATATTTTGAGGTTTGCTCCTAGTAACTATTTTAGCAATTCTTGGTGGTGGCTTTGGTGGTGCTTCCTCTGGTCTAGGTCTAATGATATCCTGATGGTTTACCTCTTTATCTATTATACTGAGCTTAATATCTCTAAGTGCTGGGTGTTTAGAGGTTATATTTGTTGTTTGAAGTTTTATCCAAGTTCATGCGATGATCGTCATTAGATAAGGTGCTACAAGAGGTATGTTACCAATGATGGCCTTGATGTTTCCCACTCCTTCTTTTGGCTGGTAGTGCTATATGTAATTGTAACCCTTCACTTGAAGTTTGGATGCTTACATATGGTGCTGCTCCCTGAGACAATTATAATTGAGCCTAAGCCTTTTCTTTATCTTATTATTTCTATTTGCTCTTACTCTTTATGCTAAATTAAGTATTTCATTTTCTGTACTCATCCCTTTAAAATCATGTTGCAGATCTCTGGTACAGGTTGGGAGACTATTGCTGCTGGATTGTGATGGTTTCAAAAGTAGAGGAAGTTTGCTACTAATTTCATGGGATTTTTTTTGTAGATCTCTATTTCTTTTTTCTTAGCTTGCTTCCCTTAACTATTGTATTAGTTAGGGAGCTTATCTTAGGACTCTTTGTAGCTCTTTGAGCATTAGCTTAGAGATTTGCCCCCTCTAGGGACTTTGTACCTTTTCTCTGTGACAATAAAATTTCCCTAATTTCCCTAAAAAATAAACTAAAACTAACCCTAAACCTACAACCCTAAACCCTAAAATAACCCTAAACCCAAACCCTAACCCTAACCTTAAACCTTAAACTCTAAACCTTAAACCCTAAAACACTAAAACCATAAACCTTAAATCCTAAACTAACCCAAAACCCTAAACCCTAAGCCTTAAACCTTAAACCCTAAGCCCTAAAACCTACAACCCTAAATCCTAAATTGTAAACCCTAAACCCAAACCCTAAAAACCTCAAAACCAAAACCTAAACTAAATAAAACCTAGAAATAAAATAAATAGAAAACCTAAACCTAAATAATATAAAGAATATAATAAAATAAAACCTAAACTTAAACTTAAAAATAAAATTAAATAAAAATAAAAATAAACTAAAATAAAATAAATAAAAACCTAAATTAAACTAAAAATAAAAGAAGAATAGAAAACCATAATAAAATAAAAATTAAACTTAAAATAAAATTAAATAAACTTAAAATAAAATAAAATAAAAAACTAACTAAAAATCTAAACCTAAAAATAAAACCTAAACCCTAAACTAAAAAAGAACTAAACCTAAAATAAAAATAAAATAATCTTAAACTTAAAAAAAATAAACTTAATTAAAATAAATAAATCCCAAACTTAAACCTAAACTAAACCAAACCTAAACATAAACCTAAACTAAATAAAATAACATAAACTAAAAATAAAACCTAAAAATAAACCTAAAATAAACACCTAAAACCTAAACCTAAAAAAGTAAAATAAAAACCTAAACTTAAACCTAAAAAATAAAATAAAAATAATAGTCAACTAAAAAATAAACCTAAACCTAAAACTAAACTTTAAAATTAAACTAAAATAAATAAACATAAAATAAATAAACTAAATTAAATAAAATTAAAAATAAACCTAAATAAAAAGAAAAGATAACATAAACTAAAATAAAGAAAAAAATAAACTAAATATACAAATAAAACTAAACCTACCGATTTACTTAATTTAAAAAAAAAGTGCTAAAACCCAAAATCCTAAACCCAAAACCCTAAACCCTAAACCTATAACCCTAAACCCTACTTCAAAAACCCTAAACCCTAAATCCTAAACCCTAACCCTAAACCCTAAACCCTAAAAGCATAAACCCTAAAACCCTAAACCCTAAACCCCTAACTCTTAACCTAAACCTATATAAAATAAATAAATAAAACCCTAAACACTAAACCCTAAACCCTAATCCTACAACCTACAACCCTAAACCACAAACCCTAAACCTTAAACCATAAACCCTAAAATCCTAAAAACCTAAACCTAAACAAAACAAACCCTAAAAATAAAATAAATAAAAAATGTAAACCTAAATAAAATAAAAAGATAAAATAAAATAAAAACCTAAACTAAAACATAAATCTAATCCTAAAAATAAAATAAAATAATAAAATAAAAATAAACTAAAATAAAATAAATAAAAATCTAAACTAAACTAAAAAAAAAGTAAACCTAAGAAGGAAAAATCTAAATAAAATAAAAACTAAACTTAAAATAAAAATAAATAAACCTAAAATAAAATAAAATAAAATCTAAATAAAAACCTAATCTTAAAAAATAAACCTAAAAATAAAACCTAGAAATAAATAAAAAATAAAGCTGAAACCCTAAATTAAAAAGACTAAACCTAAGAGAAAAATAAAATAAATAAAATAAAATAAGCATAAACCTAAACTAAAATAAACTAAACTAAAATAAGTAAAACCTAAACCTAAACTAAAACTAAATAAAATAAAATAAACTAAAAATAAACATAAACCTAAACTAAAAAAATACTTCGTAAAAATAAACCTAAAAGAAAAACATAAAAGTATAACCTAAAAAAATAAAATAAAAACCTTAATCTAAACCTAAAAATAGAAAATAAAATCTAAACCTAAAAAATAAAATAAAAATAAAACTCGACTAAATAAAACCTAAACTAAAATAAAAAATCTGAACTAAAATAAATAAACCTAAAATAAATAAGATAAACTAAATAAAAATAAAAAATAAACCTAAATAAAAATATAAAATAACATAAACTAAAATAATTAAAAATAAACTAAATATACTAAATAAACATAAACCTACCAGTTCACTTATTTTAAACAAAAAAGACCTCAAACCCAAAATCCTAAACCCTAAACCCTTAACCTACAACCCTAAACCTACAACCCTGAACCCTAAATCGTAAACTTTGCACCTTAAAAAACCTTAAACCCTAAAACCCTAAACCCTAACCCTAAACCTTAAACCCTAAAAGCATAAAACCTAAAACCCTAAACCCTAAACCCTAAACCCTAAACCCTAACCCTAAACCCTTAAACCCCAAACCCTAAACCTAAACCTAAACTTAAAATAACAAATTAAATTAAAAATAAACCTAAACCCTAAAACCTAATAAACATAAACCAAAACCTAAACCCTAAGAATGGGCAGAACCTTCAGGGCAAGAACATCACCGTCAACCAGGCTCAATCTAGATCTCATTGTGGAGGCGAAGGCGGACGCGGCAGTTATCATAGTGGTGCTGGGGGATCTGGAGGTACTGGTGGATATGGAGGTGGTGGTTATAGAGGCTGGAGGAGCATTGGTGGGGGTTCTAGAGGAGCCAGTGGATATGTGTGCTCATTTTTGATCTATGTCATCACTTGTGTCTTAGAAAACTTTGTGTTACTTGGTTGATGAAATCAAAAAGAAGAAATGTTTAATCTAAATTAAAACTTGAACCCTAAACCTAAAACCTAAACCCTAAAGTAAAACTTGAACCCTAAACCTAAAACCTAAACCCTAAACCCTAAAACTTAAACCCTAAAAACCCTAAATCTTAAACCTTAAACCCTAAACTTTAAACCCTACAACCCTAAACCCTAAAACATAAACCTTAAACCCTAAACCATGAACCCTAAAAATAAAAATAAAATAAAATAAAATAAACCTTACACTAAACCCTAAGCCTTAAATCTAACCCTAAACCCTAAACACTAAACCTATAACCCTAAACCCTAAACCCTAAAACCCTAAACCCCAAACCAAAAACCCTAAACCCTAAACCCTAAACCCTAAAAACCCTAAACTCTAAAGCCTAAAAACTAAACCCTAAACCCTAAACCCTAATAGTAGACCCTAAAACCCTAAACCCTAAAACCCTAAACACTAAACCCTAAACCCTAAACACTAAACCCTAAAAAGATAAACCTGAAAAATAAAACAAAAATAAAACTCAAGTACAAAATAAATCTAAACCTTAAAAACAAACTAAAATAAAAAACCTGAACTAAAATTAATAAACCTAAAATAAATAAAATAAACTAATTAAAAAAATAAATAAACCTAATTAAAAATATAGAATAAAATAAACTAAAAAAACCTAAACCTACCAGTTTAATTAACATTTAAAAAAAACCTAAAAACATAAACCCTAAACCCAAAATCCTAAATTCAAAACCCTAACTCAAACCCTAAAACTAACACTAAACCCTGAACCCTAAACCTACAACCCTAAACCCTAAACACTAAATCCTAAACTAACCCTAAACTAAAACCCTAAATAGTAAAACCCTAAGTCCTAAACCCTAAACTAATCCTAAACCCTAAACTAATCCTAAACCCTATGGTAACCCTAAACCCTAAACTGACCCTAAACCCTAAACCCTAAAGCCTAAACCCTAAACCCTAAATTCTAAACCCCAAACCCTAACCCTAAATCCTAAAAGCCTAAACCCTAAAACCCTAAACCCTAAACCTTAAACACTAAATCGTTAACCCTAAAAACCTAAAAAAATAAACCTAAAGTAAATAAAATTTAAAAATAAAATAAATAAAAAAAAAAATAAAATAAAATAAAAATAAAATAAAAACCTAAACTAAAACCTAAACCTAAACTTAAAAATAAAATAAAATAAAAAAAAACTAAAATAAAATAAATAAAAACCTAAACTAAACTAAAAAATAAAATAAACCTAAGAATAAAAAACCTTAATAAAATATAAACTAAACGTAAAATAAAAATCAAAATAAAATAAAATTAAAATTAAATAAAATAAAAACTAAATAAAAACCTAAACCTAAAAAATTAACCTAAAATAAAACCTTGAAATAAATACAAATTAAAACCAAAACCCTTAACTAAAAGTAAAAACTAAACCTAAAATAAAAATAAAATAAACAAAATAAAATAAACCTAAACCTAAACTAAAATAAACTAAATTAAAATAAATAAAACCTAAACCTAAACCTAAAATAAACTAAAACCTAAATCCTGAACTAAATAAAATAAACTAAACTAAAAGTGAACCTAAGCCTAAATTAAAAAATAAAACCTGAAATAACAACCTAAACTCTAAACCCTAAAAACTTAAAAACCTAAACCTAAATATAAAAAATCAAACCTAAACCTAAAAAATAAAATAAAAATAAAATTAAACTAAAAAAATAAACCTAATCCTAAAAAATAAATTAAAATAAATAAACCAAACTAAATATAAATAAAAATTAAAATTAAAATAAACTAAAATAAATAAAAAAAATAAACTAAATAAACTTAAACCTATGAGTTTACTTATTTTAAATAAATAGAAAATTAAAAAAAACCTAAACCATAAATCTTAAACCCTAAACCCTAAAACCCTAAACTCTGAACCCTAAACCCTAAGCCCTAAAACTTAAACCCAAAACCCTAAACCCTAAACCCTAAACCATAAAAACCTAAAAACTGAAAAATCAAAAAACCTAAACATAAACTAAAAGATACCCTAAAATAAAATAAATAAAAAACCTAATTCTAAATAAAACAAAAAATTTAAAATAAAATAAAATCCTAAACTAAAACCTAAATTTAAACCTTAAAATAAAATAAAATAATTAAAATTAAAATAAAATAAATAAATAAAAATATAAACTAAACTATAAGATAAAATAAACCTAAAAATAAAAAACCTAAATAAAATAAAAACTAAACGTAAAATAAAATTAAAATAAACCTAAAATAAAATAAAATGAAAACTAAATAAAAACCTAAACTTAAAAAAACAAAAAAAAATAAACCTAAACCTAAACTAAAAAAATAAAGTTAAAATAAATAAAACCTAAACCTAAACCTAAACCCTAAACTAAATAAAATAAAATAAACTAAAAATATACCAAAAACTAAACAAAAAAATAAAGCCTAAAAATAAACATAAAAATTAAACCTAAATAAATAAAATATAAACCAAAACTTAAAAAAATAAAATTAAATTAAAACTAAACTAAAAAATAAACAAAAACTTAAGCCTAACCTTAAAAAATAAACTAAAATAAAAAATCTAAACTAAAATAAATAAACCAAACTAAATAAAAATAAAAAATAAACTAAATAAGCTAAATAAACCTAAATGAACTAGTTTACTTAATTTTTTTTAAAAGAACCCCTAAACCATAAACCCTAAACCCTAAATCCTAAAACCAAAATCCTAAACCATAAAATTAACACTAAACCCTAAATCGTAAACCACAACCCTAAACCTACACCTTAAACCTACAACCCTATACCATAAATCCTAAACCCTAAACCCTATACATTAAACCTTAAACCCTAAACCCTAACCCTAATAATAAACCCTAAACCCTAATCCTAAACCCTAAAACCCTAAACCCTAAACCATAAACTAACCTTGAACTCTAAAGCCTAAACCCAAAAAAACCTAAACCTTAAAGCCTAAACCCTAAACTCTAAACCCAAAACCCTAAACTAACCCTAAATCCTAAGCTAACCCTAAACCCTAAACCCTAAAAACCTTAAATCCTAAAGCCAAAAAACATTAAACCTTAAAGCCTAAAGACTAAACCCAAAACCCAAAATACTAAACCCTAACCCTTAAACCTAAACTCTAAAACCCTAAACCCTAAAACCTTAAACCCTAAACCTTAAAAACCTAAAAACCTAAACCTAAACTAAATAAAACTTCAAAATAAAATTAATAAAATAACTTAAACCTAAATAAAATAAAATAATAAAATAAAATAAAACCTAAACTAAGACCTAAACCTAAACCTAAAAAAAATAAAATAAAAAATTAAACTAAACTAAAATAAAATGAAGAAAACCTAAACTAAACTAAAAAATAATAATAATCCTAAGAATAAAAACTTAATAAAATAAAACTAAAAAATAAAATCAAAATAAAATAAACCTTAAATAAAATATAATAAAAATATTAACCTAAAAAATAAACCTAAACATAAAACTTAAAAAATAAAAAAATAATAAAACCTAAATCATAAACTAAAGAAAACATAATCCTAAAATAAAAATAAAATAAACCTAAACTAAAATAAATAAAACCTAAACCTAAACCTAAAACTAAAATAAACTAAACCTAAACCTAAACCAAAACTAAATAAAATAAAATATACTAAAAATAAACATAAACCTAAACTAAAAAAATAAAACATAAAAATAATCCTAAAATAAAAACCTAAAACCTAAACCTAAAAAAATAAAATAAAAACCTAAATCAAATTATAAAAATATAGAACATAACCTAAACCTAAAAAATAAAATAAAAATAAAGCTCAACTAAAAAATAAACCTAAACCTAAACCTAAACCTAAAAAATTAACTAAAATAAAAAACCTAAACTAAAATAAATAAACCTAAAATATATAAATAAAATTAAATAAAAATAAAAATAAACCTAAATAAAAATAAAAAAATAAAATAAAGTAAAATAAATAAAAAATAAACTAAATAAACCTAAACCTACTGGTTTACTTAATTTAAAAAAAACCTAAACTCTAAATCTGAAATATAAACCCTAATCCCTAAAGCCAAAACCCAAAAACTAATCCTAAATCCTAAACCTACAACCCTAAACCCGAAACCCTAAAAACTCTAAATCATAAACCCTAATCCTAAACCATAAACCCTAAAATCATAAACCCTAAAACCCTAAACCCTAAACCGTACACCCTAAACCGTACACCCTAAACCCTAAACCCAAAACCTTAAACCTTAACCCTAAACCCTAAATCCTAAACCCTAAACCCTAAACCCTAAACCTAAACCCTAAACCACAAACCCCAATCCCTAAACCTAAAGTAACTAAATTAATTTCAAAATAAACCTAAACCCTAAATCCTAATAAACCTAAACCTAAACCTAAACCATAAGAATGGGTAGAACCTTGACGGTTGGAACATCACCGTCAACTAGGCTCAGTCTAGATCTGGCGGTGCAGGTGAAGGCAAAGGCAAAGGTTATCATAGTGGTGTTGTGGGATCTAGAGATGCTGGTGGATATAGAGGTGGTGGTAGGAGTAATGGTGGTTATGGAGGTGGGAGGAGTGACAGAGGTTACAACCATTAAGATAGTAGAGGGAGAAATCAGAGATATGATGGTGGATCCCGCTATTCAAAAGGTCGAGGTGGTTCTGATGGGAATTGTACAAATTGAAGAACGACCAATCTGATCAGCTCCTTATGGAACTATGTCTTTATAGTAGATATGGCTCTAGGGTTTATTATTTTCTCTATGCATGCTCATTTTTTACCTATGTCATTGTTTATGTCTTAGAAAACTTGGTGTGTTAGTTGGTTGATGAAATCAAAAGGAAGAAATGTTGAATCTTAATTTGTTCTCTATTAAAAAAATAAACCAAAACCCTAAACCCCAAATTAAAACTTGAACCCTAGACCTAAACCTAAACCCTAAACCCTAAAAGCATAAACCTTAAAACCCTAAATCCTAAGCCATAACCCTAAACCTAAAGTAACTAAATAAATTTAAAAATAAACCTAAACCCTAAAACCTAATAAACCTAACAAAGAATGGGTAGAACCTTTACGTCAAGAAAATCATTATCAACCAGGCTTAGTGTAGATCTGGCGGTGGAGGCAAAGGGGAGGCACATCGCTGGTGGTAGTGCGGTGGATATGGAGGTCAAGCAAAGGATGGTTATGGAGGCGGGAGGAACATCAGAGATTACAATCGTGGTGGTGGTGGAGGGAGAGATCAGGGATATAATGGTGGATCCCGCTACTCGAGAGGCTGGGGTGGTTCTAATGGGAACTGGAGAAAATAACTAACTAAATAAAGTAAATATATAAACTAAAATAAAAATAAGTTAAAATAAATAAATAAACCTAATCCTAAACTAAATAAAAATAATCTAAAATAAAATTAAATAAACTTAAATAAATAAATAAATAGAGTAAACTAAATAAAAATAAAAATAATTAAAAATAATAAACTTAAACCTAAACCTAAACTAAAGTAAATAAAAAAGAAACTAAATATATAAAAATTTAAAATTAAAAAATAAATTAAATAAAAATAAACTAAATAAACCCAAACCTAAATTAAATGAAATTAAAAAAATAAATTAAATATACTAAAATAAATAAATAAATAAATAAATAAATAAACCCTAAACATAAAAATAATTAAAATAAAATAAAAATAAAGTAAACCCAAAATAAAAATAAATTAAAAATAAAGAAAATAAAATAAAAATACATAAATAAAATAAAATAAAATAAATAAAAAATAAACCTAAACTTAAATAAACTAAAATAAAAATAAAAATAAAATAAATAAATATAAATAAATAAATAAATAAATAATAAATAAAAATAAAATGAATAAAAAAAACTAAACTAAATAAACCATAAAATAAATAAAATAAAGTGAAATAAAAATAATGAAATAATAAAATAAACCCAAATAAATTTAATAAACTAAAATGAAGCAAAAAATAAACTAAACTAAAACCTAAACCTAAATAAAATAAATATAAATGATCTAAATAACCATAAATAAATTAAGTAAAAATAAAATAAGATAGACTAAAATAAAATAAACCTAAAAATAAACTAATCTAAACTAAATAAATAAAAAACTTAAACCTAAACCTAAACTTAAAAAAAATGAAATAAAAATAAAACTAAACCTAAAATAAAAATAAAAATAATAATAAATGCTAAAATTAAAAAAAAAATTAAAACCCTAAATCCTAAAGCTAAATTCTAAACACTAAACTAACCTTAAATCATAAACCCTAATCCCTAAAGCCTAAACACTAAACTCTAAACCCTAAACCATAAAACCTTAAACCCTAAACCTAAACCTAAAAAATAAAATAAAATAAAATCCTAAACTAAAAACTAAATCAAAACCTAAAAAGAAAATAAAATAAAAAATTAAATTTAAATTAAAATAAAATAAATAAAAACCTAAACTAAATTAAAAAAAATAAAAAACCTGAATAAAATAAAAATTAAACTAAAAATAAAAATAAAATAAACCTAAAATAAAATAAAATAATATCTAACTAAAAACCTAAACCTAAAAAAGCAACTTAAAAATAAACCTAATAAAAAATAATAAATAAAACCTAAACCCTAAACTAAAACTTAAAATAAATAAAATAAAATAAACCTAAAGCCTAAACTAAAATAAACTAACCTAAAATAAATAAAACCTAAACCTAAACCTAAACCCAAAACTAAATAAAATAAAATAATCTAAAAATAAACCTAAATCTAAACTAAAAAAAAACCTAAAATAAAAACCTAAAACCTAAACCTAAAAAAATAAAATAAAATGCTAAACCTAAACCTAAAAATAAAAAATAAAACCTAAACCTAAAAAATAAAATAAAAATAAAATAAAACAAAAAAATAAACATAAACCAAAACCTAAACCTAAAAAATGAACTAAAATAAAAAACCTAAACAAAAAAAATAAATTGAACGATAAAAAATAAAGAATAAACCTAAATAAAAATAAAAAAATAAAATAAACTAAATAAACCTGAATCTATCGATTTACTTAATTTTAAAAAGACATGCTCAACTCTAAACCCTAAACCCTAAAACTAACCTTAAACCTACAACCCTAAATGCTAAACCTTAAACCCTAAAACTAACCTTAAACCTACAACCCTAAATGCTAAACCTTAAACCCTAAACCTAGAAACCTAAAACCCTAAACTCTCAGCTAACCCTAAACCTTAAAACCTAAACCTCAAACCCTAAACCTTAACCCTAAACACTAAATCTTAAAATTATAAACCCTAAAATCCTAAACCCTAAATCCTAAACCCTAAACATTGAACCCTAAACCCTAAATCCTACACCCAAAACCCTAAAACTAACTCTAAACTCTGAACCCTAAACCCACAACCTAAACCTAAACTAAACTAAAATAAATAAACCAAATAAATAAATTAAATAAAACTAAAATAAACTAAATAAACTATAATAAACCTTAAAAATAAATAAATAAGAATGAACCTAAATATAAATAAATAAATAAAATAAACTAAACTAAAAAATAAAATAAACCTAAACCTAAAATAAAATTAAAATGAAAATAAAATAAAATAAAAAATAAACCTAAGCTAAATAAAATAAACTAAACTAAATAAATAAATAATATAAACTAAAATGAAAGACTAAATAAAAATAAATCAATAAACATAAACTAAAATAAACCTAAAATAAACAAAATAAATAAAAAATAAATAAATTATATATAAAAATAAACTAAACTAATAAAATAAACCAAAACTAAATAAATAAAAATAAACTAAAATAAACCTAAAAAATTAAAATAAATAAAACAAACTAAAGTAAATAAAATAAAACTAAACTAAATAAATAAAAATAAATAAGCTTAAATAAAAATAAATTAACCTAAAAAACAAACTAAAATAAAATTTAAACCCTAAAACTAAATAAATTAAACTAAATAAAATAAACTAAACCTCTACTTAAACCTATAATAAAAATAAAAAAATAAAATAAACTAAATAAACCTAAAAATAAAATTTAAAAATAAACTAAAATAAAAAAAACTAAATAAAACAAACTAATCAAAATAAATTAATAAAAAAATAAACTAAAATTAACTAAATGAAACTAAACTATAATAAGATAACTAAAATAAAGTAAAAACCTAAACTAAATTAAACTAAACCTAAAATAAACTAAACTAAATAACCTAAACCTAAATAAATAAAAATAAAAATAAACTAAATAAAAACCAAAACTAAATAAACTAAAAATAAACTAAAAAAATAAAAAATAAATAAAATATACTAAATAAAAATAAAAATAAATAAATTAACCAAAACTAAACTAACTAAGCTAAAATAAATTAAACTAAATAAATAAAATAAATAAACTAAACTAAATATAATATATAAATAAATAAACCTAAAATAAAAAATGAAAGCTAAACCTAAATAAATAAACTAAAATAAACTAAATTAAAAACTAAAACTAAAAATAAATAAACCTAAACATAAAAGAAACTAAATTAACCTAAACAAATAATAAATAAAAATAAACTTAAACATAAAATAAATAATAAAAACTTAAAAATTAAATAAACTAATCTAAAAATAAACTAAAAGTAAAAATAAAATAAATAAATTAAAATAAAACTTAAAACTAAATAAATAAAATAAAAAAGAAACTAAAATAAAATAAAGTAAATAAACAAAATTTACTAAATAAAATAAAAAATAATAAATTAAAAAAAAATAAAATCAAGAAATAAAAATAAATAAATAAGCCTAAACCTAAAAAAAAATAAAATAAAATAAATTAAACCTAAATATAAACAAAAAATAAATAAACTAAACTAAAATAAATAAAATAAACTAAAATAAAAAAAAAAGTAAACTAAATAAGATTAACTTAAACTTAAATAAGATAAACCTAAAACTAAACTAAACTAAATAAAATAAACCTAAACTAAACATAAACTAAATAAAATAAAACTAAACCTAAAATAAATAAATAAAATAAAACAAAATAAATAAACTAAAATAAACTAAAAATAAATAAACCTAAACAAAATAAAATAAATAAACCTAAACATAAACCAAAACTAAATAAAAATAAAATAAATAAAATAAATTAAATAAACTAAACAAAAATAAATAAAACCTAAACTAAAAATAAATACACTAAACTAAACTAAAAACCTAAAAAACATAAAATAAAAATAAAAAATAAAAATAAACTAAGTAAAATAATAAATTTAAAAAATTAATAAACCTAAACTAAATAAAAGTAAAATAAAAAATAAACTAAATAAAAATAAATAAAAGTAAACCTAAATAAAATAAAATAAAAATAAACCTATAATAAAGCTAAACCTAAACTAAATAAATCTAAAAAAAAAAAAACTTAAACTTAAACCTAAACCAAAACAAAATTAAACCTAAACCTAAGCCTAAACTAAAATAAAATAAACTAAAAAAAATAAAAATAAAACCTATCTAAATTAATAAACTAAATAAAATGAGCCAAAATAAAAATAAAATATAAACCTAAACCTAAACCTAAATTAAACTAAATATATAAACTAAAATAAAATAAATAAATAAACTAAAAATAAACCTAAACTTAAACTAAATTAAATAAATAAACTAAACTAAATAAATAGACCTAAAATAAACTAAATGAAAATAAATAAAAATAGATAAACTAAATAAACCTAAAATAAACTAAAATAAACTAAACTAACCTAAACCAAAATAAACTAAACTAAATATAAAACCTAAACTAAATAAATATAAACTAAAAATAAATAAACTAAAATAAATATATGAATTTAAATAAACTATATATACCAAGTTAAATAAAATAAACTAAATAAATAAAACAAAATAAAAAATAAACTAAACTAAACAAATCTATACTAAACTGAATAAAGTAACTAAACTAAATAAATAAATAAAATAAACATTAATAAACCTAAATAAATAAAATAAATAAATAAGCTAAACTAAGCTAAAAAAAATAATAAAAATAAACCTAAGCCTAAACCTAAATAAACTAAAAAATAAAATAAACAAAATAAAACCTAAAAATAAACTAAATTAACCTAAACCTAAACCTAAACCTATAAACTAAATAAACCTAAACCTAAACTAAATAAATTAAACTAAAATTAAATAAATAAAAATAAACTTAAATAAAAATAAAGAAATTAAGTAAACTAAATAAACCCTAAATAAACTAAATGAACCAAAAAATAAAATAAACCTAAACCTAAAAATAAAACCTAAACCTAAAATAAATTAAATTAAATAAACTAAACTAAAATAAATAAATAAAAATAAAGTAAAATTAACCTAAAATAAAAATAAAATAAATAAACCTAAACTAAAAAAATAAAATAAACTAATAAACTTAAACCTAAACTTAAAATAAATAAACTAAATAAAATAAAATAAAACTAAACTAACTAAATAAACCTAAACTAAACTATAATAAACCTAAAATAAAAATAAATAAAATAAAAAATTAATTAGAATCTAAAACCTAAATGAACTAAAATAAAAATAAAATAAATAAATAAACTAAAATAAATAAATAAACATAAACCTAAACTAAATGAATAAGAAAATAAACCTAATAATTAAAGTAAATAAACCTAAATAAATAAAATAAACCTAAACCTAAACTAAGCTAAATGACAAAGTAAACTAATAAAATAAAAATAAACTAAATAAACCTAAATCTAAATTGAACTAAATAAATAAAAATAAATAAAATTAAACTAACCTAAAAAATAAATAAATAAACCCTAAACCTAAAAAGAAATAAAAGAAGATAAAAATAAAATAAACCTAAAATAAATAAAATAAAATAAAATAAAATAAAGTAAACTAAATTAAAAAAATAAACTAAACTAAATAAAGCCTAAAAAATAAAATAAAACTAAATAAACTAAACTAAATAAATAAACCTAAATCTAAACCTAAATAAACTAAAATGAAAATAAAATTAAGTAAATAAATAAAAATAAAATAATATATAAAAATAAAATATAAAAAAAATAAATAAACTAAAACTAAACTTAATGAAGCCTAAAATAAATAAAATAAACTAAAATAAAAATAAAAAATAAAAAATAAACTGAAAAAATAATAAATAAATAAAAATAAATAAACTAAAATAAAATTAGAAATAAACTAAACTAAAATAAATAAACTAAACCTAAAACCTAAACTAGATTTTGAGATTTGATTGGAAAGAGGAATTTTTGAATGTAGAATCCACTTTCAAAAAATTTGGGTATGTTGAAAAATGGGTTCAAATATTTTTGGAGAGATGCTTCATAGGTTCATATTTGAATTTTGTTTTTCATTCTGAGGATCCTTTATTTAACAAATTTGGGTATGTTAAAGAAAAGGGTCAATTGATTTTGTTTTTTATTTGTGATTTTTTTAATTTACTTAGCAAATTTGGGTATGCTAAGTGGGGTGTTTGAAAATAATTTCTTCTTTTGTTTTTAGAGATTTTGATTTTGAAAAATAGGATCCTTAGCATTTGGGTATGCTAAAGAAATCCTAATGTGTTTCTTTCTATTTTGGATTTTGTTTTGGAAATGGAGACTTCACTTTAGCAAATGTGTTGCCAAAATGAAGTTCCAATGTGTTTTGAAATTTTTTGAAATGGGGATTTCACTTAGCAAATTTGAGTATGCTAAATGAAATTCAAAAATGTGTTTCAAAATTTGTTTTTGAAAAATGGAGACTTAACTTTAGCAAATGTGGTATGACAAAAATGAAGTTCTAATGTGTTTCTTTTGTTTTGGATTTTTTTTTGAAAATGGAGACTTCACTTTAGCAAATGTGGTATGTTAAAATGAAGTTCCAAAAGTGTTTTTTAAATTTTGTTTTGAAAAATGGAGACTTCACTTTAGAAAATGTGTTATGCCAAAATGAAGTTCCAATGTGTTTTGAATTTTGTTAAATGGACACTTCACTTAGCAAATTTGAGTATGCTATATGAAATTCCAAAAATGTGTTTCAAATTTTGTTTTGGAATTTGTTTTGAAAAGGGAGACTTAACTTTAGCAAATGTATGTTAAAATGAAGTTCCAAAAGTGTTTTTTTTTTATTTTCTTTTGAAAAATGGAGACTTCACTTTAGCAGATGTGGTATGCCAAAATGAAGTTCCAATGTGTTTCTTTTGTTTTGGATATGGAGACTTCACTTTAGCAAATATGGTATGCTAAAATGAAGTTTCAAATGTGTTTTGAAAATTTTTTTGTCTTTTGTTGATTTTGAAAAGAGAGATTTCCATTTAGCAAATTTGGGTATGTAAGATGGAAATCAATTATGTTTCATTTTTTAAAGATGTATTTTCATGTGTGATTATTACTTTTTGAAAGAGGAAATTCCAACTTAATCATATATGAAATATGTTAAATGGCATTTCAAAATAATGTTTTTTATTTGGAAATAAAATCTTCATTCAATAAATTTGGGTATATTGAATGGAGATGTTCATATGTGCTTTTGTGAAAGTTTTTATTTTTTGATTTCGATTGGAAATGAAAACTTCATTCAATAAATATGTGTATATTAAATGGGGTGGTTTCATATGTGCTTTTTGAGAATTTATTTTTGATTTTGATTGGAAATGAAACCTCCATTCAATAAATATGGATATATTGAATGGAGAGGTTTCATATGTGCTTTTGGAAAATTTATTTTTGATTTTGATTGGAAATGAAAACTCCATTCAATAGATATGGGTATATTGAATGGAGAGGTTTCATATGTGCTTTTAAAAATTTATTTTGATTTTGATTGAATGAAACCTCATTCAATAAATGTGGGTATATTGAATGGAGAGGTTTCATATGTGCTTTGAAAGGTGAAAATTCCAACTTAACACATGTGGAATGTGTTGAGTGGAATTTCAAAGTTATGATTTTTCTTGAAGATGTAACGTCCATCCAACAAATTTGGATGTATTGAATGGAAAGGCCCATTTTCAAATTTTTTGCTTTTTGAAAGTTTAGGATTGTTGGATTTTTTTTTTTTGAAAATGAAGTCTTCATCAAAATGAATTGCGTGAAGAAGTTCATTTGTGCTTTTGGATGTTATGATTATTGGTTTATTTTTTGAAATGTTTCTACATGTAATAATTTTAAAATTGTTAGATGTAGTGCAAATATTTTATTAAGTGTATTTTGAAAAAGTGCTTTGGAAAAGCAAGACTTATATGAAGGATTTATTTTATCTTTATTTTAGAATGAACCTTTCCTTACCATTTTTGAGAAAGTCTTTAATCATTTTCTTTTTATTAAATTTTTATTTTCACCCATTGGGGAACCCAACAGGGGTTTTAAGACCAACACGGGGTGAGGTCCTAAAACCTAAAGATGTTGGCTAGCTTAACTTAATGATGAAATAAGCTAAGTGCCAATGGAAAAGAAAAATAGTCTTGGATTCATATAAAAGTACAAACCCACTATCGATACTTGGAGATAACAATCATTTACCAAAGATGGAGAGAGGACCATCCCCACTAGAGTCACTAGAAAAATTAGTGGTGAAATATATATATATATATATATATATATATATATATATATATATATATATATATATATATATATATATATGTCCACCTTCATCTATTCCCTCCCCCCCCCCTCTTTCTTTTTATGGAAATGAAGGATAAATGAAAGATAGAAATATATATATATACATATAAATATGTCTTGTTGGGACACCACGTAGATCCACAGATGTTCTTATTAGGGTGATCAGGTATGACATTGAGGAAAGGTGTACTATCTCGAGAGATAGAAGTCCCCACCCTACAATGGACCTAATCACCTCAATAAGGACTCCTAAGGACTATGGGTCTTCGAAATGCACCAGAGATTCTTCCCTATTTTACATGGAAAAGTAAAGCAGGGTTTATAAACTGGTTTTGTTATGTTCTCTATAGGGGCAAGCCCCCATAGTTAATTACATACTAAGGAACGATATTCCTTAAGAATACTCTTGATTAAGGTAAATGATCATTGTCTCCAAAGATTTTGAAAAGGTAGGACTATCAATCGATTGGTTTATTTTTAGAAAGTCAAGTGGGATATACCAAGAGGAAGGAGTTCTTCTTGAAGCCAAATAAAAATAAGTAGGGGATGCTTCAGATACTAAGAAGCCTAGTAAGCATCCCAAACTGCCCTATGGTTGTGCTTTATAATTTTGAAATTGAATTAATTTGTTTGAGTTGAATTTTTATTAGAAATATAGGGCTTACAATTTTATAGTACAAGGTCAAAGAAATGCTTAAGAGGTGAGGATTTATGCTCATGGCCCACAAAGGAAGTAGCAACCTCAAAACCTAAATCTAAGGAGCTTTGGCAAGGACCAAAAGCAACCTAAATTTAAGTCAAAATGGGTATTTGGTTTACCTCCATAAGAGAGGATAAACCACCCAACTATTGTACTTACAATCGCCTGGGGATGGCTACCAACTAACTCCTCCTACGGTTTTAAAATATGTAGGGAAGTCAAATGCTTTTGCAAGATAACTAAGCTGTTGTTTATTTAGAAAAAGACTAAGTCCTTAAACACACTCCGTAAGAGACTAGATCATGTAGGGCATGCTTTAATGACTTAAATCTAATGCAAATTTTGTTACATTTTTTTTTCATTTTGGACAATCAATTTGTCACAAGCTTTAGGATTCATATGCCTAATGCTTGAGAAATTAGATTATGGGCCAAAATTAGTAAGATAAGGAGGTGTGTTTCCACCATGGCTCTCACAAGTTAAGCCAAGTTCTCTAGCAAAGGTGGAAGCCCTCCAATCAAGAGTCAAATAATATGCATTTTTTATGCATGATGTTAGAAAAGTAAGATAACATCCAGCTAAGGGGTTGCTATTTCTTTTATCTTATTTTATAACCTAAGCTTTTGGTGAGGTTATGAGTTGTTTATTTTTAATTTGAGTTATTTGATTAGATTGAAAATTTATTTTTCCCTAAGAGCCTAATCATCATCCAAGCAATACATCAAAGCAAGGAATAAACTAGGAAAACATGCCATCTTAATGCACAATCCAAACAAACATCAAACATTTTATAAAGCTAGTGCAAAAGAATAAAGACCATTTGCCCCACAAACCCAAAAACAAATTGGGTAGCCGAGCTCTACCCTTATACAACCCGGATTACAAATGAATTAATTACAATCAAGTAAAGAAATTCATGTTAGGGGGGGGTCTCCATTCTTCAGTTCTTCTTTCTTCTTTTTCTTCTTTTTTTTCTTCTTTCTTCTTTGGTTCCTTCTTTTGGATGGTTGGAATGTGGATGCTCCAAAGGCTTCACATGGTACATAAGATGAGATGTTATAATTAATGTTCATCTTAATCCCCCATAACAATCATTCCAAAATCCTAATTACAAAATTACATGAAAAGGAAAAGTAAATCTAACTAAAACTTGCAAAATAGAGATTAGCTAAATAAACCTTACAAATCCCAAGCATGTATAAACATGAGTTGGACTTAACGCCCCACACATGAGTAACCAAGTCCACCTAACTTATTTTGGATTATGCTTAGGGTAGAAGCACCTGCACAGCAAAAGCAGTTATATTTTTATTACATCACCCCTTAAGCAAAATCCCCTATAAAAGATAATGATTAGATTAAATCATCCTACCATTCATTCTATGCACATACACCCTAACATCTAGACTAGAAATAATACATCACAAAATAAAAGCAAACATCAAACTATGCACCACCTAACCTAAAACTAGAAGTGGTGACTTAGCCTAATGTGTGTGCCATTTAAGGTTTGTGTGGTATGCTTAGCTAGGCTTTAAGGTTGAAGCTTTCTAAGTATGAAAATGTTCAACTTAGAGGATGGTTTCAATTTAAGTTGCTTAGCTATTTTGGGTTAATTTTATTTTATATTTTGATTTGGTTTAAGTGAATCCTACAATTAATTATTACATTGTAAAGAGAGGAAAAGAGAGAGAACTTCTCTTTCTTCCCTACCTTAAGTAATTTCTAAGGTAGACTCATATTTGATTTTTATTTAGTGAATATTTTATTATGTGTTTTAATTAATCCTAAGTTTAGATTTTCCCTAAACAAACATATTCAAAAAGAAAGGCATTTTAAGATTAAGTAAAGTGAATTAATATCACAAAACACACATTATTTCATTTCTTTCCAACATGTGTAACATGCATATGGATGAATCCTAAGCATATCTATACATACAAATAGGAATATTTAGTATACCTTAATGATGAATGCCAAGTAGTGTTACTTAAGAAAATTTGGATGCTTTACGATGCATGATTTTGTTAAGTAGAAAAGGGTGATTCTTTTATCCATTTTTCATATGCACATTTATATGTATGAAAGGCATAAGTGAGTACGGTGCCATTATTAGCACTAGGGGTGTAAGGTACAAGACCTACTTAGAGCTACTTAAAGCCTCACAACCCCAGGGTTGTCCGGACTAATATTCAACTTTTCTTAAATACATATGCATGTACAAAAGAAATGAATGGAAGAAGAAATATGCAAAAGTTTATGTTTGTTTGATTTTAGTTTGATAGTTTAGTTTACATGTGTGATATGGAATCCCTTCTTAAGTCATGACATGGGAGTGTATAGTTATGTCCTTTTCAAATGGACTATACACTTTGCAAAATCCTATACAATTCTATGTTAAGAAAGAGAGGGAAAATCACATAACACATTTTATATTCACATGCAAGCTTATAAATAATTATAAGTAGCATACCTTTCAATTTTGATATTTGATTTATAATTTTTAAAATATTTTTTTATTTAATTGTGATAATAGCCATTCATATTCTTAGTTTAGCCAAAGCATGCAATTTGACATAAAGGAAACATTTCATTTTTAATTTGATTTTCAAAAAGCATGAATGCATGATTTTCATATGGAATACACATTTAGAATGCTTTGAGAGAAATAAAGTGATGAAAGCATGTAAATTCATTCACCCCAATTAATTCCTAAAGACAATCTTATAAAATAGAATTATTTAAAGCAAATCAAATTTATTTTAAAGTGATTTATATTTAAAAAATGTGAAGAGGTTTGTACCTCCTAACCGATTTCCCACATGTGTATGTTATTTTAATTTTAATTTTAGAACCATTAGATGATTTTTATATTTTGTTTAGGTTAAGGTATGAATCAAATGCATTAATTACCCCTTACTTGCACCACTTTAGCATATTAAATAAAATAATTATGAGCCAATGTATGACATAAAACCACAAGGAATTTAAATCAGCAAATGCATCCTAGGAAAGAAAGGTACCTAATGCAATTGGCTCATAATTAATGATTAATTATGTTAAAGGGTTTAATTTAAGTACTTTCATAATCATTCCCATACATGTGGGTTGGATTTTGATTTCCTTAAGTTACTTAGGTTATTGAACACCTAAGCACCTACCCAAGATAAAGTTTTCGAATGTTTTGAAAAATTTTATCAAGTTAATTAAGTAGGTGATTAGTGGATTAGCCCTTAATTAAATTTGGATTAAGGAAGGAAAGGGGTTTAGGGAATGGCTTAGGAAAAATTCCTCAAATCCATTCCATAAACTTCTTCTTCACTTAAGCAAGGCTTAATTGACTTAATAAAAGGATTAGACCACTGTTCAAATACTTAATTAAGCTTAATTACATAAAGAGGATGATTAAGGATTCATTATATGATTTCCCTAATTAACTCATCAATAAATCTTAAGAAAATTAAGGGAGGTAGAGGTCATCCCACTAAATACACCAGAGAAATTTGAAATGAATTAATGAAATAATTCAGGAGTAATTAGGGATATTATGTTTTCATTAAAACCCTAATTGAGGAAAATACACTATACAAAATCCATTGGAAATAATTTTAGATTATTATCCTCGAAAATACCTTTACAGTGCATTTTACTTTGTATTTTTATGATTTTTTTAGCTTTAGTTATGTTATTTTGAAGTTTCCATGATTATCCATTAATTAAATAGCCTAATTATATGACTGATCCCATCGACGCCATGTGGAGGCTGACATGGCGAGCACTTTCCACATAGCATGATGGGAGAGGCCACTTAAGTTATCACATCATAACACCGCATCAGCGATGGTGCTACGTGCTTTCTTCTTATCCGTCAGATCAAAGATCGGATGGCTGAGATGAAGCCCACGGCATTAATAGGATAAATCAAATAATCCTTAGCATCTCAATCATGGTCTTCCATCCAAAATGCGTGTATGGATGGCCCATGATCCATATCTGAGCTTGCCTGCAAGAGATGGCCACTGTCCATTTTCTAGGGTAATATCCGAGCTTGATTGAGCTCAAATTAAACTCAAACTCAACCCACACCATCATCATGCAAGGGGATGAAGATCTAATGGTCCATTTCACTTGGGGTGAGACTTTCCTTCATAAAGTACCAAAGAAAATTAGAATTATGCTTAGTTTTGAATAGCACCTCACCAGAGGCTATCACCGTCGCTCAAATCCATTGAGGTAGCTTTGTCTAGTGGAGACGAAGCTCTGTTAATAGTTTTAAGCCTTGGGATGAAGTGGATCTTCCTATGGACCAAGCTTACCTTCAAATCCTTGTAGCCTTGATCAAAGTCCCACCTCCCTTGCCTTGAAAACTTGGGAAAAGGTTTGGATCAACTTGATTGACTCCTCTAAAGATGCTTGTAAGAGGAATTGAGCTGATTTTGTGTACTGAGTAATTTGAAAAAGTGGTGGAGCTCCCCTATTTTTGATTTGAAGAAACCAGAAAAGGAGAAATAGGGATGGCTCTAGGATGCTTGGGGAGACTTGTCAATGCTTTCTCTGAGTTCCCTAAGCTCAATTGAGTGTGTGTTTCTTGGATTCAAGTGGAATTATGGGGAGTATATTTCCCACTTGGTGAATCAGATGGTCGTGAGTGCTTATGAAATTTTGATCAAATTCACCTCCTTGAGTGGGTTTGTTAGTCCATTTAGGGTGGCATGGCATTCAGTTTGGCCAGAGAGAGGTACTGGAAGAGTACCATGTGCTTGAAATGGGTGGAGGAATGATTCTCATGTGCTCATGTCAAGTGAGGTGCTTTTTGGATTGTTTGGCTGACCCAAACCCAATGGGTCATGTGCACCATGTCCATTAGTGACCATTTGCCGAGGATGCTAAGTGTCCATGAAAAGGAATTGACCAAATTCCAAGTGGTTTTGATTTTAGGCTACCTATGTCCTAGGGGTAAAATGGTCATTTGGCTTGGATTTCAATTTTAATATGTTTGTATGATTGAAAAATGGGTTGGGCCAAGTTTCAATAAATTTGGAGTTGGTTTGATGTGATTTGGCTCATGTTGACTCATTTAGGTCAAAATAGATCAACTTAGGTCAAGTTGACCAATTGGTCAAATTGGGTCAAACCAAGGGTTTGGTCAAGTTCATATGACCATTTGAAATGTTTTGGTAACTTTGGTTTGGTTAAATTTGGTTAATATTTGGATTTGGTTTATTTGATTTCATTTTGGTCAAATGGGTCAAGTTAACCAATTTGACCCATTTGACCTATTTGGGCTAGGTCATCAGTTGGTCTATGTTTGGTTGATCATTTGAAGTGGATTGGTATCTTTTTTCCAACCAATTTGGTTTATATTTGGATTTGGTTCAATTTGACCTGTTAAGTCAAGTTGGGTTCAAGGTTAGTTGGGCTAGGTTGGGTTTAGTTGGCCAATTGTGGTTTTGGTCAAGTTCAACAAGTGATTTGGAATGAACTTGACCCATTGGTTTCAATCAATTTGGCTTAGATCAAGTCTTGACACATTTTGACTTTTTAGGTCAAGTTGGGTCAACTTGGGTCAAGTGGCCAATTGGGCTAGGTTAGGCTCAAATGATGACTTGGTCAAGTTCAAACATTGATCATGAATGAGTTTTGATCAATGGTTTCAATCAATTTGGGCTATAGTGAATTTTGGCTAGTTTAGGTTTCATTTTGGTCAAATGTTGACTTAGTCAACCCTTAGGTTTGACTTGGTTTGACCCAATTTTGAGTGATTGATCATCTTATGATGATTGTTGCTCATAATGTGAGGCTTAGGTGGGCTTAGTTCAATCTAATTTAGTTAGGATTAGAATTTGGCTCATAAGGGTACTTTAGGTCACTTTGGGTCAAGTGAGCCTAAGTGAGTCAAATGGCTTGGTCAAAGCTTGATTTGAGTTTGATTGAACTCACATATGGACTTATGATTGAAATATAAATCCATTTGCAAGAGATTTGAAGTTGAATGGGTTTTGATTCATTTGACAATTTCAAGTTCAATGGGGTGAACATGAGTTTGACTTGGGTATTATTTTTGAATTTCATTTTGGTTTAGTGATTGAAGTTTATGTTTATATTTAGATTCATGATTGTAGGATTGATTGAATCATGAAGAAAAATCAAGGGTTTGGCTTAATTTGAATTTGATTTGAAAGGCTTAGGTTGAATTTTGGTTGAATTTGGATTTGGTTTTGGATATTTGATTGAAGTTTGTGTTTATATTTGGATTCATGATTGTAGGATTGATTGAATCATAAAGAAAAATCAAGAGTTTGGCTTGATTTGAATTTGATTTGGCTAAGTTCAAGAATTTGACTTGAAAGGCTTAAGTTGAATTTTGATTGAATTTGAGTTTGAATTTTGAATTGATTTTTGGAATGATGATTATATTTCATTTATATTTGAGAATATAATTGGGTTATGAGAAAATTTCATGAATTTGATTTGATTTGGATTTGATTTGAGCTAAGTCCATAAGGTAGAATCCAAGGGACTTAGAAAATATTTTGGAATTTGTAATTCAATCATGGGATTCAATCATTTGAAATTGATTCATGATTTGAGAAAATCCATTGAATTGATTCAAGGTTTGATTTGAAATTGGTTTGATATGAGTTTGAAGTTTAGCTTGAAAGAAGGAAGTGAGGACTTGGTTCAAGCTATAGGGTAAGCAAATTTACCTAACACCCTAAGGCATGACCTATTCCTATGGCTAACTCTTCTAAGTCTCTAGGGCTAGGTTGAGTGTTCACCTTACTAGAAGTGTCTTAAGACTAACAAACTCTTAATGTCTAAGAGGAGTCTTATGTCTAAGAGGAGTCTTATGTCTAAGATGGAGGGGTTGAGAGCTCATTCTAAAAATGAGGTTAACAAAGGGTGCCTAATAGGTGTGGTGTGACTGACAAGGTACACCACACGTATTGGTGTTGACCGAGATGATCAACAACACCAAATTATCACAAGCACTAACAGAAATGATCTACTCCTAGCCCAAGGTGTAGAAGGAATCTAGAGCTTAGTGCAAGGTGACTCTACTCATGTCACAGACATAAGAGAGTGAATGGGGAATCCACTAGGGATTGAATATGTGAACCTTCCACTAGGGAAGTAGGTTCAAGTCATCCACAAGAGGATGAGAGGTTGAATTTTATTTGAGTCTCACTAAGGAGAAATTTTGAGTTGGTTTGTTTAGTTTTATTTTCATTATTTTGATTTGATTGACCCCACTAGGGAGGTTGATTGGATTTATTTTGTTGAATTTGTTTTGTTTGTTGTTTGACTCCACTAAGGGAGGAGGGTTGAATTTATTTCAGATTTTTAAAATTTGGATTTTGAGATGGGCCCTGTTGGTTTACGATGGATCGCACTGAGTAGGAGCCATGGAGACCCAGACCTAACTCAGATGTACCAATCCAAAGGGGTAGTCTACTAACACATAGTAGGACTAGCCAACCAAATGGGCACCTTTCGGTATGCAGTAACTGTACTAAGAAGAAAGCATAGTAGACTTACATCCTCCAAAGTAGGGACCATTTGCTGGGGTGATCTATTGGCAAGGCAACAGATTGAACCCAACCTAGGGTTAACTATTAAGTGAATGCCTCTGGGGGACTTAAATCAACTCAATGATAGTTAAGAATAATTTTATTTTTTTAATTTATTTCTGAATGGATCTCATCAATTTATGATGGAATGCAGATATGGAGGCCAGACCTAACCGCAATCCAAAGGAAGTAGTCTACCACCCACAAGGTAAGACTATCCAACCAAAGGGATGCCTTTTGGCGTGTAGCAGCTGTACTAGGAAGAAAGTATAGTAGAATTATATCCTCCAAAGTAGGGATCAGTTGCTAGGGTGATCCATTGGCAAGGCAACAAATCAAAACCCAACCTAGATGACTATTGTGAATGTTGCTTGGACTAGGGGCTTAAATTAACTCAAGGTAGTCAAGATTAATTTTATTTTTATTTTTGTTTTTGATGGATCCCATTGGTGGCCATATCAGGCAAAAGTTGAGAATAGTCGAAGAAGTTTATCCTTTCTTATGGTTTTAAACTTGTATGTCTCCTTCCTTCTTAGATTTAGGTCATGCTTCAAGCTTGTGCTAAATCTTCCTAGATTTAGGATCTGAGGTTGCTTTTTTCCTTTGGGCTAGCCATGGTGGCCTTGATCTAACATAGATTTACCAATCCAAAGGGAGTAGCTTCTCGGCGGAGGGGAGAACTATCCCAAAAGAATGCCTTCACAATGGTCAATTCAAGGGAAGAAAGCAGGGACTTACATCTTCCACTACAAAAGACCATGGGGTGATCTTGCTTTGGACAACAAATCAAACTGACCTAGCTGCGCCGTTAGGACAATCATGCTAGAAAGATAGCATAGTAGACTTGCATCTTCCAAAGCAGAATGACTGTTGGGATAACCTGCTTGTGGAAAAATATATTGAACCTGACCTAAGGGAGACTACGGAGTGAGTGCCGACCTGTGGACTTATCTCAACTAAAGTAGTCAAGAAATTCCTATAGGGAGTTCTGTTGACACTGCCCTAAAGATAGGATGCTTGCTTGGAAAAAGGGGCCCTTTGGGGGCTTGAATTCCTAATCAACAAGCGAATATTTTTTGTTTATTTGTTTGGTTATCGTGGACCCTATTGGTTTGCGAGGGATCAAACTAAAAAGGAGCTTATATGAGTCTAGACCTATCCTAGATTTATTGAACCAAGAGAAAATTTGTGCATCCGCTGAACAAATTTGTCAACCACAACGGTGGCTACCTGGAAAGGGGGACTGTCCAATCCAAAAGTAACCAGGGTAGTGTCTAAATTGGGTCTTAAAAGATGTGATCCAAATAGAGTGCCTGCAGGGAATGGGGCTACTAAGGGCTTAATCCAAAACCCTAGAGAAGATGACATGGCTAGTCATATATCAAATAGGTATTTGGTGGCCAATCTCAAGGAGAAAGTGCGAGGACTCACATCTACCAAGAGTTGTGTATCCACCGTGAGTCTTCAAGGTGCCCATCGATTTGCAATAATCAGTATAGGAAGAAAGCTCGTGGACTCACATCCTCCTATAGCAAAACTGATTGCTAAGATAGTTTATCTTCGACTCGATAGGTGTTATCTGACCTCTACTGATTGAATGTTGCTAGAGGGCTTATATCGACTCAAATGTAGTCAGAAGGAAAGGAGCCTCTGGGGGACTTATCCTAAACCTCAAATATACTCAACCTAGTTAGATCATGATGATTAGTTCAAGAAGAAAGTGCTGGACTCACATCTTCTTAAACAAAATCAACATGAGGTAGCTTACTGGCTAGGCAGTGAAATCTACTACTAACAAGGTGCTCATTGATTTGCAATGGTCAAGTTAGGAAGAAAGCGTAGGGACTCACATCTTCCAAAGAAGTGACCACTAGGGTGATATACTAGCAAGGTAGATGTAGACCCAACCTAGAGTAGCTAATGAGTGAGTGCCATAGGGGCTTGCTCTCACATCAAAATAGCCCGAGATAAAAGATATGTGTTTGTTTTTGTGCTTGTGTTAAAGGAAATAGGATGCCTCTTGGGTTCTCTCACACCTACCCTAAGCACACTTGGGGAATATAATGTAATGGTGCCATGGATGGCAACCGAGAATTCTGACTAAGAAAGGATGTCACTCGAGTTCTCTTACACCTAACTTAGTTATGTTAATCAAAATATGATGCCTCTTGGGTTCTTTCATACCTATTCAAATAGCACTAGGAGATTGTGTTTGATTGTGTTTGTGTTGTGAAAAGGGATAAGATGCCTCTGGGGACTCTTACACCTATCCTAGACACGTCATGGCAGATTTGCAAGACAAGCAAACAATGCTTTGAAAAAGAGAAGATTTTGATGAAATGGAATCAAATTTTTTTTATTCTTTGTTGATAATTATTTTCAAACATGTTTTATGGGTAATATTTTTTCAAATAGAGCCCATTAATTAGAAGCATCGTGTTCCCCTTTACAATGATGATAAGATCCTCCTTGGTAGGCCTTCTATGACATAGGGCCTTCCCAAGTGGGTTCAAACTTGCCTCCCATCTTTTGACGGGCAACAATTGGTCTCCTTAGGACTAACACAAGTTCTCCTACTTGGAAAGACCTAGGGCGGACCAACTTATTATGAGCTTGAATCATTTTGGCCTTGTATAACTCGAGGTTCTGGCACTGTAGGCAACTCTCCTCCAAACCTTTGAGCTCTTCTAACCATAACTTTACATTCTTACTCTGTAGTGATCTTGCTACCTAATGTTATCCTTAGTGATGGGAGTTAAACTTTTAAAGGTAGAACAGCTTCAAACCCATACACAAAGGAAAATGGGGTAAATTGAGTTGGATTTCGGTATGTGGTGTGGTAGGCCCCCAAGGCTTCAACCAACTGCTCATTCCACTGCCGCTTGTTATCATCAAGAGTCTTCTTTAGTATTTGGATGAGAGTTTTCTTGAATGCTTTTGCTAAGCCATTTTCTCTGGGGTAGTAGATGGTGGAGTATCTCCAATCTATACCGTATCTTCTAGCGAAGCTGTTGATCTTAGTTCTTTTGAATTGATTACCATTATCGAATATAATTCATCGAGGCACCTTGAACCTATATATAATATAGTTCCTAAAAAATTGAAGCACATGCTTTGTGACCTCTCGTGATTGCCTCACTTGGAAAAGTAGTCAGTGGTAGCTAAGATGAACCGATGACCCTTGGAAGAAGAAGGATCGATAGGACCCACAATGTCGGTACCCCAACACTCAAATGGCCATAATGCCAATGTAGGGTGTAGAATGTTGGGTGGTTAATGTAGGACTAGACCATGTACCTGACACTGATGGCATTTCCTAGCTACATCCATGCAGTCTATAATCATCAAAAGCTAGTAATATCAAAGTCTCTTTACCTAAACAATGAAACCATATTTGATTAAAGGACCATCGGTACAGGGTGCCATCAACAAAGCATAGGAGAGAGCTCTCTATTTCACCTGATAGGCTAGTGACTTTTCATGAGGTAGTTTTTTGGTGTTCAAATAGTCTATGAATGGTTGCCTTCAATCCAGCTCCTTATCCTTATAGGAAACGACAACCTCCCCTTCAAGAGAAAGTCTCTCGATGAGTTCAACATCAATAAGGATTTATCTATTTTAGACCCTTATTAGAATGGGCTCATCTTCCAGACATGGAAATTCTTCGGCAAGTTTGGACAAAGCATCTACTACTACGTTCTCTGCTCGGGGAACTTTGGAGATGGTGACTTCAGGGATTTGGGCCAACAGCTTCATGTTATACTCAGGGTAATGATGATGCTTGGGTTTGAGAACCTTGTAGGAACCAACAATCTGATTGATGACCAACAGAGAGTCCCCATAGATATTGATGCTCTTGACACACACTGTAATGGCTAACTCTAGATTGGCAATTAAAGCCTCATACGGCTTCATTGTTGGTGCAGGGATTGGAAAGATAGTATGAGAATTTCATCACATCATGGTATGGAGTTAAGAGAACTATTCTACCCCTGTCATTCTTGAAAGAGTAGATCATGGTGCTTCCCCTTTATGAAAAGAAGCTACACCATCAAAATACATCTCCCATCGGTGGTTGTCAACCTCCCTAAGTTCATGATTTGTTCATCAGGGAGATCATCACTAAAGGAGAGAAGAGGAAGTGGGTGTGCTAACAAATCACCTAATGCTTGTTCTTTTATTGCATAGGGGTACAAATGTGATATCAAATTGTGAGAGAATCATGGACCATCGCCAAACATCCGATAGCATTGGCCATGTCATGAGATACTAGTGGATTGGTTCTAGAAATCAAGTTCACCTTAT
The DNA here is from genome assembly GCA_021442155.1 of Cymbidium sinense. Lineage (NCBI taxonomy): Eukaryota > Viridiplantae > Streptophyta > Magnoliopsida > Asparagales > Orchidaceae > Cymbidium > Cymbidium sinense. Next base: position 216,695,024 of record CM038214.1, on the reverse strand, counting down.
GAGAAAGCATATAGTGTTGTAGCTTTTGGGAGGCAAAGATCAAATCTAGGTAATGTTTCTCAATAGGTGGATAGTTAGCTTCATCAGGAATCAAATGATGGCTGAGGTAGTAGAGAGAACTCTCCTTCCTTTTATCATTGGATTGGGATAATAAAGCACCAAGTGAGTTGTCCAATGCAGTAGTGTAGAGGATGAGTGGCACGCCAGATAGGGCGCTAGAACTGGCCTTCACCAAATATTGCTTGATAGCTTCAAAGGCATGCACTTATCATCCCACTTGAACTTGGCATCCTTTTGACAAGTGTGAGAATGGCTTACATCTCCTCGATAGGTTGGAAATAAAGCATCTTAGATACGCCTACCGTCCTTGGAAAGATCTAAGTTGAGTTATACTCTTAGGATGTGGCATTTCTAAGATAGCTTTGATCTTTTCTAGATTTATTTCTATTCCATGGTGTCGATAATAAACCCAAGAAATTTTCCTGAAGCTACTCCAAATGCACACTTCAGGGGATTCATTTTGAGGTTATATTATCTTAACCATTTGAAAACTACTCTCAAGTTAAAGAGATTGTCTTCCTTTCTCTTGCTCTTGACTAGATCATCAACATGGCACTCAATATGATGATGGATGAGTTCATTGAAGATGAGTCATGGCCCATTGGTATGTAGCATTTTTAAGGAAGGCATGACCTTATAACAACAGATTCTGATCGGGGTTCGAAAAGTAGTATTTCTTTCATCCTCGGGGGCCATCTTGATTTGGTTATAGCTAGATGACCCATCCATAATGGAGAAAATAGCATGAGATGAGGCAATGCCACCATTAATTCTAGTATAGAAAGAGAAAACTCATCCTTAGGACATGCCTTGTTTAAGTCCCTGAAATTGATGCATATGCAAATTTGGCCATTCTTCTTCTTAATTGGATGACATTGGCTAACCGGTAATATTTTTCTTCCCTAATGAAACTGATCGGTTTCTTGACTTTAGAAATGACCTATTGTTTTATTTATAACGCATGCATCTAGGAGCTTGATAGGGTTAACACTAGGATCTATTGCTAGTTTGTGGACTATTATGTCAGGAGATAATCCGAGCATCTCTTCATAACACCATGCAAAGCAGTCCTTAAACTCAATCAATAGCCAAATAAGTCATTGGTTTCTTCTCCATTTAGTAATGAACTGATATATGTGGCATGGATTTTCTTCTGTCCCGAGGTTGATTTCTTTAAGTTTGTCAATTGTTGAATGGATCTCCTCTTCAAATTTTGGCAGTGTATCCTTGATTTGGAATTCATCTAGATCATCTGAGGTTTCTAAACACACATCCTCATAAGAGTTGGTTTGGTGTGAAAAGAACCTATCAGACTCCATATGGTTGGTGATAAGTAGCATCATCATCTCATTTGGACCCTATATCAAATCCTAGTCCGATATGGATTGTGCATCCCACCGTGTTGTTCCATAGCTTTTTGAAGTACTTCGACCTATGCTTAGACCATGAGTAAGGAATCAAACCCTTCTTTGCAAGATTAACAACACAAGGAGAGTACCAGTCAAAAGGTAATTCCATTAATTCTTTATATGAATCATCCTCAAGTTCTACATGAACTTCAGGACTTGAGGATGATGATCCCAAAACGAATCTCTTTAGCTTGACATCCCTGGAAGACTAAGGGGCTTCCTTAACTACTAAACATTCAACTTTTTAAGATGAAAGTTAGGTTAGAGATAAGGTTCCTACGTTGATAGTTTACTTACATTTGATTGAATACTTTGCTTTTTTGTGGAGGCCCGTCTTCATCTGTCAAGTGTCTCCTCCAATGAAACTCGAGAGGGTTGGGCGGTATGCTAATCACATTAGACTCATCCTCAGCTAGATTCCAAGTCTATGTGAATAGTAGGGTACTCTTATGGTGGAACATAACCCCTATTGGATGATGGTGCAGGGCTTCCACATCTCTACGCCTCACCACCTGCTGGTGGAGGTTGAGGCATCCTACCCACATGTCCATATTATGAAATGAACTGTGGGTGGAATGTGATATGCGGCTCTATTTCTTCTTCAATTTCCCTTTCTTGTTCACTTGGATTTTCATTTTCTTTTCTTTTTCTTTTACTTTTTTTTTCTTTTTCTTTTTCTTTTGAATTTTGTCCAAGTTCATGAGAAAGGGTCTTTGAGGAAGATAGTAGGTTGCATCCTCATATATATCAACCTCTCTCTAATTGAAAATGGCATTTCATCTACTTTGACACTACTCAATCCCATCCTTGAATTTGATGCATGGAGGGAGGATGGAATCATCTTATTCGATGTATCCAAGGCCTAAGCAAAGCGATGAACAGTATTCAAATCAATGATATAAAAACTTAGTCTTCGGTCTTCCAGTCCCTATCTCCAAAGGTAACATTACCTAAAGCCTTCCCGCCTTGTTCATTGAATCCTCTCAACTTCATCCGATCTCCTTGGAGTGTGGAGATGTCGATCCTCAAATAGGAAAGAGTATTTAGACTCATAATGTTCACCGATGCATCTAAATCAATGAGAACTCTAGTAAGTCTAAATCTTTCCATGTCAACTGTGTGTAGGGGATTGTGCTCCATGTCCCGGTAGGTCTCATGAAAGTGATTCCCGAGCTTCTAGAATAATGTGCCTCCTCCTCTCCAATATGGTCTAAGCTAAGCATATCTTAGGATCAAGGAGAGCCTTGATTAATGATTCCCTCATCTCTTTGGATAAGATAAGTATCTTAGCTTAGATGGCAACTTTCTTAGGTGAGAGAGTACATTGTGGTCCACCTTGGGCTGATCCTCCACAAGCATATCAAGGGTGGAGCATCCTGTGGAGGGGCTTCTCGATCCTCTGAACCAATGACTTATTTCCCTCTATCTTGAGGTGCTGCCCTAGGAGGTAGAACCTTTCCACTACGGAGGTTGACTTCGGTGATCTCTTGTGGCAGGGTAATGGAAGATTCTACACACGCAACTCATTTCTTCTAATATGACCCTTATTACAAGTCTATCTCAAGAGGCAAACCCATAGTATTCAGAGTAGGAAAATCCAACTCTGAATCAAAAAGAGGAAGATCAAAATTATTATAGTTGTTGTTTAGACTTGAAGAGTTATCATTATGAATAGATTTACACAATGCATCAGAAGTGACACAGATATAATTCAAGCTAGCTTTATTCTTCAATTTCTTGGATTTGATAAGAGGTACATAGTAGAAATCAAAAAGTAAGAGGGGTGAGGGATTTGATGCCCTCATTCATACAAGATTTACTAGAAGAAGAGCTAGTGAAGTAGAAAGAGTGCTAGCAAATGGTGGTGGAGGCTAACTTGGTGGTGGTTGCCTCTGGGCTATCCGGCACAGCACTGCTGCTACTACTGTTATTGAGCTCCCCCCTTTCCCTAAGTTGGCTCTGGCAACTTACAAACCTTCCTTGATGTTGGAGGTTTAAGCTAGCTCAAGCATCTGCAAGAAAAGTTTTTTGATCTTCAAGACAATTTTCTTAGAGGCTTTGGATAAGGAGATTTCCCAACCTTCTTTAGTTTTGGAAGGATCATAAGTATCCCCAAGGATTACCCTAATGGAACTAGATGGTAGTTCCACAAGGTATTCCTTCAGGATGACTATAACACCAGTCTTGAAGCTATGTTCAAGCCAGTCCTTAAATGTGGAGCAATCTTCCAAAACATGACCTAGCATATGTTGACCATTTTTAGAATGAGCTCTAAACATCTCCATCTTAGGCATAGGATTCCTCTTCAACTTTAAGAGTTCCTTAGTCTTAAGACACATCTAGTGATTAGGTGGACACTCCAACCTAGCCCCAGAAGACTTAGAAGAGTTAGCCATAGGAATAGGTCATGCCTTAGGGGTGTTAGGAAAACTTTCTACCCTTAGCTTAAACCTTTCCTCACTTTCCTTCTTTCAAGTCAAACTCTAAATCAATTTGATTCTCTTCAAATTCAAATCAACTCCATATGATTGAAATCCATGATTGAAATCTATGATTGAAATCAAAATCATCAAAAATTCCTAAGTTTAAATTTTCTAAGTCCTTAAGCCTCCCTTAAGGACTTAACCAAAATCATGATTCAAAACTATTCAAACCTTTGAGATTTTCTTATGATCCATTTTTATTCTCATTTATATACATATATAAATGAAAATATAAATTCAAACCCATCAAACTAAACTCAAAACTTCAAATAGATTCATGAAAATTTTTTTAAGTCCCTTTAATTTTCCATTAAAGGACTTAGCCAAAATCAATCCTAAACCTTGATCAAACCTATTCAAATTCATGGGATTTTCTCAAAACTTATTTATATTCTCATTTATATTCTCATATATAAATGAAATATAAATATAAATCAATCCAATCAAAGGCAAAATTAAATTCCAAATTTAAATTCCTTGAAATTCCCTTAAATCCCATAATTTTCCATTAATGGATTTGACCTAAACCTTGATCAAACTTATTCAAACTCATGGGATTTTCTCAAAACTTATTTGTATTATCATTTTTATTTTCATATATAAATGGAATATAAATATAAATCAATCCAATCCAATTCAAAAATTAAATTTTAAACAAAATTTTTTTTAAATCTTTTAAATTCCCTTTAATGGATTTAACCTAAATCATGATTAAACCACTTCAAATCCATGAAATTTTCTCATGATCCATTTATATTCTCATTTATATTCACATATATAAATGAAATATAAATCCAATCAAAACCTATTCCAAAATCAAACTCAAATCCACTCAAAATCAAATCTAAGCATTTCAAGCCAAAATCTTGAACTTAGCCAAATCACTTTCAAATTGACGCAAACCCTTGATTTTCTCTAATGGTTCAATCAATCCTACAATCATGAGCTCATATATAAATCCAAACATCAATCATTCAATCAAAACCCAAATCAAAAATCAAACCCAAGACCCCTTCATATTCTTCCTTTGAATATGAAATTTTCAAATGGATCAAAATCCATTTGACTTCAAATAAATGGATTCATATTTCAAATGAGTTATACAAGATCAACCAACTTCAAATCAAGCTTTCACCAAGCCATTTGACCCAAACTTGACCCAAAGTGACCTAAAGTACCCTTATGACAATCCTCCTAACCAAATTGGATTGAACTAAACTCATATATCCTCTCATCATGATCAAATCATCATGGGATGATCAATCAATCAAATTGGGTCAAACCAAGTCAAACCTAAGGGTTGACCAAGTCAACCAACCTAAAATGAAACCTTGCATAGCCATATTCCAAGGCCAAATTGATTGAAACCATTGATCTAAGTTCACTCATGACCTATGTTTAAACTTGACCAAGCCAACATTTTAACCTAGCCCAATTACCCAAGTTGACCCATTTTGACCTAAAGGGTCAAAATGTGTCAAAACTTGATCTAAGCCAAATTGATTGAAACCAATGGGTCAAATCCATTCCAAATCACTTGTGGAACTTGACCAAAGCCTCAAATTAGCCAACTAGACTCCACCTGAGACCCAACATGACCTAAAGGGGTCAAGTTGAGCCAAAATTGAACTTAACCCAAATTGATTAGAAACAAAGATACCAATCCACTCCATATGACCAAACTAACCTAAACCTACCCTTGACCTACCTCAAATAGGTCAAATGGGTCAAATAGGTCAACTTGATCCATTTGACCTAAAGGAAGTCATATGAGCCAAAACCAAATATATACCAAATTGAATCAAACCAATGCAACATTTCAAATGGTCATATGAACTTGACCCAACCCTTGGTTTGCCCTAATTTGACCAATTGGTCAACTTGACCCAAGTTGACCCATTTTGACCTAAATGGATCAACATGAGCCAAACCCTATCAAATGGATTCCAAATCCAATGAAACTTGCCCAAACCTAGTTTCTCCACATACCCAATATGTCCAAAGTGGAAAAATAGCAAAATGACCATTCTACCCCTAGGCCATAGAACAAATTTTCTCTTACCCATGGGTATTTTAGTCATACCCTCTTCACAATCATATTTTGGTCATACCCTCTTCCCAATCACTTTAGGCTTTCCTAAAAGCTCAAGGGGACTTAGTGTTGAGTGGTGCACCCAACCCAATGGGTGTGGGTCAGCCCATTTGGTCCCTAGACCAAACCCGACCACCTAGCTTAAAATTGAATTTTCAAAGTCCCTCCTAAACCCAATTTGATGCACATGGGAGGTCAGAAATCCACTCAAGGCCTGACCATGTGCAAAAGCCAATAAACAACCTCTCTTTGAGCAATTGGATCAAAATGGCAAAGGGGTGTCGGCCATCCATTATGGGGAGATATACTCCCCTAATTCAATGAAATTTTCACTTGCCCTTTATCGATTGAAGCCAAGGAACTCAGAGCAATCATCAGAGAGCACTCCCAAGCTTCTTAGAGAGGATTTGAATTCCCTAATTCTCGGTTTTGCATAGTGCAAATACAAGGGAGCTCAATCTATTAGTGAATTTCTTCCACACTTGATCTCCTTCCAATTGCTCTTGCACACTTCATCTAGGAGCTAAGTCAAGCTTGCCTAAGCTTCTATTGGAGTTCCCATAGTAAGGAAGGATCAAATTCAATCAAAGTTGAAGCCCAAGCAAGGAGGAGTTGGTCCATCCATTGATCCACTCAATCCCAAGACCTAGGAATTTCAAGGGCTTCATCTCAAGCTACCTCATCGATCTCGAAAGTGATCACCTCCAGCAAGGTATGGAATTTTTTGATCACTAAACTCAATGTGGTGTGGAGCTTTGTGAAAGAATATTTTCCTCATCAAATTTTGAATGTTGGATTTTCCGCTCTATGTCTCTAGATGGTGTGGGTTAAATTTTGTGTGATTCCATGCTAGATCGAGCTTGGATCTTCCCCTTGATCATGGACAGTCTCTATTGGTCAAGGGAAGAAGCACTCATCGACCATCCATCCATGCATTTTAGATGGACAGGTGAGATTATTTAGCATGTTTAGAAATCTAATTATCCTTTATAAACTATGAATCACCATCATCTTTGATCATGATGAGAATATAAGCGTGCACCACCACCTTTGTGAGGTGATCAACTCAAGTTTTTCACGATATGATGCATGTAAAGCGCTACCACCATGCATCGTGTGAGCTTAGTTAGGGATCATTTAAAATGCCTAATTAATTCCTAATTAATACATGGATCTTCAAAAATGCATAACTCTTCATAGAAAAATCAAAAAAATATGAAATAAAAACCTATGGATAGATAATTAAACCTAAAACATTTTAAAATTAATTTTGATGAGGAATTATGATTTTCTCTGAATTTGGGTTTTATTGGAAAGTGTATTTTGCTAATTACTCTTTGATTAGGCCTTTGATTAATCCCAAATTTCTTGGGTAAGTTTTAGGGATGACCTCTACCTCCCCTAATTTTCTTGGGATTTATTGAGGGCTTGATTAGGTAATATGGTTACCTTTACCCTTCATGTAATTAAGCATAATTAAGGTATGATTAGTGGTTTTACCCTATGATTAGGGGATTAAGGTCAGATCCAAGTAAGTAGGAGGCATATGGAATAAGGGCATTTCCCTAAGCTATTCCCTAAACCCCTTCTTCTCTCCTTAATTTCCTTTTAATTAAGGGTTAATTCATTAATTAACCCTTAATCAATTTTAAAAATTCTAAAAGTTTTAGAACTTAATTAATCTACCTTGGGTAGATGCTTAGGTGTTTAATAGCCTAAGTTTAATTAAGGAAATCAAAATCCAACTCACATGTGTGAAGGGGTATTTTGAAATTACTTAAGCTAAACCCCTTAGCTTAATTAACTTTTAATTGTGAGCCAACTATCATTAGGCCTTTTCATTATTAGGTGCATTGCATTTTAAATTCTTTAGTGGTTTTATGTCATCTCATTGGCTCATAATTATTTAGTTGATTCTTCTAAGGTGGTGTAGGTAAGGGCTAATTAAGCTACTTAATTGATACCTTAACCTAATCAACACTTAAAAATGGATCTAATTATCCAAAAATTAAACAAAAATATCAAACATATGTGGGAATGGGTTAGAAACTCATCTCACCTTTTCAAAATTAAATCAAACTTCAAACTAAACAAAATCATTTTAAAATTCACTTTGATTTATTTTAAATTCTTATTCTATAAGAATGTCTTTAGGATTTAAGTAAAGTGAGTTTGTTTACATGCTTTCATTGCTTTAGATCTTTCCCAACATGCTAAGTTGTATGCCATGTGATTTCATGCATTCATAATTTCATATTTCAAATTTTAAAATGAAATTGTTTACTTTATGTCAAATGTGCATGTGTTGGCTAAAGTAAAATATGAGTGGCTATTATCACTACTAAATCCAAATTATTTTCAAAAATACATAAATCAAATACCAAATTTGAAAGTGTGCTACTTATGCTTTAATTATAAGCTTGCATGTGATAGATTATAAAGTAAAGTTTAGTGCTTCCTTTCATTCTGTTAGCATAGTTTTGAATAGAGTTGGTAAGATGTAGGGTTCATTTGAAAAGAACCAAAACATACTTAATCCTATACCCTATTCATCCTATGCTATCATCTAAGAAGGGTTTCCTATACTTGCATGAATAAATTGCATAAACAAAAATGAATCCATTAAGCAACTTTTGCATATTCCTTTTCTATTTCATTTCTTTTATGTACATGTTTGTATTTAAGGAAAGTGGTATATTATTAGAGACAACCAGGTTGAGGCTTTAAATAGCCTTAAGTAGGTTTTGTACCTTACACCTTTGATTAACAATGCTGTACTCACTTATGCCTTTCTTACTTTCATGTATGTGAAAATTTAGATAAGGAAAAATTTTCTACTTAAGAAAAATCATGCATATTCAACTTCTAAATTTTCTTAAATGGATTACTTAGCATGCATCATAAAGTGTGTTAACTACTCATTTGCATGTATAGATATGCTTAGGGTCCATCCATATGCATGTTATATATGTTGGGAAAGAAATGAAGTTATGTGTGTTATGTGAATTTTGATTCATTTTATTTAATCTTAAAATGCCTTTCTTTTGAATAGTTTTTTAGAGTTTATCTAAACTTGGGATTGATTAAAAGATATAATCAAAAAATTCACCTAAATGAAAATAAAATGTGAATCCACTTTAGAAATTACTTAAGGGTAGGAAGGAAAGTGAAGTTCCCTTCTCTTTCCCTCTCTTCACAATTTAGTAATTAATTGTAGGTTTCACTAAAACCAAATTAAAATAAGAAATAAAACTAACTCAAAACACTTAAACAACTTAAATTAAACCCTCCTCTAAGTTTAACATGTTCTTCACACTTAAAAAATTTAAACCCAAAGTCCTAAGCTAAGCATACCACACAAGCCTTCAAAGTACACACATTAGCCTAAGTCACCACTTCTAGCCTTAGGATAGGTCTATGCATGGTTTGATGTTATGTTTTATTTTATGATATATGTTTTAGACTGGATGTTAGGGTGTATGCTCATAGAATGAATGGTAGGATGTTCTTAGTCTAACTATTCTTTTCTATAGTTGATTGTGCTTAAGGGGCGCTATCATAAATAAAAATATAAATGCTTTTGGTTGCAGGTGCTTTATACCCCTAAGCATAATCCATAGGCCAGGTGGACTTAGTCACCCATGTGTGGGGTGATAAGTCCAATATACATGCTTGGGATTTATGTGGTGTGTTTTAGGTAACCTTTATTTTGTAGGTGTTAGTTAGATTTCCACTTTTCCTTTTTCATGTAAAATATATTATAATTAGGATTTTGGAATGATTTGTTATGGGGATTAGGATGAGCATTAGTCATAAGATCCTATCTTATATACCATGCGAAGCCTTGGAGCATCCCCCATCCAACCATCCAAAAGGAGGAACCAAAGAAAGAAGAAAGAAAGAAAGAAGAAGAAGAAAGAAGAAAGAAGAAAGAAGAAAGAAGAAAGAAGAATAAAGCTTGAAGACCCCCATAATAATGAATTCCTTTGCTTAAATGTAATTTAATTCATTTTAATCTAGGTTGTATAAGGGTAGAGCTTCTACCCACATTTGATATTTTTTAGGTTTGTTCTGGTGCACCACAATGGCCACTTATTCTTTTACGATTAGCTTTATAAATTGATTGATGATTTATTTAGCTTTTGCATTAAGTGGCATGATTTCCTAGTTTCTTCTTTGCTTTATGTATGGCCTGGATGTGGATTAGGCTCTTTAGGAAAAAATATATCTTTTACCCAACTTAACAATTCAAATTAAAATTAAGCAACTCATAACCTCATCTAAAGCTTAGGTTTAAAATCAAGATAAAAGAATTAGCAACCCCTTAGCTGGATGAGCATTTCTTTATAATATCATGCACAAATGCATCTTATTTCACTCTTGATTGGAGGGCTTCCACCATTGCTAGAGAACCCAGCTTGACCTTTGAGGGCCATGGTAGAAACTCACCTCCATCCTTCTCTGATTTTGAATAATATACTTTCTCATGCATTAGTCATAAAAAATCCTATTAGCGTCAAAATGATTGTCCAAAAATGAAAATAAAATGAAATTTGAATTGCATTAGATTTAGGTCATTTAAAGCATGTCCCTATACATGATCTAGTCTCTATAGGGAGTGAGTTTAAGTACTTGGTCTCTTTCTAAATAATAATAGCCTAGCTATCTTGCATAAGCATAAAGACTTGCCTACATGTATTTAAAATTATAGGAGGAGTTAGTTGGCCACCCCCAGGCAGTTGTAAGTCCAAGATGTCGGGTGATTTGTCCTCTCTTATGGAGTCAAACCAATTACCCATTTTCACCTTAGATTTAGGTTGTGCTTCCAGCCCTCGCCAAAGTTCCCTAGATTTAGGTTCTGAGGTTGTTTCTCCCCTTTGTGGGCCATAACCATAATTTCTCACCTCCTAGGCATTTTCTTAATCTTGTGTTAAGGAATCTTAAGTCCTAAAATTCTAATAAAAAATGCAACTCAAACAAACTAAATCAATTTCCAAAATATAAAGCCCAATTTTATGATAGTTTGAGATGCTCGTTAGGTTTCCGAGCATCCTGGACATCTCCTACTTATTTCCCACTTTGGCTTCAATAATAACTCCCTCTTTTGATCAATCTCATTTGATCTTCAAACATAAAACCATTCGATTGATAGTTCTTCCTATTGAAATCTTCAAAGACAATGATCATTTACCTTAATTGAGAGTTTTCCTAAGGGATCTCGACCCTTAGGATGTAATTATCTATGGGGGCTTGCCCCTATAGAGAACTTAACTAACGATTTAAAATAAACCGCTTTTCCATGTAAAGTAGGGAAGAATCTCGTATATATGGAGACCATCATCCTAGAGTCCTTATTGAGGTGATTGGTTCCATTAAAGGGTAGTGACTTCTGTCTTTCGAGATAGTACACTATTCCTTAATGACGTATCAATCACTAATAAGTACATCTATGTGGCATCTTACCAAGATGAATTTCTATAAGGTCTCTTCTTTCTTTTCTCCACAGATTTGAAAGGTGACTCCCTAATAAGAGATTTATTAACCCACAGATTTTTTAAACTCATGGGGATGGTTCCTCTCTCCATCTTTGGTAAATGAATATTGTCTTTGAGTATAGATAGTGGGTTTGTACTTTGGTATGAATCCAAGACTATCCATCTTTCCATTGGCACTTTGCTCATTTTATTCTTGAGTTGAGTTAGCCAACATCTTTAGATTTTAGGACCGCAATCCTTGTTGGTCTTAAAATCCACGTTGGTTTCTCCAATGGGTAAAATAAAAAGATCTAAAATAAAAGGAAAACATATTTTAAAGACTTCCTCCTTATCATTTTCATGATAAGGAAAGGTTCACCCTAAAATAAATAAATCTTCCATAAAGAACTTTGCTTTTCAAAAGCACCTTTTCAAAAAATACACTTAATAAAATATTTTCCACAAAATTTTGTCACCCTCATTTAACAATTCCCATAATTGTTAAATGTAGGATTTTCAAAATAAAACTAAATTTTCAAAAGCACAAATGAACATCTTTCTTCTTTGATTCATGAAATTTCATTTTCAAAATAAATGAACAATCATCTTTTCAAAAAAAATCATGATCATAAAATTTTCAACACATGAATCTTTCTATTTCAATACATTCACACTTATCGAATGGAAAGTTCATTTCTAAACAAAATTAAAATTTTCAAAAAGCACACCTGAATTTTTCTGTTAAATACTCTCACACTTATTGAATTAAAAGTTCATTTATAAACAAAATCAAAATAAAATTCAAATACTCATTTAGAATCATAAAAATCAAATTTATTAAATTGAATTCCAATTTTTAAAATTTTCAAAATAAAATATCATTTCTCCATTAAATCACATATTAAAATGATCTTCCAACATCAATCAATTTCAAACATACATTTTATTTCATTAGCATAATCAAATTTTAAGTGAAGTTTTCCAAATCAAAATCAAATCATCCAAAATTTTTCAAACATTTTATCAAAGTTTCCAAATCAAAATCAAAATCAAAAAATTTTCAAACATACATTTGGAATTTCATTTAGCATAATCAAATTTAAGTGAAGTTTCCAAATCCAAAATCAAAATCAACAATCATATTCCAAAAATTTTCAAACATACATTTGAATTTCATTTAGCATAATCAAATTTGTAAGTGAAGTTTCCAAATCCAAAATAAAAATCAACAATCATATTTCAAAAATTTTCAAACATACATTTGGAATTTCATTTAGCATAATCAAATTTGCTAAGTGAAGTTTCCAAATCAAAATCAAAATCAACAATCATATTTCAAAAATTTCAAAAACATTTGAATTTCATTTAGCATACAAATTTTAAGTAAGTTTCCAAATCCAAAATCAAAATCAACAATCATATTTCAAAAAATTTCACATTTGGAATTTCATTTAGCATAATCAAATTTGTTAAAGTTTCCAAATTCAAAATCAAAATCAACAATCATATTTCAAAATTTTCTAAACACATTTGGAATTTCATTTAACATAAAATTTAAGTAAAGTCTCAAATTCAAAATTCAAAATTTTCAAACATATTTGGAACTATTTAACATACCCAAATTTGTTAAGTAAAGTTTCAAATCAAAATTCAAAACTTTTCATATTTTGGAACTTCACTAGCATACTCAAATTTGCTAAAGTTTCCAAACTCAAAACAAAATTTTCAAACACCTTTTGGAACTTCTTCCCTTAGCATACCAAATTTTAAGAGTTTCCATTCTTCAAAATCAAAATGAAATCAAAATTTTAAAACACACCATTTGGAATTTCATTTAGCATACTCAAATTTGCTAAGTGAAATTTCCATTTCATAAAACCAAATGGGACTTCATCTTTAGCATACCAAATTTGCTAAAGTTTCTACTTTCAAAACATATCAAAACAAAATGAAGCACCTTAGGATCCCTTTATTTGCAGGATCTACCCTCTTTCAAAATCAAATTCCAAACAAATGAAACACTTAGGATTTTCTTAGCATACTTAAATTTGCTAAGAATCCTATTTTCAAAATCAAAACAACACTTGATTCTTTACTTAGCATACTAAATTTGTTAAGTAAGAATTCCAAATTTTCAAAATCAAAACAAATTCAAAAAAAAAACAATCACTTTTACTTCACTTAGCACACCTAAATTTTAAGTGAAATTCCAAAACAATCTTTCATTTTAACATCCAAATTTACAAAATTTAAATCAAAATTTTATCAATGAACCTATGGAAGAATCCTTAAATTTTCAATCCTACTTCAAATTTGTTATTTATACAATTCCTTCAATCAATTCAAATCTTTGACCATTATCAAGTGGGTAGTTCTACAATTAATAAAATCAATAGCAGTTCAAATGTCTTTACTTTCCTCACGGTAGATCTAGCTTTGGACTTCTCGTTTACCATACCCACTTGATCCACTTCTGCCAGGGATTTTAAGGGCCAAGATCACTTGTGAGGGCATTCCCTCACCACGAGGAAGAAGGTGGGCAAAAGCGGTCATCAGATAGACTTACCATCGATTGATATCTCCTCACAAGAGGAAAGTTGTAGTAACTAGACTGTTATAGTTCCGGTAATGCGCATCTGGTTCAGTTACAATTCATCCTAGAGTTGCCCATGTTGCCCCAGCACAGGGTAGCACCCTACCATCTATACCCTCCAAGGGTAAGGCTCCCCTGGTTTCAGGGCTTGCATCCCTTACATTTGAGTACGGCTCTAGCTCACACTCCTCTCATCCTACCCACACCTAGCATAGGAACTAGAACTATATGGTCAAACAGTTCCACACTCGGATAGAAAATAGAGCGGCTTGATCAACCATGGATGAGTCTCCCATGATCAGTTCACCACTAGTTATGGAAAACCAATTTCATCCTCTCTTAAGATCAGATAAAGAGGATGCCAGAAGGACTCATTCATTGCCTCCTCCAGTGGTGCACCATGAGTTCTAGGAGTAGGAGGTCATATGACCGCCTATTCTACCAAGTGGATATAGACACTCAAAGTCCGTACCTTTTGATCTTTGATGTTATCCCTAGTGTAGGGAGGTAGATTCGAGAGGGCCCATGAGGCCCTTACATCACACATTACTAGTGAGAGCAATGGAGGTTTAGTTTAATCACGCCGCTTTGGTTGATTTTCAGCCCGGCCCTTCATGCCACCCATACTAATAGTATTCTCCTCACGGGGACCATCCACCATAGGAGGGCAGTTCCTATACATAGATAGTCGGTGGTATTCCACCCCTACCCCATGTATCGCGGTCGGGTTTTAGCATCTCCCATTCCATCTAAGGCCATGAAGGCCACATCCAGGGAAAAATGTACCCCATTGGTGATCCACTATGGCCAAGGATCCCTCCTCACCCCCATTGTGGTAGGGCTGCTCTCTACTTACCTTCAGTGGTGGTGTGGAAGGAGTGGCAACCACAGCATTGGTTGTTCCTTTACCAACTCTACCCATATGGCCGGATAAGGAGATGGTGACAGTTATCATAGATATTTTTGGATGAGTTGATTGTAGCGGTGGTAGAGAATCATCCTAGGATTGTTACCCTTCAAAGATTCAGAGTGTCATTCATCTAGTGAGTATAGTTCCCACAAGATTGACTCCCCAATTGAGGTGAGCGGTGCCTCTCAATGCAAGATAGCGATCACATAAATTTGTACCTCAATTAGATCGATCCTTAGGGTGAGATAGTTACACTATTTTATGGAAAAAAAAGATCTTAGGGTATGCTTGGTCGATGAAGAGAGAGTACTTGATCCCAATGAAGATGACTTGATTATTTGAAGAATGTATGGTTGACACCAGAGGTTCTCTTCTTAAAGAGTAATAGGCCATGGAAGGTGATGAGGTTGATCAAGGAGACATCACAAAATTAGCCCATCACCTCCGACAGTAGTTAAGGTAGAAAGATGAGCAGATTGATAGGATGGCACAAAAGCGACTTGTTAGCAGTGTCTGCTTTAAAAAAACCCCTCCAGTTCATCCTAGTACAATCCGCATGACTGGTGCATGTCTTAGACCTAGTTAAGACTCTACCTCTCGTTGAGCATGGTAGCACTAGCATGTATAGGAAGGTAGTGGATAGTACCTCCATACATGAAAAAGATCTAAAATCCATGGTTGAGCAGTAGGTGAAGGAAGCTTTTTCTCAAGCCTGGGGTGGATCATCAGTTCCAAAGGTAGACCCTACCTAGAGGAATTTGATGTTATCCAGTATCCCAAGGGTTTGATGCCTCCTTCCTTCAAAAGTTCTGATGGTAGTGGGAATCAGAGGCAACATATAGCTCATTTAGGGCCAATTATTGCAACATAGGTGGCAGCGATGCTTTACTCTTTAGACTCTTTGTCAGTAACCTAGTAGACATCACTTTTGATTGGTATGCTGAACTACCCAATAATTATAAGACATTTGAAAGAGCAACTTCATCATGAAGAGATTTTTGAGCTCAACAAGGGTTACCTTAGGTGATCTCAATGTTGAAACACCGGTAGTCACTTATTGATTATATTCTCGATGGTATGAAGTATGAATTATGAGCAAAACTGAAATATCCATGGAAGTATCCAAGACATTAAGAGACCAAATAGTTGCCCTCATTGCAAGAAAATCCCAAAAGGTTTATGAAGAAACCAAAGTAGTAGAAGTAAGAGCGACCTAGAGATGGTCAGAGACCACAACCTCGTGCCTCCACCTCCTTTGCCACCAAGCAACCATACCGGCCTCCACCGCCTCCATGGCTACACAACCACCACCACCATACCACTAGCGGTGCATGCATGCATACCCTAGGTAGCTAGTCCACACTCTTTTAGATAAGTTAAACAAACCTTATTCTTTCAAGAGGGATGTAATCAAGAAAATCATTAAAAATCTCTTAAAGAAACCTGATTTTTAGCTACCCAAGCCTAGGAGACTAGAGGAAGTAGGCAAAAGTCATGATCAAAACTTTTTCCCTTACACCGTATGCTAGGCCACATTTTGGAGGATTTCTTTACATTCAAGGACTGGCTTGAACACAGTTTCAAGATCGGTGTTGTAGTTATCCCAAAGGAATATTTTGTGGAACAACCTTCCAATTCCATTAGGGTAATCCTTGGTGATGCGAGCAATCCTACCAAAACCAAAGAAGGTTGGGACATTTCTTTGTCTAAAACCTCTAAGAAAATAATTCAAAAGATTAAGAAGCTTTCCTTGCAGGTGCCTGAGTCAGCTCAAACCTCTAACACCAAGGAAGGTTTGCAAGTTGGCAGTGCCAACTCTAGGAAAGTGGGAGCTTTCAGACAAATGCATCTGTTGGAGGATAGCCCCAAGCATCCCATGTCCAGAGTCCCCTTGATTGTACCTTCCACACCGGTGACTTCTACCATTTTTAGTTCTCTATTTCTTCTAGTAGAACTCTTGTTGTAGATAAGGGCATCAAATCCCTTACTCCACTACTTGACTTCTACTTTGTACCCCAAATACTTCTAGAAATTGAAGAATAAAGTGATTTGAAATTAATCTATGAGGATCTTCTTTATCTTCCCAAAATCTCTTTATCATAACTTATAAATTCAATGATCAATACAGCGAGATAAAATAAAATGAAAAGGGGAGTCCATGAAATTGAAGAAATTTCTCTATCACATTCCACCAGGAGTTCATCATAGAACATGTGGGTAGGTTACCTCCACCTTGGTAGAGGGAGAAATGAAGCTTCTAGAGTGGAGCCCCTCTTGGATGACCAAGGTCATGTTCCCCATCAGAGTATACTATTCACATAGACTTGGAGCCTTTGATCTAAGTGATGGTGTCACCAACCCCTCTGATTCCATTGGATGACTTTTTGATCAGGGATGATGACTAGGCTCCAAGCAAAGTAAAGTATTCAAATCTTTTTATAAGAAACTATTATGGGATTTGGGAATAGCTCTTACACTTGATCTAAAATTTAAGGTTTAGTAATTAGAAGTCTAAGTCCATGTCATGAGTGAAAATGATTTTTTGGGTTCATCATCCTCAAGTGAGCAATGGGACTTGAGAAGATAATTTTAAGAAGAATGTATTACCTTTTGACTTTTACTCATTGGTTAAAATCTTATGAAAGATTTATTCCAGGTCAAGCACATGTTGGAATACAAAAGCTATGCATAATCAAGAGGAAGCACAAAGAAAGATGGATGAAAGTGGGTCGTAATGATGAAAGATATTAGTTGAAGATTTGAGTCGATATCTTCTCACACCAACTCTTATGAAATGTGTAAAATTCAAATGATCAATGATCTCAAGCAAAGAGAAGTAGAGTTTGAAGAGAATTCAACAATGACAAGCTCAAAGTGAAGATGAAGAAAATCCTCACCACATCATTGAGTTTGTTCTGAATGAATAAGAAACCAATGACTTAGTATTGGTAAAGACTCCTTTGGCCTTATGAAAAGAAATGAGATTATCAATGTAGCAGACAAGCTAGGAATAGAAAATGTTAGAGTAAGTCAGATGCATGCGTGATTGAATAAAGATTCATTTAGAGTCAAAATTGATCTGGTTTGTAAAAAATTCCTAGTTGGCTAGTGTCATCATTAAAGAATGGTCAAATTCACATTTGCTCAATTTTAGGGACTTAATAGTGAGGATGAGTTTCTTTTCCATACAGAGTTAATGTGGAGATTTTGCTCTCATGCGGTCTTCTCTTTCATGGATGGATCATCCTTATAAAAAATCAGATGTCTTTTAAAAGATGAAAAACACTTCTTTTAAACCCAAGAAATCTTCTATATAGGGTCATGCTTTTCCTTAAAATCTGGTGCTACATACCAGTTGAAATCTTCAATGAACTCATCATGGTTGATAGTTGATGATTTAGTAGTTAAACTTAGAAAAGACCATCTTTTGACTTGAAGAGTTTTGAGTTGAACAATATAACCTCAGATGAATTCCAGAGTGTGCATTGAATCACTTCAGGAAATTTCTTGAGTTTGTTGTTTCTAGAATAGAAATAGATCTGAAAAGATTAAAAGATCTTAGAAATGCCACCTAGAGTTTAACTCAGAGTCCTTTCAAAATGGTGATATCTAAAGCTTTATCTCTCAGATAAAGCCATTTTCACTTGTAAAGGATGCCAAGTTAGTGGTGACAAGTGCCAATACTTTTGAACATCAAAGTACTTGGTGAAGCCTAGTTTTCACTATCAAGAAGATGATCTTTACATTGCTTGTTCTCTCAGATTTTCTATTAGAGAATGATGAAGAAAAGGAGAATGCTTACTACCTAAAATCATCGATTCTTTAAGAATATCCACCTATTGAGAAACATTTCACAGCTTTGATCTTTCTCTGATATGAATACATGCTTTCTCAAAAGTGAAGATCTCAAAATCCACTAGTTTATGGAGAATGTTTTTTGATTTGGCTCATTGGTCCATACTCTCAGTTTGATATCACATTTCATCAGATCAGATAGCATTTCTTAGCGGATGTCTTCATTCTCCACTTAGTTATGATCTCAGATGAACAAAAATGAACTTGAGGCCATTTGATGGGAGAAGTATTTGATGAGTTGCTTTTTTCTTGAAGGTGAAGACCATGATATATTCTAGAAAGGCTAAGAATAATTCTTCAACTAAAGGATGTGATGAAATTCTCATACTATCATTCCAATGAACCAACAACAAATATCAAGGCTTTTCATGATGGAGTTAAAATCACTATCGTGTCAAAATCAACATCTTTGGAGATTTAATTGGTCATCAACTAGATTATCCAAGTTAAACCCAAGCTTATCATTTATACCATGAAGCTATTGGCCCATTCAGAAGTTATCATCAACAAGGTTCCCTAGAAAATGTATAGTGGATGCTTTTTGGCCAAACTTGCCAAGATTGATGTAAAGATGATTCCATTTCAATAAGGGTCCAAAATAGACAAGTCTTATCCCTTATGATTAGAACTCATCGAGAGACTTTCTCTTAAAGGGAAGTTGCTATTACCAAAATGGATAAGGAGTGGATTGAGGCAACTATTCATTGAATTACTTGAACATTGTTTGAAATCACAAGCTCATGGTGAAATGAGTTCTCTTATGCTCTTGTGATGGCACCTGCCACGGTCCTTTGACCAAATTTGGATGTTGTTTAGATAAACATGAAAATGTCATTATAAGAGTACTTGTTATGTGGAGCTCATCATCTTCGAAGATGAAGCAAAGATCAAAAGACTTGGAAACTCAACTTATGATCCACATTGCATCTAGCTGAAGATGCCATCTTTATCATTGTGGTCTCCAACCACCCTACATTAGCATCCATTTTAAGTGTTGGTCAACATTTAGAGGTCAATCATCTCCTTCTTGAAGGGCATCGATTCATCTTACCTCAGACTACTTTTCCAGTGGGTAAACCATCCACTTCTCTCCACTATGTTCAATGTTTTTAGAACATGTCATATATTGGTTGTGCCTCATTATATTGGAATAATGATCCATTCAAAAGCATGAAGATCATAGCTTTTTTCTAAAGTGATATAGATTAGAATACTCCACCATCTACAACCAAAGAGCTAATGGTTTAGGGAAGCATTCAACAATACTCTCATACATCTTGAAGAAGACTCTTGATGATAACAAATGATAGTGGAATGGCTTGGTTGAAGCATTGTGATGCACCATGCATTTCTGGTCACCCCATTTTCTTGTATGGGTGAAGTTGTTCATTTAAAGTTCATCATCACTAAGGATAGCATTGGAACAAGATCACTGAGAGAATGCAAAGTTGTGGTTAGAGCTCAAGGTTTGGAGGAGTTAAGTATCCTGCCAATCTCAGTTTTTCAAGGCAAAATGATTGAGCTATGAAAGCTTTTCCACTATGTCTTTCAGTAGGAGAACATGTTAGTCTAAGAGATCAATTTCATCAAAAGATGGGAGGTAAGTTTGAACCACTTGGGAAGGCCCATGTCTTAGAAGGCCTACCGGAGGATCTATCAGCTTATTGATTGTAAGGGGAACCTCGATGCAATTAATGGGCTCATCCCAAAATATTACCCATTAAATTCTTGTTTGAAAATAATCATTAAAAGAACAAAAATTTGATTCCATTCATCAAATCTTCTCTTCTGAAGTGTTGTTTTGTTATCTTGTGAATCATCGTGTTTGGGTAGATGTAAGTCCTGGTGGAATCCATTATCTTTTCACACACAAACATCTCCTAATGATAGAGTAAAGAATCCAGAGGTTCTAT
This sequence comes from Cymbidium sinense, assembly GCA_021442155.1. Lineage (NCBI taxonomy): Eukaryota > Viridiplantae > Streptophyta > Magnoliopsida > Asparagales > Orchidaceae > Cymbidium > Cymbidium sinense. The sequence continues at coordinate 216,674,235 of CM038214.1, read as the reverse complement.
TTTGATTGCATACTAAGAAGGTGTGAGACAAGTGACATCCTTTCTTAGTGGGAATTCTTTTCCATTGGTGGCATCTTCATAATTCCTTGTGTGTTTTGGTAGGGTAAGAGTCCCCGGTGTCTATTCCTTTAACACATGTACAACAATAAAACACAAATCTTTTATCTCAAGCTTTGGGTGGGAGAAACCCTGTGGCACTCACTCATTATCTCTAGGTGGCATGTTTACCACTAGTATGTCACCCTAGTGGTCATTTGTTTGGAGGATGTGATGCTTTCTTCTTAACTTGACCATTGCAAACCACGATGCTTTATTGGTATGGTAGCTTCAGAAATAAGCTACCTCATGTTCTTTTGTTTAAGATGATGAGTCTTAATGCTTTCTTCTTGAATTATCCATCATTCTCTAACTAGGTCGAGTATATTTAGGTTTAGGGTAAGTCCCCCAGAGGCTCCTTTCCTCTTGACTACTTTTTAGTTGATCTAAGTCCTCTAGTCACATTCACTAAATAATCATCCTAGGTCAGATAGCATGTGAAAGGCACTATCCAAGCATTCCTTATAGGATGTGAGTCCCAGCTTTTTCTTAGGCAGATTATTCAAGCGATGCACCTTAGGTTGGTTGATGTTCACTATCTTTTGACAACTAACTGTAAACCACTCTCGAATATAGTCCTAATGCTTTCCTTGAGTTGGACACCAAATACCTATTGAATTTATGATTGTATGTCATTTCTCAGGGTGTTGGATTAAGCCCTTATACCCCATGCTTTTGTGGACACTTATTTGGATCATGTGACCATTTAGACACTACAGTTACTTTTATTGGTTCCCCTTCCTAGTAGCCACCCTATGGTTGAAAAATGATACACAAATTCTCTTCTTTAATATTCTCCAGAGATAGCTCTAATATAAACTCCTTCTCAATTTGATCTCACAAACTAATAGGGTCCATGAATAAACAACTAAATAAAACAAACAATAATGAAACAAATAATTCTTGTGGATTAGGATTTAAGCAAAGGGTTCCTTCTCTCCCAAGCATCTATCTTTAGGGCATTGTGAGAACTCCCAGAATCTGACTACACAGTTGAGATAAATTTATGGGTACTCACTCTGTGTCCCTTTAGGTCGTTCAATATATTTTTCCCTGAGTTACCAATCATTCCTTTGAAAGATGTAAGACTCATGCATTCTTTCTAGCATAATATCATTCAATCCACCCTATGGTCACTTGTTTACAAACAATGGTTTTTCTAGTGGAAGATGTGAGTCTGAGCTTTCTTCCCTTTTGATCATTTCTAAAGGCACTCCTTTGGTTGGATAGTTCCCATACTACCTTTGGTTCAATAAATTTGAGATAGGACTAAGCTTTATAAGCTCCTTCTCAGTGTGATCCATTGCAAACCAATGGAATCCATCAAAATAAATTTAAAAATGAAATCTATCTTGACTATCTTTGAGCTGATCTAAGTCCTCTAGTGACATTCACTCAATATTCAGCCTGGGTTTGATCATTTGCCCAAGCAACTGATAATTTCTTTGAAGATATGAGTCCTGGTGCTTTCTTCTCAAGACTTGTGTATGTACCAAAGTCATTTCTCCTTGGTTGGATAGTTCTACCTTGTGGTTAGTAGACTTTCCTTTGAATTGGTAAATCGTTGTCTAGCTTCCATGGCCCCTACTGAGGTTCATGCCTATGATTCATCATAATCAAAAAATAAATCTAAAAAAAAAAATCAATCTTGCTATCTTTGAGTGATCTAAGTCCCCAGTGGCATTCACTCAATAGTCAACCCTAGGTTGGGATCAATCTATTGCCTTGCCAATAGATTACTCTAGCAACTTGTTCTTACTTGGAGGATGTAAATATGCGCTTTCTTCTAATTACAATTGCTTGTCGAAGGCATCCCCTTTGGTTGGTCTATGTGAGTAGTTACCTCTTTGGATTGTAAATCTAAGTTAGGTCTTAACCTCCATGGCTCTATTCAAACTTGGGATTCACCCAAAATTCAACCTACCAAAATTAGAATAAATTTAACCCTCTCCCCAATGGAGATCTTTTCTTGGAGATTCAAATCAAATCAAACCTTTCATCTCCTTGTGGTGACTTGAATAACTTCCTAATGGAAGGTTCACATTATCCTTAGTGGATTTCTTCCCTCTCTCTTTATCAACATGTAGAGCCACATTGCACTAAGCTGGATTCTTTTCTTTTCCTTGGTTAAGAAAGATTATTTTTATTAGTGCTTGTGATCTCTCGTGTTGACATTTGTCAACACCAATATAATGATGTTCCTTGTCAGTCACACCCCATATTGAGCCATTTGTTGACCTCATTTTTTAGAATGAGCTCTCATCTCCATGTTAGGCATAGATTCCTCTTAGACTTTAAGAGTTCCTTAGTCTTAAGACACATCTAGTGATTAGGTGGACACTCCCAAGCCCTAGAAGACTTAGAAGAGTTTAGGAATAGGTCATGCCTTGGGGTGTTAGGAACTTTCTACCCTTAGTTTAAACCTTTCCTCACTTTCTCTTTCAAGTCAAACTCTAAATCAATTCTATTTGATTTTCTTCAAATTCAAATCAACTCCATATGATTGAAATCCATGATTGAAATTTATGATTGAAACCCATGATCAAAATCCATCAAAAATTCCTAAGTTCAAATTTTCTAAGTCTTTAAGCCTCCCTTAAGGACTTAACCAAAATCATGATTCAAACCTATTCAAACCTTTGAGATTTTTTCATGATCCATTTATATTCTCATTTATATACACATATATAAATGAAATATAAATTCAAACCCATCAAACTAAACTCAAAACTCCAAATCAATTCATGAAAATTTTCTTAAGTCCCTTTAATTTTCCATTAAAGGACTTAGCCAAAATCAATCATAAACCTTGATCAAACCTATTCAAATTCATGGGATTTTCCCAAAACTTATTTATATTCTCATTTATATTCTCATATAAATGAAAAATATAAATATAAAACAATCCATTCAAAGGCAAAATTAAATTCCAAATTTAAAATCCTTGAAATTCCCTTAAATCCCTTAATTTTCCATTAATGGATTTCAACTGATCAAACTTATTCAAACTCATGGGATTTTCTCAAAACTTTATGTATTCTCATTTATATTTTTCATATATAAATGGAATATAAATCAATCAATCAATTCAAAATTAAATTTTAAACTAAAATTTCTTTAAATCCTTTAAATTCCTTTAATGGATTTAACCTAAATCATGATTAAACCACTTCAAATCCTTGAAATTTTCTTATGATCCATTTATATTCTCATTTATATTCACATGTATAAATGAAATATAAATCCAAACAATCAAAACCTATTCCAAAAATCAAACTCAAATCCACTCAAAATCAAATCTAAGCCTTTCAAGCCAAAATCTCAAACTTAGCCAAATCACTTTCAAATCAAGCCAAACCCTTGATTTTCTCTAATGGTTCAATCAATCCTACAATCATGAGCTCATATATAAATCCAAACTTCAATCATTCAATCAAAATCAAATCAAAATCAAACCAAGACCCTTCATATTCTTCCTTTGAATATGAAATTTTCAAATGGATCAAAATCCATTTGACTTCAAACCACTATAAATGGATTATATTTCAATCATGAGTCCATATACAAGATCAATCAACTTCAAATCAAGCCATTAAACATTTGACCCACTTATGGTCACTTGACCCAAAGTGACCTAAAGTACCTTATGAGCCAACTTTTGATCCAACTAAATTGGATTGAACCAAACTCATATATCCCTCTCATCATGATCAACAATCATCATGGGATGATCAATCAATCAAATTGGGTCAAACCAAGTCAAACCTAAGGGTTGACCAAGTCAACACTAAACCTAAAATGAAACCTTCATAGCCATATTCCACCATAGACAAATTGATTGAAACCATTGATCTAAGTTCATTCATGACCTATGTTTGAACTAGACCAACATTTGAGCCTAACCTAGCCCAATTGGCCCACCCAAGTTGACCCATTTTGACCTAAAGGGTCAAAATGTATCAACTGATCTAAGACAAATTGATTGAAACCAATGGGTCAAGTCTATTCTAAATCACTTGTGGACCAAAGCTTCAATTTGGACCAACCTAGCCAATTGACCTTAGACCTAAAGGGGTCATGTTGAGCCAAAATTGAACTTAGCCCAAATTTATTGGAAATAAAGAAATCAATCCACTCCATATGACTAACCTAACCTAAACCTAACCTAAACCTACCCTTGACCTACCTCAAATATGTCAAATGGGTCAAATAGGTCAACTCGACCCATTTGACCTAAAAAAAATCGTATGAGCCAAAACCAAATCTATACCAAATTGAATCAAACAAAAGCTACCAAAGCATTTCAAATGGTCATATAAACTTGACCCAACCCTTGGTTTGACCCAATTTGACCAATTGGTCAACTTGACCCAAGTTGACCCATTTTGACCTAAATGGGTCAACATGAGCCAAACCCTATCAAATGGATTCCAAATCCATTGAAACTTGGCCAAACCTAGTTTCTCCACATAGCCAACATGTACAAAGTGGAAAAATAGTAAAATGATTATTCTACACCTAGGACATAGAACAAATTTTGGCCAACCCCATGGGTGTTTTGGTCATACCCTCTTCACAATCACTTGAGGCTTTTCTAAAGGCTCAAGGGGACTTAGTGATGAGTGGTGCACCCAACCCAATGGGTTTGGGTCAGCCCATTTGGTCCCTAGACCAAACCCGACCACCTAGCCTAAAATTGAATTTTCAAAGTCCCTCCTAAACCCAATTTGATGCACATGGGAGGTTGGCAATCCACTCAGATCTGACCATGTGCAAGAGTGAACTAAACAACCTCGAGCAATTAGATCAAAATGGCAAGGAGGTGTCGGCCATCCGATTGCCGAAGGGGGAGATATGCTCCCCCTAATTCATTGAAATTTTCACTTGTCCTCTGTCGATTGAAGCCAAGGAACTTAGAGCAATCATCAAAGAGCACTCTCAAGCTTCTTAGAGTGGATTTGAATTGCCTAATTCTTGGTTTTGCATAGTGCAAAAATAGGGGAGCTCAATCCATTAGTGAATTTCTTCTATACTTGATCTCCTTCCAATTTCTCTTGCACACTTCATCTAGGAGCTAAGTCGAGCTTGCCTAAGCTTCTATTGGGTTCCCACAACAGGAAAGATCAAATTAATCAAAGGCAAGCAAGGAGGAGTTGGTCCATCCATTGATCCACTCAATCCCAAGGCCTAGGAATTTCAACAAGGCTTCGTCTCCACCAGATGAAGCTACCTCATCGATCTCGAGCACCGATGATCACCTCCGGTGAGATATGGAATTTTTTTATCACTAAAATCAATGTGGTGTCGTTCTTTGTGAGAAAATTTTCACCTCATTGAATTTTGACCATTGGATTTTCCGCTCTATGTCTCTAGATGGTGTGGGTAAAATTTTGTGTGATTTCATGCTAGATCAAGCTTGGATCTTCCCTTGATCATGGGCGGTCTCTATTGATCAAGGGAAGAACATGGCTCATCTCACCATCCATCCATGCATTTTAGATGGAACTATGATTATTTAGCATGTTTAGAAATCTAATTATCCTTTATAAATCCATGAATCCTCACCATCCGATCTTTGATTGGGTGGAGAATAAGCGTGTGCCCACCGCCTTTGTGAGTGACAACTTAAGTTGTCCCCTCATGGCAATGCGTAAAGCGCGCACATATGCATCACGAGCTAGGGATTAGTTAGGGATCATTTAAAATGCCTAGTTAATTCCTAATTAATTAATGGATCTTCAAAAATGCATAACTCCTCATAGAAAAATTAGAAAACTATGAAATAAAAATCTATGGATAGATAATTAAACCTAAAATATTTTAAAATTAATTTTGATGAGTTTTGAATTATGATTTTTTCTCAATTTGGGTTTTATTAGAACCTATATTTTGCTAATTACTATTTGATTAAGCCTCTGATTAACCCCAAATTTCTTGGGTAAGTTTTAGGGGATGACATCTCTATTTTTCTTGGGATTTATTGAGGGCTTGATTAAGGTAATTGCATATGGTTTCCTTAATTACCCTTCTCATGTAATTAAGCATAATTAAGGTATGATTAGTGGTTTTACCCTATGATTAGGGTTGATTAAGGTCAGATCCAGTAAGTAGGAGGCTTATAGAATAATTTTGGGGCATTTCCCTAAGATATTCCCTAAACCCCCTCTTCTCTCCTTGATTTCCTTTAATTGAGGGTTAATTTATTAATTACCCCCTTAATCAATTTTTAAGAATTCTAAAAAGTTCCAGAACTTAATTAATCTACCTTGGGTAGATGCTTAGGTTTTTAATAGCTTAAGTTTAATTAAGGAAATCAAAATCCAATTCACATGTGTGAAGGGGTACTTTGAAATTACTTAAGTAAAACCTCTTAGCTTAATTAACTTTTAATTATAAGCCAAATTGCATTAGGCCTTTTCATTATTAGGTGCATTGCAAATTTAAATTCCTTGTGATTTTTATGTCATCTCATTGGGACATAATTATTTAATTGACTCTTCTAAGGTGGTGTAGGAAAGGGTTAATTAAGCTACTTAATTCAAACCTAATTAGCACTTAAAAATGGATCTAATTATCTAAAAATCAAACAAAAATATCAAACATATGTGGGAATGGGTTAAGAACAGCAACTCACCTCACCTTTTCAAAATTAAATCAAACATTAAACTAAACAAAAATCATTTTAAAATTCACTTTGATTTATTTTAAATTTTTTTATTCTATAAGAATGTCTTTAGGATTTAAGTAAAGTGAGTTTGTTTACATGCTTTCATTGCTTTAGATCTTTCCCATGAAGTTGTATTCCATGTGATTTCATGAATTCATAATTTCATATTTCAAATTTTAAAATGAAATTGTTTACTTTATGTCAAATGTGCATGTGTTGGCTAAAGTAAAAAATAGTGGCTATTATCACTACTAAATCCATATTATTTACAAAAATACATAAATCAAATACCAAATCTGAAAGTGTGGTACTTATGCTTTAATTATAGGCTTGCATGTGATAGGTTATAAAGTCATGTTTAGCATAGCCTTCCTTTCTTTCTTATGTTAGCATAGTTTTAAATAGGAGTTGGTAAGATGTAGGGTTCATTTCAAAAGGACCCAACACTTACTTAATTCTATACCCTATTCATCCCTATGCTATCATCTAAGAAGGGTTGCATATACTTGCATGAATAAATTGCATAAACAAAAATGAATCCATTAAGCAACTTTTGCATATTTCTTTTCTATTTCATTTCTTTTATATACATGTTTGTATTTAAGGAAAGTGGTATATTAGTTTGGTCAACCCCGAGGTTGTAGGCTTTAAATAGCCCTATGTAGGTCCTATACCATACACTCCTTTACAATGGCTTGTACTCACTTATGCCTTTCTTACTTTCATGTATGTGAAAATTTAGATAAGGAAAAATCTTTCTACTTAAGAAAAAATGCATATTCAACTTCTAAATTTTCTTAAATGGATTACTTAGCATGCATCATAAAGTGTGTTAACTACTCTCATTTGCATGTATAGATACTTAGGGTCCATCCATATGCATGTTATATATGTTGGGAAAGAAATGAAGTAATGTGTGTTATGTGAATTTTGATTCATTTTATTTAATCTTAAAATGCCTTTTTTTTTAATAGGTTTGTTTAGAGTTTATCTAAACTTAGGATTGATTAAAATATTTGATCAAAACATTCACCTAAATGAAACTAAAATGTGAATCTACTTTAGAAATTACTTAAGGTTAGGGAAGGAAAGAAGTTCCTTCTCTTTCCCTCTCTTCATAACTTAGTAAGTAATTGTAGGTTTCACTAAAACCAAATTAAAACATGAAATAAAACTAGCTCAAAACACTTAAAAAACTTAAATGAAACACTCCTCTAAGTTGAACATGTTCTTCACACTTAGAAAATTTAAAACCAAAGTCTAAGCTAAGCATACCACACACAAGCCTTCAAAGCATACACATTAGCCTAAGTCACCACTTCTAGCCTTAGGTTGGTGCATGGTTTGATGTTATGTTTTATTTTGTGATATATATTTTAGACTAGATGTTAGGGTGTATGCTCATAGAATGAATGGTAGGACGTTCTTAGTCTAACTATTCTTTTCTACAAGGGGGCTTAAGGGCTATCATAAATAAAAATATAAATGATTTTGCTTGTAGGTGCATTATACCCCTAAGAATAATCCATAGGCCAAGTGGACCTAGTCACCCATGTGTGGGGTGATAAGTCTAATATACATGCTTGGGATTTGTGTGGTGTGTTTTAGCTAACCTTTATTTTGCAGGAGTTAGTTAAATTTCCACTTTTCCTTTTCATGTAAACATTTGTATAATTAGGATTTTGGAATGATTTATTATGGGGATTAGAATGAGCATTGGTCATAAGATCCTATCTTATGTATCATGTGTGAAGCCAGAGCATCTACCATCCAACCATCCAAAGGAGGAGCCAAAAGAAAGAAGAAAGAAAGAAGAAAAGAAAAGGAAAGAAAGAAGAAAGAAGAAAGAAGAATAAAGCTTGAAGACCCCCATAACAATGAATTCATTTGCTTAAATTGTAATTTAATTCATTTGTAATCTGGGTTGTATAAGGGTAGATCTCGGCTACCCACATTTGATATTTTCGGGTTTGTGCGGTGTGCTCGACCACAATGGCCACTTATTCTTTTGCGATTAGCTTTATAAATTGATTGATGATTTGTTTAGCTTTTGCATTAAGTGGCATGATTTTCCTAGTTTCTTCCTTGCTTTATGTATGGCCTGGATGTGGATTAGGCTCTTTAGAGAAAAATAAATCTTTTACCCAACCTAACAATTCAAATTAAAATTAAACAACTCATAACCTCACCTAAAGCTTAGGTTTAAGTCAAGATAAAAGAATTAGCAACCCCTTAGTTGGATGAACATTTCTTTATAATATCATGCACAAATGCATCTTATTTCACTCTTGATTGGAGGGCTTCCACCATTGCCAGAGTACCCGACTAGACCTTTGAGGGATGTGGTGGAAACTCACCTCCTCCCTTCTCACTGATTTTGGCCAATAATCTGCTTTCTCATGCATTAGTAAAAAAAATCCTATTAGCCTGAGTCAAAAATGATTGTCCAAAAATGAAAATAAAATGAAAATTGAATTGCATTAGATTTAGGTCATTTGAATCATGTCTCTTTACATTATATAGTCTCTTTAGGGAGTGAGTTAAAGGACTTAGTCTCTTTCTAAATAATAATAGCCTAGCTATCTTGTATAAGCATAAAGACTTGTCTACATGTATTTAAAATTGTAGGAGGAGTTAGTTGGTGGCCACCCCGGTTGTAAGTCCAAGCTGTCGGGTGGTTTGTCCTCTCTTGTGGAGGCAAACCAATTACCCATTTTTTCCTTAGATTTAGGTTGTGCTTTCGGCCCTTGTCAAAGTTCCCTAGATTTAGGTTCTGAGCTTGTTTCTCCCCTATGTGGACCATATCCATAATTCCTCACCTCCTAGGCATTTCTTTAATCTTGTGTTAAGAAATGTTAGGTCCTAAAATTCTAATGAAAAATACAACTCAAACAAACTAAATCAATTTCAAAAATATAAAGCCAAATTTTAGGATAGTTTGAGATGCACGCTAGGTTTTCTAGCATCATGGGCATCTCCTACTTATTTTCCATTTTGGCTTCAATAATAACTCCCTCTTTTGATCAATCCCATTTGATCTTCAAACTTAAAACCAATTGATTGATAGTCCTTCCTATTAAAATCTTCAAAGAAAATGATCATTTACCTTAATCAAGAGTTTTCTAAGGGATCCTGTCCCTTAGGATGTAATTAACTATGGGGGCTTGCCCTTGTAGGGAACTTAACAAACTTGATTTAAAATAAACCCTACTTTACTTTTCCATGTAAAATAGGGGAAGAATCTCTAGTACATATACATACCCATCATCCTTAGGAGTCCTTATTGAGGTGATTGGTTCCATTAAAGGGTAGTGACTTCTATCTTTCGAGATAGTACACTATTCCTTGACGATGTACCCGATCACCTGAATAAGCATATCTACAAATCTGCGTGGCATCTTACCAAGTTGAATTTCTATATGGTATCTTCTTTCTTTTCTCCACAGATTTGAAAGGTGACTCCCTAATAAGAGATTTATTAACCCACAAGTTTTGGAAGGATCGTAAGTTTCCCCAAGGATTACCCTAATGGGCGGATGGTTATTCCAAGGTATTCAGATGACAGCACCGGTCTTGAAGCTATGTTCACGGTCCTTAAATGTGAAGCAATCTTCCAAAACATGACCTAGCATACGGTGGTAGGGGCAAAAGTTAGGATCATTGCTTTTGCCCACTTCCTCTGGTCTTCTAAGTTTAGATAGCTGAAAATCAGGCTTCTTTAAGAGATTTTTAAAGAACTTCCTGATTACCTTCCTCTTAAATGAATAAGGCTTGTTAAGTTTATCAAAAAGAATAGGTGGAACATAGCTACTTGGCGGTGGGTATGTGTACTGCTGCTATTGATGATGTGGCTGAGGAGGAGGCGGTGCATGCCATGGAGGTCTTGTGGTGGTAGAGTACCGGTCTGGTAGAGGAGGTGGAAGTGATGACTGAGGTCTCTCAAACTCTCTCACATATGTTTCCCCTTGTCTACTACTATCGCTGCCGAGCTTCTTCTCAAAGGCTTTCTATGGCTTCTGCTTTGTTGATTGGTCTAGAAAAGGTGACTATTTGGCTTCTCCATATAAGCTAGCTTCTTTGTTGATTAATTTCTCAAAAGTTTTGATGGTGAAACCTTTAGGCATGAAGGCGACTAGGCTATGGATATTATTAAGCATATTCTCAATGGCCTGCTATTCAAATAGTTATGGTTCACATTTCATACTCAAATTATGCCATCTGAGAATGTAATCAAGGAGGGACTCACCAGGGTTTTGTTTAGCTATAATGAGATTTCTTATAGTCACCCTTTGCTGAGCTCTAGCAAAACTCTTGATGAAGAGTTGCTCTAACTTAGTAAAGTCTTCACTAAATTGTTGGGAAGTTTAGTGTACCAATCAAAGGTTATGCCTGCTAAGCTACTAACAAAGAGATAGAAGAGTAAAGCATCCGCCAACAACTGCTGAAGTGCAATGTTGCCTCGGGTTCCCACTCATGAAGCTTTTGAAAGAGGGAGGCACAAACCCTAGGATATTGGATGGCATCAAATTCCCTGGTAGGGTCTACCCCGAGATGATCCTCCTTGGGCTTGAGGCAACTTCTCTCCTGCTACTCAACCATGCTCTTGATATCCTTCTATGGAGGTACTATCCACTACCTTCCTATACATTATGGTGCTACCTTGCTTTACTAGAGGTAAAGTATTGGCTAGATCCAAGACATGCACCAACTCTAGCTGACTAGTCTTAGCTATAGTAGGATGGATTGCTAGTGCTTTTTTCTGAAGTGCTAAGACTGCTGCTAACAAGTCCTTGAGCTGCTTCCCCATCTATCTATCTGATCATCTTTTGCTTTATCTACTGAAGGAGGTGTTTGTGTCTTCTGCTTGGCCTCACACATTCCATAGTCTGTTTCATGGAGGAGAGAACCACGGTATCATGTGCACCCCACTAAATCTTCAATAGATCATCATTGGATCAGAGCTAAATTTCTCTCCTCATCAGATAACATATCCTAAGATCTCCTTCTTCTCCATGAGATAATGGTATACAATATGATCTAGAGAATGATCTATTTGAACATGCACAAAATATCTAGGTTGATCGATGGTGGGATCACTATCATGTACTGTGAGGCATCAATCCCCCTGCTGGAGAGTTAACCCATGAGCTATACTCTGGAAGAAATATGCTCACACATCGAATCTATATGGCACTCCTAGGAGGATCTATCATCATAAGTGTGGTTGAACTATCACCCTCTCCTTCTTGCAACCATCTCTATATCTTTCTACGGTGGCGGTGGTGAAGGAATGACTATGATACTTCTAGGTTGCCATTCCTTCTTCACCACTACTGGGGCGGAAGGTTGAGCAGGAGAGCTCAGCCTCGCCACAGTAGGCAGTGTAGATGGGATGAGATCTCTCAGCTATAGCCGAATCACCAACAGGGTCCTCTTCTCCCCCATTGCGGCCTTCATGGCCTTGGCTAGAATAGTAGATGCTAAGACATGTACAGAAGATAGCGGACGGGGAAAAGAGCGGTGTGGTGGAGGCACCACTGATTCTCTCTGCATAGGAGCTGCTCTGCTATGATGTGTGGTCCCCGTGAGTAAGATGTTGTTTGTATGGTTGGCGCGGGTAGCGTGCCGATCTGAAAAATCCACAAGTGCAGAGGCCACTGATTGTCAGTAATACTTTCGGTGCTCCTAGCTAGTGACATGAACTGATGTGCGGGCTTTTGTACTCCTCTCCTACCTAAGTAGCCTACCCATACTGTGCGGAATGACTGATTTCAAGTTAAATTGAGCCCGGACTGGATCATCCAGTAGCTCACATAGCATAAAACTGAATGAAGGTTAGTGTACAACCTTCTCCTCTCACTAACTTTGCTGGCCCACTGGTGGAGGTGAAGCAAAATCCTCGACATCTCTTTAGACCCATAAAGAGGATGGGGGTTCTTTGTAACAGTGGGAAACCATCATGGGCAAATTCTCTATAACGGACTGAGTAGCTGCCTCTAACTCCATAGCAATGCGAGTGTGGTATCGCTTTATCATGCGGTTCTTGTTTTTATCTTGGTAGGTGAGTAGAGTAAGACCTAACCTCAAAATGGGGAGACAATCACGGTATCGGGGGAGCCTTGGAGGTGGTTGCGTGAGTGCTCCCTAATTGGGGCGTGGGTAACAACTTATTGACATTGACACGCGATCGGCGATACCCTCGTGGGAGCTGCCACTACCTTCCTCTTTAGTGATGGCATGTCGATCTGGATGACTGGCTTCTGCCTGGTCACCGTGCTTCTGCTAATAGTCATGAGGGGAGTGCCCTCACATGTAATCCTGGTCCCCTCGAAGCCTCGACCAAAGTGGATTAGGTGGGCATAGTCAGATCAGGGAAGGCTAGCCTGATCCAGGGCCAAGTTCATCCCATGAAGAAACAAGAACACATAGTTTTGCACTACCATTGAATCAAAGCATCAGGAGACTAAAAAATTTTGGCTGCCTTTGTCAAAATAAACTTGAATCAGATTTTCTTTCTTTGTTGATTTTGAATTTAAATTTAGAATTTGAACCCATACTCAACATCTTGAAAGTGTTAAGTCGGGCTCAAATAGATTTAGAAGAGATTTTGAGATTTGATTGGAAAGCAAAATTTTTGAATGTAGAATCCACTTTCAACAAATTTGGGTATGTTGAAAAATGGATTCAAATATTTTTGGAGATGCTTTCATAAGTTCATATTTGAAATTTGATTTTGATTCTGAGGACCCTTTATTTAACAAATTTGGGTATGTTAAAGTAAACGGTCATTTGATTTTATTTTTTATTTGTGATTTTTTCTATGTACTTAGCAAATTTGGGTATGCTAAGTGGGGTGTTTGAAAGCAATTTCTTCTTTTGGTTTTAGAGATTTTGATTTTGAAAAATAGGATCCTTAGCAAATTTGGGTATGCTAAGGAAATTTGAATGTGTTTCTTTTTGTTTTGGATTTTGTTTTGAAAATGGAGACCTCATGCCAAAATGAAGTTCTAATGTGTTTCAAAATTTTGTAAAATGGGGATTTCACTTAGCAAATTTGAGTATGCTAAATGAAATTCGAAAATGTGTTTCAAATTTTTTTTGGATTTTTTTTTGAAAACTGGAGACTTTAGTTTAGCAAATGTGGTATGACAAAATGAAGTTCCAATGTGTTTCTTTTATTTTGGATTTTGTTTTGAAAATGGAGACTTCACTTTAGCAAATGTTGTATGATAAAATGAAGTTTCAAAAGTGTTTTTAAATTTTGTTTTAAAAAATGGAGACTTCACTTTAGCAAATGTGGTATGCCAAAATGAAGTTCCAATGTGTTTTGAATTTTGTGAAATGGACACTTCACTTAGAAAATTTGAGTATCTTAAATGAAATTCCAAAAATGTGTTTCAATTTTTTTTTGGATTTTGTTTTAAAAATGGAGACTTCACTTTAGCAAATGTGGTATGTTAAAATGAAGTTCCAAAAGTGTTTTTTTAATTTTGTTTTGAAAAATGGAGACTTCACTTTAGTAGATGTGGTATGCCAAAATGAAGTTCCAATATGTTTCTTTTATTTTGGATATGGAGACTTTACTTTAGCAAATATGGTTTGCTAGAATGAAGTTCCAAATGTGTTTTGAAAATTTTTGTTGTGTCTTGTTGATTTTGGAAAGAGAGATTTCCATTTAACAAATTTGGGTATGTAAGATGGAAATCAATTATGTTTCATTTTTCAAAGATGTATTTTTGTGTGTGATTATTTCTTTTTGAAAGAGGAAATTCCAACTTAATCATAATGGAATATGTTAAGTGGCATTTCAAAATAATGTCATTTTATTTGGAAATGAAATCTTCATTCAATAAATTCGGGTATTTGGACGTGGATTGTCTTCAGTTCCTAAGTTGATTTCTTTGAGTTCATCAATGGTTGATCTAATTTCTTCTTCAAACTCTAGTGGTGCCTCTTTGACTTCAAGTTCATTTGGGTCATCTAAAGTTTCTAAACATACCTCCTCATAAGAGTTAGCATGATTTAAGAAGAACCTATCAGAGCCTAAATGTGTGGTGATGACTAAGTAATGGTTGTTGTCATCGACTGGACCCACTGTGTCAGGTCTTGATTGAGAATGTCTATTTTGGTTGTCCCATAACCTTTCAATGTAATTTGACATGTGTTTAGACCAAGTATGTGGGATAAATCCCTTCTTTGCTAAGTTAAGAACACAAGGCAAACACTAATCAAAAGGCAATTGTATTTAATCTTTATATGAATCATCATCAAGTTCTACATCAGCTTCTTGACTTGAGGATGATGCTCCCAACAAAAATCTCTTTGGCATGACATCTATGGATGACTTGGGGGCCTCTTTATTTGCCAAACTTTCAACTTTTTAAGAAGAAAGTGAGGTTAGAGCTAAAGTTCCCAACTACTGTCTGACTGTTCTACATAATGATGATTTGGATACACCCATGCTTTGCTTGGAGGCATGTTCTTCATCACTATCTGGCTTGAACATCACTCTAAAGGGACCACTGAGAGGGGTTGGTTGGCATGCTAACCACATGAGATTCATCCTCCAAACTAGACTCTAAGTCTATGTGGATAGCGGGGTACACCTGTGAGCTAGAACATAGCTCCTACCGACTGACCACCAGCAAGGAGGTCTTCCACCTCTAGAACTGCCACTAGACTTGTCTCTGCTTCTACCTGGTGGGGGTCAATTCATCTTACCCATGTGTTTGTATGGAGGAACAAATTGTGAGTGGAATCCAATATCTGGCTCTATTTCTTCCTTGGTGTCTGATTCTCGCTCACTTGTACTTTTATTTTCTTTTCATTTTCTTTTTCTTTTTTTCTTTGTTTCTTTTTCTTTTATTTGTGAACATTCACCAAGTTCACGAGAATAAACTTTTTGATTTAGAAGAAGATAGTAGGCTGTATCTTCATATATCTTAACCTCCTACTAAAAAATGGCTTCAAGTCTCCTTTGACACAATACTCAATTCCACCTCTTCAGAATTTGATGCGCTGACGTAAAGAGGATAGAACCATGTTGTTTCCATGTATTCAAGGCCTATCGAGCAAAGCAATCAAAGATGTATCTAAATCAATTATGTAGAACTTGGCTTCTGTCTTCCAGTCATCTATCTCTAGTGGTAACACTATCGAACCTAAAGCCCTCTCTCCTTGCTCGTTGAATCCTCTCAACATCATCCGATCTCCTCAGAGTTCAAAGATGTCAATCCTCAAGTAGGAAAAGATCTTTAGACTCATAATGTTCACTGATGCACCTGGATCAACTAACACCCTGGAGAGTTTGAATCTGCCCATGCCCATTGTGATGTAGAGGGAAGAATTTTGCTTTGTTGTCCCCAAAAGAAGGTCTTCATCGGTGAATGTAACTCCATGGGATTCTCTTGAATAACATGCCTCTTCTCCAACTTGGTTAAAGAGCTAAGTATATTTTGGATTAAGAAGAGCTTTGATCAATGACTCCTCATCTCTTTGGATAAGACAAGGGCATCATATATGCTTAGTTTTGTTGGCAACTTTCTTAGGTGAGTGAGGACATTGTAATTGACTCACGAGTTTGGTCCTCCATAAGCATATCCATAGGGTGAAGCATCCTATAGAGG